>ML681990.1:27978005-28036159 GCA_007922195.1 Podocnemis expansa | reverse complement strand
ACACACACACACACACACACACACACACACACACACACACACACACATTTTTAAGAGTCACTGAGCCAACTTCCTCCAAAGTGTTCCGCAAAAGTCTAAGAGGGAAAAAATGTGGAATCATTTGTAAATTAATTTGTGCCAAACTTGAAAGGTTCCAGAGACTTTCAGGCGAGGGAATGTGTGTGGGCAGGATATTAACATGCAAGAAATTCATGATCTTCAGCTTCATTTATGACTTTGGGACAACCTGTTTCAGACTAATGAAAAGAAAAAGCTTCCCGCTTGAAATCTTATTTTTAGAAAACTTTGTAAATGAAAATGAAATGTGAATTCCTAAGTGTCAGTGTGAAAATTAAAATAAAATAAAATAAAATAAAATAAAATAACAGCATTTCCTGGGGAATCTCACGATAATGTAAGAAAATGTTCAGAATTTGGGGGGAAGGGATGCTAATAAAGAGCCTTTATGATTTAAACAAATTTAGTTTGCTGATCTGAAGTGGGAAGAATAATCACTGAAAGCTGTTAACATGGACACTGCGAACCTATGAATAAGAGGTTCAGTGAGGCTGTTAATGTGCATAACTATGCATAGGCATGTGTTTGCAGGACTGAACTCTACATGTGTTCATGTTTTAACAAATAAAACAAAATTTCAGAATCCATATTTAACAGCCTAACACTATTCAGTTATCTTTCATACCAAATCAAGAAAAAATGTAGTAATCATAAAAAGGTGGACATACCTCAAAAGAAGGATAGCAAATTTTATGATTGACTGTCACACATTACCTGGAGATAAAAAAAAGTGCTTCACATAAAATGAAAGTAGCATTTGGAAAAGCGAGCGCTTCTAGTCTCCATTACTGGGAATGACCAAGAGTGAGTTAATAAGATGATGTGTATGTGTTACAGAGTAATGTATGCAGAAAAATCTTTATCCGTTTAACTACAAAAGAAATGGCCACTGTATTTTATGCATTCCAGCTGTGTTATAACAAAAAAGCAAAACTGCAATAAATCTAGCAGAATCCAATAGTTTACATAGCACTTTGTAGTATTTAGTGGAGTAAATTAAGTGACGTTCTTTAAGATTGTATATTTCACTGTTCTAAAATAAAGAGAAAATTCTACACTCTAGGTTTAATGTGCTTGTATTTCCCAAAGACGATATTTCCCTTAGAAATTGCTACCTTTTCAAATATGCTATCATCCTAATCAAAAGTGTTCCTAGTGTTGAGAAGATTACTATAGATTACCTTCTACATTCTTGCTTTGGCAGGTTTTGAATGCTATTTTTAAGAGGCCTACACAATGTAAGCATTGATTAACAGTGTCTTCTTACCTACCACAGAGGTTAAGCAGGGATAAGACCAATCAAAGGGAGAAGTAGAGGGCAAGGAGAGAGTGAGAAACTATAAGAAGGAGTGAGAAGCTGTAGAATTCAGGTATGTTACAGCCTAGATGTAACAAATCATTTTTGTGCGAGCCTGTCCACAAAACAGGCTTAAAACTTTTTTTGAGACAAGTTATGATAAAAAAATGCATCCAAGGACAAATCAGAAGTACTGATTAACCTTTAACAATCAATATGTGGTATACTTTTGCTCACTTCTTACACTTTTTTGGTGGGGAAAAATAAATGTTTTCACACAAGGAAATGGCACCAAAACGTTCTATTTATAATTCTTGTTAAAGTTGGGTCTGAATTTTGAATGTTAGTTGGGCTCAAAGAAAATGATTTTGGGGTAAGCTTTGATTCTGGCTGGATTTATTACCTACAAAGTTCAAAAGGTTCTTTAGTAAGGACTTTGGTTCAGCTCACTTAGACAGGCAGCCCAAGAGCATATAGACCAGATCAAGCCTCACCCATGAGATAGGAGAGTGAACGCCTCTATTCCCTGGTTTGTGGATTGCTCTGGGGCTTTGGTGGGAGATAGGGTCTAGATTCCTGGAGGGTGGCAGCAATACTCATGCTTAGAGTTTGAAACATAAGCACCTAGGGATTTTTTTAATCCTGAAAATGTAGGCCCTGTTTGAATTCAATCACCTACAGGGTTCAAGAGTTTTCTGGATCAGTGGAGCCAAAAAAGCACTACTTACTCATCTAAGTATCTTTATGGATCAGGACCATATGGCCAGATTTTTAAAGGTATTTCAGTGCCTGAAGATGCAGATAGATACCAACTGGGATTTTCAAAGGTGTCTAGATACCTAGGTCTCAGAGATTTTTGAAAATCTCACTAGGCATGCATGTGTACCTGTAATACTTCACCCTGACTGCGAACAGAGAAGCAGAACCACAAACCTCTTTTACAGACCAGCCTCTAAAGAGGAAGAGAGTCCCACACTCCACTAGTGTGGGTTACAGCATCACCAAGAAGTGATTTGGTTAATCCAACTAATTGATCTTGTGGTTCTTAAAGCAGGTACTATGACTTTTCCATTCTTTTGTATGCAACCAGTCACACTGTTCATGCTCTATACATAACAATAAATTCATAATCACCATTTTACAGTGCAGAGACTTCAGGCAAGGTATAATAGTCACAAATACTCACCTCAGTTGACTAAACATTGCTACATTCTGCTGTAGCTGAAGTAACTGAAATAATTCTGTTGGTACTTGGTAACTTGCTGCTGTGGGAGTTCTAATAGTCAGAGTGACAAGGACATGAAAGACCATGGTGAGATCACTTCCAGGAGTAATTTATTTTCAGATCACAGTTCTGATCGGAATGCATCCATAACTAATTATAACAATTTAGTTTGCATGGTTATAAAGCAGTGAGATAGGAACACTAAATTTTTAAGAACTCTTAAAAGATCTGGTGGTTGCTGTCAACAAAAAAACAAAATAGAAATGGGACTAACTGGGCAGAGAATTTCTGCTAAGGATGACCCCAGCCAACTGTCAGCTTCTGACTTGGTTGTGGTTAACATAAAGTAACTCTTCTTTTATCCAGTGTACAATCCTCCTCGAGTTGCTGTAGCAGAATATATGTCACTAAGTGTATGTCTACATTGCAATTAAACACTGGTGGATGCCTGGTCCACTAACTCAGCCCATCAGGTTCAGTCTACAGGACTGTTTAATTGTAGTGCAGATGTTCAGGCTTGGGCTGGAGTCTTAAATCTGAGACTCTAAATGTTCAGAAGAGTACTGAGCATACTGAGAATACTGTATCCATGGCTGTTAATAACCTTTCCTAAGGGCCTTGGGTAGCCATTAGATATCCTGAGGAAGGAAACAAAGTAGGCAGCCTGGTGCAAGACAAGAGACTGAACGCTGACTCTAACTGACTCATCAAGCCCTTTGTGGTTCATGTCTTACAGGTATGACCTGAACTATTTGAGACCACTTCTAGAAAGATTTGTGATGGTTTACTAGCCACAGTAACACTAGTCCCCAGATCTGTGATCAACAGAATCAGAAACTGCTGGTAGACAGAGCAAAGCCATGCTCAGTTCTTGGAGTAGGTCAGGCAATTGTAAGATGTGATGTGTGGGAGGGACCTTATCTGGGAAAGAGAATACTGGAGACTGGTGGCAAGGAAGATACTCTTGATGACTGTAGTACTGGTTATTGCCCAAGGGCCATCAAGGCCCTCATCTAATGTAACAATGAATTCAGAAAATAATTATTTGCCAGACATGCATTTGTTTTTGTTTGTTTGTTTTTTGGGTTTTTTTTTTAATTATTTAAGTAAAACTGCAGCATATTGTCTTGGTATCCAGAACCTGACTAGAGTATTTTATTTATAATGATCACCCGGTGGCATTGATAAAATTTCTTTTCTATTGTTTTTAACAGTGAAGAACAGATTTGTTGTTTTTAAAATGAATGAAACTCTCTCTCATACAGGTCGCACTAGGCACCTATCTCTAAAAATTTCCTTATTAGAAATTCACTTCTGGTGATTTAGATAGTTTTCAGTAATTTAAGAGTAAAGTATTGAGTGTATTAAGGATTTTATAAAATATGTCTGTTTATTTGCTACTTTTCATTGCTCTCAAAATATATTAAACAGACCCCATTGGACTACCCATGTTGCTGAGAATGTAGTATTATCCATTGTCCTATCAGTAATTTCTCACATTTCGTATTAAATACTTGTTAAAATACAGCTTGTAATCAGTGTTTATAAAATGAATTACAAGGTTAAGAGTATTAGTTTTGGTCAGCTGAAGTTGGGTTGTAATGAGTTAACTGGGATCATTGTTTCTGGGGCTGTTCATATCCCCAGACTTTCACAGCCCTGGCAGAGGCTGACTCTGTAATAAGTCTCACATTACACATGGATTAGATTTGTAGAAATCCTGTAACTCAATAGGTACCTGCCTATTCTCTCCTGGCGTCAGGCTGCCTGCACTGCTTTGCTTTGTAGACATACCTGGCATTCCACCCATGCCTCCTCACTTGCTAAGTGGACTGGAGCCTGCCTACCAAAACATTGGGGTATTGTTGTGAAGGAGAAACCCCCTTGACAGACGAGCGAAGTGTGAAGTTGGTCTTGCAATGCCTTATTACCTTCCTATGAAGTATATGTGCAGCTCTTTTAAGCTTCTTTTATGCTACAGCAATGTTGGAAATTAGATCTTCAGAAGCATTGGGGGTTGGAGATGTGCCCTAGAAGTGGCCAAAGCCAGCATGACCCTATGACCTCCTCCTTCGCCATCACCACGTGTGTTTATATTCATAAAGGAGGAAAACAAAAATGTATTTGGCACTGCCTGTAGAATCTAAGATGGGTTGATTTCTGGGATTTGTGCCAGATATAAGCAGTTTATTTTAACACACACCTCTTATTTCACAACATATACTGTCTATTAATTACTTAGTGCATAAATGAACTGAGTTTCTTTAAAATTTGGATATGATTAAAATTTTAAAATCCCATTTAAACTAACACATTTGTCTAATTAATTAAAAAGTATTCTCACAACTGAAAACTGAGTCCTGTGTCAGTTCACTGCTGATAGGAAACTTACTTTTAAAACTGTAATTAATGATATGTGGACCTAATCCTGGAGCCCTTACACTCTAAAGTAGTTTCACTGAAATCTAAACATGGATGTATGAGTAAGGCTTGCAGGGTTAGGGCCAAAAAGACTAATTGAAATAATTACTTCCACCACCTCTCCATTTCCTCTCCATTGGATTAACCATTGCCTAATTCACTGAAGTCCATCGAACAACTGTACGGTGGGCAATACGATTATCACAATGAGACTTTATTTGTGTATTTTGATACAGTCACTTGAACATCCAGTTACCTTGTTTGGCAGGCAGTTTATGGTAATTGCATGCACAAATCAGTTCTCTTCTGCACACAAGAAGTCATTGCTGTGCACTCCTGAGCACAGGGACTTGCCCCTATTAGAACATGGAACCATTCTTCATTCTCCCATGCACTGACCAGCAGAACTGGCTGTCCACTGAGAAGAATTTGGCTCCACTCCTGAAGAACTGATCTGGGCATGCTCTGGTCATATAAGCGGCAGCTCCAGGGGCAAGGCACAATGTCCCTTGATGATTTCACTGGGGAAAGGTACCTGAACATCTCTTGGTGAGGCTGTCACTAAAATTCATAAAAAAGCCTAATGGAAGTAGAATACAGTGTGTTTAGTAAATTTCATTCACTTTTTTTTAAATTTTTTCCCTTCATTTGTCCATTGCACTGTGCCTCATTTATCTTACAAGGTGAACTCCTCAGGGCGGTGATTTTCCCTTTGTCTTTTACAGGGCAGAACTAATGTTGAATAAGCATAAGCTTTCTACAGTTTTGGAGAGCTCTTAAGTATTTGTGACTTTGGATTTTGCTTTGAACACTGACTATATGATGTGGCCTGATTAAATAAAAATATCAGGTTAGATCCTACTGTCAGTGTTCCGACAAAACTATACAAACAGGTATGCAATTGCACCAAAAGGTACAGATGCTGCTACCAAGCAATAAAAATGAGTATTTTTTTCTTTAAGATAATTGTTTGCAATTCTTACTGATGTTCATTTAGCAAAGAAAACTGTAACATGAAGACAACATGCTAGTGTTCAAGGGGAAAATATTCAGAGCCAATTAAAATGACTACAACTCAGTTTAAGGTATTTTCCCAACTGTTCTCAACTGCAAAAATTCTTATGGTGCAGTGGAACTCAGAAGCATATTTGTGGTTGTGGAGGAGATTGAAGGCGTTTTCTGTCAATATTCTTTCCTTTTATTTCAGTGTGTATAATTCTTGAACATTAAATGATGTATTCAGCTGTGTAGAAACAAATATATTTAGGCAAGAAAATAATGCAGTGATCTCATTCTGAATATTAACTTAGGTGTGTCCACAGCTCCCCTGCTTTTGGAGACTAGAGGTCTTTCTGTTCCTTATTAATTCAGTGGCACAATCGTCATGCCAGTTTCATGCCACCCAAATTGCAGAGCGCTTGTGGGACTGAAGGGCCTTGAGTATGAGTCTCTGGTAACAAGCTTCCTGCAGTTCTAATCAGGCTATTTTAGTTTTTAAAAAAACGCTACCGGTTGTACCGATTGTGAAGTGTCTCTTTGACATGAAACCTCAGCTTATTAAAATGATCCAAAAACATGACAGTTTCACAGAAGACCCATTTTTATCAGGTGAACACTTCACATGCACATCATTTGGGTCAAGTTCAAATATAAAATCATATTTCCTAAAGGAAACAAACTGTCAAATGCCCTGTATAATATTCACTGACTCCTCTGTTCTAAAAATGGTAGTACTGAGGTAGTTTCTTGATAGTAAAATGTAAAGATTTATCTGAATTTCTACAATGGCAAGATGAATAAGGGATGAGAAATACCTTTTTCCATTTCAATTATTTGCTGAAATAGATTTGCCATAGCATATGCATTCCTTTAAATTTCTCTCTATGTATGTGTATATATATAAAAGAATAGATTTTCAAATTAAGTATTTGTCCAAGGTTGAATACCAGCCTGTTCCCCTCAAATAAGAGGAATTACTTCCCAGTGGCATGCCAAATTATGTGTTAACTATTCAGGCAATGGGATTCAGAGATTCTTTATGGAAGGCTTGTAATAGCCTTGATAGATGCTTTCTCATCTCTAATTTATGAAATTCACATAGTCAGAACTGTTTTTCTGCTACTGAACTCAGTTAAAAGCCAATAACTCACTATATATATATATATATATATATATATATATATATATATATATATATTTCTAAATATGAGCGCAAGTGAAACTGTTTCCCAAATTTGTGTTTTCTGTATCTAGATCTCTAATCTTTTCAATATTTGTTTTTTAAAATAAAATATAATCATTACTAAAAACAATAACTATGGGACACATTCCACCTATAATCAGGATATTCCTGCTAATAGAGAAAGAACTTTAGTGAATTCTCTATAATGCACACCTGAGAAACTGGCCCCTGATTTCACCTCTATAAACTACTGGGTTTTGTAAGATGTCCTCAGGCTATAGTGTTTTATAAGGATATTATGACTTAACACTAGATCCAAGCTCCCATGATCCCCTCCAGCTCTATTACAGAGTAGCTCAGGAATTCACTGGACCCAGAATTCTTCTTAAACTGAGTTGCAACTTTCAGAAACAAAATACGGGCTGTGACTGTTGATGCAATGAACACTTATCTATGCAGAAAAGAGCTTTGACTTTGTGGGTGACCAACAATACTTCACAAAGTCACCACTTCCACTAGCATTAGTGCTTTCCCAGCAGTACAATCTGAAAGACATGAAATAGTAGGAAGGTACTCCCATAGAATCAAGGGAAAGCCATTGTTGTGCCCCAGAAAGCACAGATTTGCTGAAAAGGCATTTCAGTGAAAGGACAGAAGATGGATCTAGAAAAATGAACTACATGACTGCCATAGCTTAAAGTTATGGTTCTTTGATAGGAACAACTGCTTCAGTGGGGCTCTCTATGGGGTGGCCTTCTTATGTTTGAATTTAGTATCGTTCCTTGGTATGCACTAAGGCTCATCTCAAATCATGTCTCACTATGCAAATAAACTAGAATGCTGAATTAAAACACAAGAGAGAGAAGCTAAAGCTAGGCTTAGTGCTTGCCTCAATTTAATGCAACTCCTGGTCTGTCTGTTATCCAGCTGTAGTCTCCCCTGCAGGTTGCTCTGTGAATCTATGGTAATTCTCTTCAGGCTTTGGTGTCATTGCACCACTAAGACCTATCACTGCTTGAGAGATCTCAGAGCTGTCCTTGGGTATTGTAGGCTAGTCCCAACCTGGCAATAGAGGCAGCACTCCCTATTTTTTGTCTCTTGGGCCAAGATATGCTATTTCCCTATGGCATATACTTTCAGAAGTAGGAGATATGATATGGCTAAGCCTTGATACCAATGCATACTTTGTTTATAACAAGTTAAATATGAATTTGCACCACTTTTTGGTCAAATAACTAGATTAAATAATTGTTTGGCCCCAACCAAGATCAGGATTCTATTGCTGTGGGTACTGTACATATAGATAAAACAAGATGCTCCCTTCCCCAGTGAGTTTACAGTCTATTTAGACAAGAAGAATAAAGTGGAAAAAAAATACACAGGAAGGGGAATTGATTTGCCCAAAAAATCAAGAAATAGCATGTCTCTGTGTTTTCTGTTTTCTTTTTTGTAAGAGTTAAGTAATTTGTAGTCCTAATTAGGACTTCAAAATTCTGTATTCTATAATTATTGACACTGTTTCATGGACATGAAAAGGTTTGTAGTTCCACCCTAGCACTAGTTTAAAGTAGAATGGTGAAATGAGAATGGTGAAACTTGGATGGGGGAGGGCAGGAGAACACATAAAAGAGATTATGTTTTAGCTTGTTCAAAACTTTATTAGTTTATTAAGTTATAAACTATTTGCCCTATGCATACCTCATATAATCTCTTACTCGATGTTTTGTGACAGCTTTAATACAACAAAATTAGACATGCTGCCGCAGTAGTTCTGACAACTACCTGGTTTCCATGCATTAACACCATTGGCGTCTTGCCCAATACAAATAAACTTGAAAGGCTAGAGAGCACATTCAGTGAAATCAAGTAGCCTAAACCTAAAAAGTAGAGTTTAGCACTGGGGAATAAAATATCACTGCAGTGCAAATTCTCTGACTTTGTTCGGGATAGAACAATTTTAAAACATGTCTGTGAGTCTATCTTGAAGTAAAGATACTTAAACACTACTAACCATTGCTGAATCTGTTAAGAAATTGTCAGATTACAAATTGAAATAACTCAAATAAGTATTTTTCATCTCAGATTAAAATTAGTGCATTATATTTTCAAAATTATACAGACTTTAATGAAACAAGCTACAACTGTCATATAACCAGAGTAACAAATAACTCAAAAGACTATCAGTAAATACTATATAATTACTTTTTACTCTTAAATAAATACCAAAGACCAACATCATGAAGTGTGTGAATATGGGTATACGTGTAGTTTGGGCTATGTCAATGCCATAGCCATATATCCCTTAACAAAATCCTGCAAATAATATTTTACTAGTGCATGAAGATATGTATATCTTATATCTCCTTACTTTTTCCTGTACCTTAAGTATCAAACTCAGTGAGCTAAACAGATGTACTGGGTTAAATGTGGAAACCCAAACAAATTTTGGTAATGGGAATTCCTATAATTTTGTCTCTCATAGGTTGGAGCCACTCTAGCCTTTTTGATTGTGTCTATTTCCCTGTTTTATCTATGGCCAAATATTCTCTTAAAACTGACTTTGCTGATAGAGACAGACTAAAGATAAGAAATAATGAGAATATGATAGTGACTCCCATCACATGCTAGAAAGGTGGAAAAGAAATTAACTGGAGTCATGCTGTGCACCTGGGGAGGTGATTAAATAATTGTCTTCCAGCCTGAGAAGGTAGAGCTGACTAAGGACCCATTAAGCACCTAGTCCTTGTAAGGAGCTGAGGAAGATCAGTGAAAAGAAAAAGGTCTGGGAGAGTTACCTCTTACTGGGAAGGGTCAAGGTCCTGTGGTAGAAGCCCTGAGCTAGGGCCTACAAGGGGGAGGGAGATCCCTACAGAAGGAAAATAGTGAGGGAAAGCATGCTAAGACAAGAAGCAACAGAGGGAGAACTCTGCAGGACCAAGATAGGCTTCTGTGGGGAAAGCCTTAAGGAAAATCAGTGAATGTGTGTTAATGAGGCCTAAAAGGGGCAAAGAGTTATTAATTCCCCAGTGAAAGAACAATCTGGAAAGACTTGGAGACAAGCCAGGGGATGAAGAACCATTTCTATTGTTATCTTTTAAAGCAGTTTTAAAGCAACCTTTGGTGGGTCGTGACATACTTGGTGGCACATCGTGATCCTACAGGACACACCAGCCCACTCCCCCCAGGCTAAATCCAGTCAGTTCCTTGGCTCTCTGTGATATACCTACTGCTATGCGACAACATAGTAATGCATCTCAACACAGTGGTTGAGAACGACTGTTTTAAAGGGAGGTTGTATTAAATATAGATTGTGGGGAAGCAGCACATAGGGTCATGAAAGCAATAAATGCATTTGTTAGTCTTTACGTGTCACAGGACTCCATGTTTGTTTTACTGAACTAGACTAACATGACTGTCTCTTTGGATCTTAGAAACAGGACACAGCCCTGGGAAACAGCAGCATGTCAGAAGAAGCAGATCTGGCTGCTTTATTGATGATCTGTTGGCCAGAACCTAGACTAGAGGGTGGACCTGAGTTCCCTTACCAGCCCCTGAGAAAGGGGTATGGAAACCCAGCATAAGCAATATTGGATCTGTCTACATCTAAAAGCTTAGTTCTGACTTGCTTAGTCTAAACTAAGCAGTTTGCAGATAGTTCAAACTAACTATTTTTTTTTTAGTTTGAACTAACTTTTTAATTCAAACTACCCGTGCTTCTTTTAGTTCAAACTAACTTTTTAGTTTGAATTAAAAAAGCATGACTAGTTTGAACTAAAAAATGCAGTTAGTGCAAATTAACCACTAGTTCGAACTTATTTAGTTTGAACTACCATGACTACATTGTGCTAGTTCAAACTGAAGTTCAAAATAAGTTTGACCTAAGCAGTTAGTTCAAACTTACCTTTCAAACTAACTAGTTCAAACTAAGCTTTGCTTAGTCTGAACTAAAAAATTATTAGTTTGAAGTAGGCAAAGCCTAGTTTAGACAAGGATCAAATTAGTCCAGATTAAGCCTCCTTAATCCAGATAATTTGCTATTGTAGACATACCCAACGAGTCTGAGTGTGACGTAAGACTCCTCCAGAAAGATGGGCTGAGGAATAGCCCAAGAGAGGAAACCAAAATCTTTTTTGTTGGGATGCTCTGTGAACTTGCAGTTGGATTTTCTGGGTACTCACAGGGTACTGAAGACCTTGTGAGTGCAGATGACAATCAGGAGATCCTGGAGCTGAGGATGAGGACAATGTTATGCCCTGATGCAAGAGGCTGTTTCAGAGCTGAGTGCCTCACTCATCACAGGGTCTGTGATTGGTATCGGCAGAAATGAAAAGCTTTTTCCAAACATCAGCTATGCATGAATATCAATTCCTTCCTTATTTGCTTTTTCTTTAATCATGTGTGTGAAAAATGTGGTATGGTCTCTTATTGCCTTTGATTCCGGAGCCCTTTTGGGTGCTTCCTACCTCTGTATCGAAAGTTGGTAGGATTAACGTTGGACTCTGTGGGTCCTGTTAATAATACATCTGAGGAAACACACTGTCATCTGTATTGCATCTGTCTGATCATCCTGCGGGGAGCTCAGACAAGTGTGGGGCTGTTTGTTACGCAGGGTTAAAGTAAGCCGGAATGCACCAGAACACAGTTCCAGGGCCCACACATTTGAGGGGCCAGAATTCCCAGGCCCTGAAAAATAGAAAAATCAGGTAGAATGCGTGTTCTGCCCTGCTCTGGCCCGGGAGCTGTAACCAGGCTGGGGGAGTTTTCAAATCTCCTGCCCTGAGCATGCTCAGATGCATGCTCAGGGTGGGAGCGGCCTGGCCAGGGACCATGAGAAGTCACTAAGTCTAGTCCTCTACATTCATGCCAGGAGCAAATACCTTCTGGGGGAGACAAGGGGCAGCATGTGAGGCCCAGATGGAGGGTAGGGAGGCAGAGGGGGCAGTGTGTGAGACTACAATGAGGGTAGGGGGTGGAGGGGGCAGCATGTGAGACTGGGGTGGGAGGAGGGGGCAGAGGGGACAGTGTGTGAAACCAGGATCAGGGTGAGGGGGCAATGTATGAGGCCAGGATCAGGGCCGGGGGAGTGGCAGAGTGTGAGGCTGGGATCAAGGTCAGGGAGGTGCAGAAGGGTGGAAGGGGGCAGTGTGTGAGGCCAGGATTGGGCCAGTATTTTTATGGAACAATAGTCAATGCATATGGTACTGAGAAGTTGTTGCAAATGCTTACCTGGGCTGGGGTCCACAAATGCATGAAAGGGGCCTAGCCAATAGAGAAAGGAGGCTCAGGAATTAGGAAGGTTCTGGGGCTCATCAAATTATCCTTTAACCACTGTTGCTGTGTTTGTAATTGAGTCTGTGCACCCTCAGAATGTAGGATTTTGTTGATAAGAAAAAGCAAGCCTGATACAAAACTGAAATTTTTGTCAGCGAGCTGGCAGAAAGAAAATTGTTTCTGAGTGCAGTTGGGTTGTTTTGTCATAATCTTAATCTGAACAAATGTTTTAAGGGCATCATGGGGCAAATGTGGCCAGAGACTGAGAGTTGGTATATGGACTGAATCTAGAAACATGCAGCTGTTGAGGGTGACAAGTCTTAGTGCTAAATAACTTAGTGGTAAATCACTTCCCAAAGAGCACCCATTCAGTGACAAACAATCTGTAATAATACAACTGGAGTGCTGTGCCTTATAATTGCAATGGACAAGTAGGTTTTAGAGTGAAATCATCACCTCAGTTGGGGTCTGATCTAACTCCAGTTAGTCAGTGGGAGTGTTTTCATTGATTTCAACAGGCTTTGGATCAGTCGTTAATATAGACCAGTAAACAGTCCTACAGAGGCAACGATTTAGTCGTAGAATTTAAGGTCAGAAGGTACCAGCAGATCTCTTGACCCAACTTTCTGTATAGCACAGACTGCCAACATCACAGAGCACAGACACTTTAAACTCAATAATCAAAATTAGACCCCAAAGTATTTCAGTCAGCAGGAAACTAGAATCTTAGATGCAACAGATGGAGAATAGGCAGCACCAAGAGGCACTAATGCCCAAGTTTCCACAAATAGCAGGAAATGAGTAAGTGAGAGATGCCCAGATTATCATGGTAAGTGACTGGCACTCATCTGCTGCAGATGAAGGCAAATCTGAACTAGTGACCCTGAGGTGAGTGAGAGGTTTCATAGACTCTTCAGATTCTCTTCACTTTGAATTTAAAACCCTATTTTTCTCCCCCTAAAAATCTAACACAGATGATATTTTACCTCTTCTGGGAAATCTACTGTGTTGAATAGCAAATGCCCATCTAAAACTTGCATTGACTAGGATCAGACTGACATTTTGTATTGGATCTTAACTGGCTTTAGGCAGGGAAACTGTGTGTGAGCTAACTGAAAAGTAAATCAGGCTTTCCTCAAATGATACCTTTTCTTGAAAGTTTTAGCAAAGCCAAAAAAAACAGTATTGGTAACACAAATTGCTCACTCTTCATTTTTTTTTTACCTCTGTTGATGATGTGCTTAGGGCCAGTCCATGATTGGCAAAAAAAATTCCCCCAAATACTGAGAATCATGACAAATCTCACCACATTCTGTTGCATGTACAAAGCACATTTTTGGTCCTGCCCTCTCTAATGTAAACACAAAGCAACATTTATAGGTTAAAAAAAAAAAAAGGCCAAAATATCGCACCACACATACATTACTAAATACACTCTTGGAAAATATTCAGATGTGATAGTAATAAACACATTATCAGACCCTATCCAGAAGTGCTCATGAATAGAATTTGTTGGGAATTATTTAAAAAAAAAAAAAACAACAACCACAACAAAAAAACACCTATGGATCAAAATGCTGATCATTTAAACTGTTTGTAGAGACGATATGTTCTGATAAACCTCCCTATCTGAAAATCTGTTTTGAGGAAAACAATTTTCATAATAGTCAGTGTCCTGTTTTTTCCCCATTTTTCAAATAAAAATTCAGTTTTCCAATTCAAAGTGAAAGTTTCAGAATATTAGTTAACTGGAACAAAACTCAAAGGTTTCAACATTATGAAAATATTTTGATTGACCTGATCTGAAATCAATTTTGTTGTTGTTGTCCCATGTCACATGTGTGTGGGGAAAAGGAGATTTAAAATTTTCCAACTCTAGTGAGATCTGACTACTGTTTCCCACCCATTTCTACTCATGAAGTCTTCCACGGTAAGTTTTGTCACAATATTTCTGTTTCTGAAGAAATGCATTTGAAAGGGAAACTTCTCATGACAGCTCTTCCCTGTACAGCATGCTTTGTCCTTTCTCCTGCTGCTGGTTCAGAAGAGCAAAGGGAATGCATTTAATAAAGAGCCATCAAAATCCCACTATATGAAAATGCCTTTCTACTGACATAAAGAGCTTCATGTATGGTTTGTAGCAATAGTATATCTTGTTAAAACAAGAATCCATTATGAGAGTTGTTTAGGTGCTTTATTTAATGTTGCAGTTCATAAAGTTGCCTACTTTACATCTTTCTTTCTGGGTGAAATTCTATGGTATGTATTGTCCCAGGTCAGACTAGGTGATTCAGTAGTTCTTTATGGCCTTAAAATCTATGACTTTCATAGATACATGAATAAAACTTTTAAAGCTGCCTCAAATGTTAACCATGTCAAACTGAAGATCTTAAGTGCCTGCCTAACTTTAAGCAATTGTTTCAGTCCTGTTGAATTCAATAGGGCATTATAGCCCATGCTTATGGTAAGTGCTGTTCTGAATAGGGATTGGGTAGACTTCTGTATGTGTTTAACTGCTTTGTTGAATCTATTAGATGCTTGACTTTCTTGATACAATGTAGCCTGGCTTATTTTAACTGAGGAACCAAAGCTGATACATGAAATTATTATTTATACTACACTATAAATGTATAAGGTTCAGCTAAATGAGACTAACTTTAAGGGAATAAGATTAATAATATTCCTGGATTAAAGGAAAATTTTGCATGTACTGGTTGGAAACATTCAGTATATGAAAAAGTTAATTAGTTTGGTGTTTAAGCCCCACACATTTCTGATGTGCTAAATTAATCCATTGGTGGAATGGAAGCATGTTGACCAAATCACAGTTCAGTGATTCAGGTAGTAAATTAGTGTGGTCAGTAACTGTTGACACAAACTTTACAGTGTTTGTCACTGTATAACCAATGTTTACATTTGCTAGTATTTAGACATATGTTATCTAAGATCTGCTGTATTTAGATCAGTGGAGGTGCCTCAGGGCAGGCACAGGGTAGGTATCCCATAGGGACTGTTTTTAAAATCAGCTGCAGTATGTTCTTTATCCTCTAATGTAAACTTGTTCTGAGTGCAGCTTTACTTTTATTTTATTCATAGTACCTTTATTAGTTTTGTGGTATGACAAAGGAGCCCAGTCATGGACCAAACCCCCATTGTGCTAGGTGCTGTACAAAAAGAACAAAAAGATGTGCCCTTTTGTGTGCTGATAACCATGAATGCAAGGTTCACTTTAATGCATGGACATTCAGTGAGATTGGAAAAAAAAAGTAGCGACTCTTTAATTTTGCAGTGTTCATATTCCTAATATATGCAAAACTGCACAAATAGTGGTGGGCAAGTTATTCACATATGAAGGGTCCTCCCATGGATATAACAGACACAGAGTAACAAGTTACTGAAGCCCTAGGCAGGTGGGCTCACCTAGGTTTGCCCTTTTGATTGATTAAATTTATTTTTGAAGTGTACTGTGGAATACTACAGAGGACTGTATGTTCCATATACAACTTTATCTGGGATCCACATGAACCTTATTATGCTGTCACAGATTAAAAAGTTATGCTTTTGAAATGATAAAATAACCTTGGACAAATCCAAAAAGGGATGGAATATCTGTTTTAGTAGTTTGGTTTCATGGTTAAATATGGATTTAGGAAACAAACATAAGGCTTCTAGGTTTTTCGGTTTTTTTAATAATAAATTTTTATCTTCCCCTCTAAGAAATGCCTCCCAAACTACAAATTCAGAAAGTTGAATTTATAGTTTTTAGAATTTAAAAATGTTTTTCATGATAAAATATGCCAGTGGCAAATATGTTTTATTATATCACCTTCCCCTTGGGTTGGATATTGCTGCCATCACCTCTTTCTAAGATAAATGTTGTCATCAGCTTCATGTTACCTATGCCTTGAACATATCAGATGCTTCATGGGGCCTGACAATTATGCAGACACAGCTCTTAACAAGAGGTTGTAAAAGGCACATATGCCTCAAGTGGCTTGTGAGGGAAGCTATGCTCAAGCAGGGGTTCACTTCTAGAGAAATGCCAGGTACAATGTCATCACTGCCTTCCTTCAGCTAGGAGCAACATAAAGATTTGAACCTAGCATAGGCTGCCTGTGAAACATGCTGGCTTCTCCTAGCCTGTTCCACCATACTGTGGAATGCAATTGGCCAAATCTAGGTCAGCCAATGGAGCAGGTGGTGGTGTTGGCAACTTGTATGGCTTGTAGTTGAATGGAGTTCATGCCCTAGAGTCTGATAACTGAGCATGGACAGTGAATTTGGTCTGCTGAATACAATTTAATGGACATGAAATTAGAGATAGGGGTCCAATCCACAAAGAAAGGCAACCAAAACCATGGCATTTATTATGCACTATGAATAATCAAATGATGCCCTGGTTTATGTTCCATAAGAATTCCTTTTCCTCATTTCATCAATTGTTCTAGGAATCTAAAGTAAATGGTGAAGAATTAAAGGAAGGCACTCAAGTCTCCTGTCTACAGTAGATGCTGGAAATTTAGTATTTCCATATTTTTCTAATATGTTTATGTGGAAAATGACTTTCATTCCAGAATCATCATGCCTGAACAAAAATATATGCCGAGCTATCAAAAGATAATTAGATGAGACATGCATTTTTGTCATAATTAATATTCTGTCAATAGGGTAGATAAGAAAGCTCTAAGGGTTAATGCTTTCCTGCTCTGTATCTAACATTGCCAGTGAATTTCTCTAGCTCACTCCATTAATCCAGTCAGCACAATGGATCAGGTTAGAGATGTGTCTCAATAAATCACTCTCAAGTGTTGGGGGTAGGAGTACCTAATTAATCAGCACTGTCATTATGTTTGACTTGTAGCTGCCTTACTGTGTATGGGATGAGGATTCAGTGTATTTAACCTGAACACTCTCTTAAACAGATATCCAGTAGTGATCTAAAGTTTAACCCTTGTATGGAATAAACCAGACAGCTTTTCTATAGAAGGAAGATGCAAAGTTTCTTACCAAAAAATTTGTGCATACATTTGCGGTATATTTTTATCAGAAATTTGCTTATGTTAGCTAGCAGCATATCTATTCAGAATCTCTGGAGTTAAATTCACCTTTGGCACAAGCCAAATTGCCTATAGTCATAACCTCAAGTTGGCTCCTCTCTCACTTACCCAGCTGTTCCCTTCCTCCCCCTTCACCCCAATTCAATGTGCCCGTTTTCTTCAGTGCTCATCTTCCCCCTTAGAATTTTCATTCCTCACCTTCTCCAGGCTTTACCACTCTTCCTTTTTGCAGCTGTAACACCTTCCCTCTGCCATTCACTCTGCACTTGAAAACAGGCATCTCTATCAAAATCATAGTTTTGGCCAGCAATATGTTTTATATCTTATGCGATCATTTTGACTTTGACATTTCCTTCAATTCTGTTCTTGCAAGCCTGGCACTGCCTCTTTTTATTTTAAGGGCCAAGTAATGGCCTGCAATGCCAGTGAATGCTAAGTGAAGTTGCAGTCTCTGGAGATGCCAATTAAATACAGTTGGGTCAGACATCAGAAATGGAGTACACTGAGCTAATGGAAAAATTCCTGCCAACCCTCTTCTCACTATACATATATAAACAATGCCCCTTCGTGATGCTAGGTGTTCTGCATTGAAGAATAGATGGCTAAATCTGAATATTGTGTCAAAATATTTGGGGCTGCTATAGCAATGCCATCCATTAGCTCTGACTCCTTACTCCCTGTTTCCCCTCAAAGTGTACTGTTTTAGTCAAGATTCATTAAACGCATTAAAATAAAATTGTTAAAACATAACTATTGAACTTATAGCATGCTCTCTCTAATGCAGATTGATTGATGAAGCAGCTGACCATTAATGTGACAGATCTATTTCTGGACAACAGCTAATTCTGCTTTGTTACTGCACTCTAAAATTCAATTCAGCACTTTACAGGTAACCCAACTGGCCTTAAAATTACCCCTAAGCTATGAAGTCCTTTTTCCCACTGTTTAGGGAACCACAATGACAGTGTTAGTCCACAACAGACATTGGAATGTAAAATAAAATGTGATACTGATTAACAGAGAAGCATAGCCCTTCCTAATGATATCTTCCAGGCTAAAAATACAGTGAATTATCCCCTTGACTGCAATCCCCATATGTTTTTCTGTCACCATACAGGGTCTAGCAGTGCCACCCACACTCCCCAATTGCCCAGAGGAGAATTCCACTTCCATAGCTACTGCCTAGTTCCAAAGGGGTGACTATGTTACTCTAGTTCAGCAAAACAAACAAGGAGTCTGGTGGCATTTTTAAATACTAATAAATCTGTTAGTCTTTAAAAGTACTACCAGATTTGTTGTTTGTTGAGTTACTGCCTAGGCTCATTTAAGCAGCTCTATGCTGTCCCCCGGTGAAGCCCCCCCAAAGAGGGGTGGCAGAGGCTGGGCTAAGGGTACAAGTGTGTGTCAGAGAAGCTTCACTTCTGCAGATTACAGAATTACCCATAGGTAGGGTTACCAGATACCAAAGCATGGAAAGGAGGACAGGGAAGTGTGAAAGGGAGGATATTAGAGGACACATGGAGAAAATGTAGTATTAATGTAATATTCTTCTGTTTTTTAAGGGGCCCTGGAATGCTTCCCCCTAAAAATAGGGTGTTCTAGGGAGCATACTTTAACCCCTGTAAGTAAAAAGCCAGACAACATCATGTATTTTTAAAATAACTGCCGGACAGAGAATGTGACAGTAAAAAAAAGAACATGTCCTCCTTTTGCCTGACATCTGGCAACCCTACTCATAGGCAGTCCTGATGAAGGGGAGCTGCCATAAATAAGTGCAGTCAATGGCAGTGATGAAGCAGTCCCTGACTTCTTCGAGCTGGGACTGTTACTGTGTTTCAGCCTTGCACTGGAGATGTAGAAAGGATGGATGCATTTTCCTTTCCCTCAAGCACTACCCATGAAGTAGGTCAAACAGAATCTGCCCCTTTGTTGGCTACTGCCTGAAGCACAGCTGCACAGGTAATATCTTGGCCTAAGTTAACCCTATAAGTAGATCCGCTCTCATTCAATAGGAGTTTCGTCTGCTTTGGCCAGGGCTGTGTCTTGATCCCTTTTCTATGGTGTCATGTCAATAAAGATAAGGCTTACAATATTTTGTTCTTTATAAACTATGTCAAGCATTTTTGTTTCTGAATGCTTTTGATTGGAATTGGTGACTTAGGTAAATTACTGCTCCTCAGGCATTATGGATATTAAAAACAAGGAGTCGTGTGGCACTTAAAGACTAACAGATTTCTTTTTCACGTGAGCTTTTATGTGAAAAAATCCCACTTCATCAGATGCTAGTGGGATTTTCTCCCACAGAAGCTCATGCAAAAAATAAACCTGCACGACTCCTTGGGTTTTTTTGCCGGACTAGACTAACACGGCTACGCCTTTGGAAATTACAGATAGTGCATGATCACATATTATTTTGTTCCACAGGACTTCTGTCTTATTCAGTACACAGAACTGACAGTGCAGAGAATGAATCAAAACAGCCTAGTGCAGGAGGCTGGTGTCTGAGGACTCCTACGCTAAATGAGAATGAAGTTGAAAGGTGTGCGCTGAATGAGGCAAGAGATGATGGAACGAGAACAGTGATCTCATGGCTGAGGCAGTTGAATGTTGCCCTGTAGAACTGGATCCTCGCCTTGCCTCTGCCAAAAAGTGATTGTGACATGTTAAAGAAGCGAATTAAATCCAGGTTTTTCATATGTGGCCACTAACTGTGTGCTTCTCATTTTCAAAGGATGCCCAACATGAAATCTTGGGGTCTGGTTTGTGGAAGTGCTTAGCACTTACAACTGCATCTGAAGTCAATGGGAATTCTGCTCCAAACAAATAGCGCTATAAAATGGCAAACAATGTGAAAAGATCAGGCATTAGGCTTCTCACCCAGGGCCCCCCCAAATTAGCTGACATTCTTAACATGCATGCCACTGTCTCTCCATTCCTTCTCTGTAAAATGAGCATCCTCACAGGTTTTATGAAGCTAAGCTCATTACCATTTTTGAAGCATTCAGGGTGCCACAGAAAATCTCAGGAATGAGTACCATCGAAAACTCTACTAGGAGATTAATATTTCTGTATTCACGTTTGAGGAGGGTGTGGTAGATAAGGGATCGGGCCACACACTGAATGATGAGGATTAAAAAAAAATAGCGAATCACTGCTCATTCAGTGAACACCATCCATCTTGTGTACTAAATGACACAAAGATCCTGTGGATTAGCAATGGGCAGCCTTAATTCTGACCTTTCCTAACTTTTGAGTGCTTGACTTTGCAATCAAACATTTTTCAGTGTATATGGAAAATTTACATATGTGAAAACACATTAGGCGAGCACAGTTTTAATGTGTTTATTTGCTGCAGTGATTCCACCCAGTTCTGCAATAGCTACTACTATGCAGCAGTGTATGCATCAGCAACACCCGCACAGCACATTAGAGGCCAAACTCCAGACACAGAATCCATATCCGTCATCTGTTACCTGTGTGGAGACAGCAGGGGCCTCAGCACTTACTGCCACAGATTGCACAAGCAAAGGGACAAACCCCAAGAGAAGTAGCAGGAGGAGTGCTTCTGGGGAAGGCTGCAGACTTGAAATAGTGGCTTATTCTAGTGACACTGATAGTGAAGACAATTAGTACAGAGAATTTAGAATGGAGCCGAGGAGGAGATTCATCTGTTACACTATCCATCATCTGTACATTGCCCTAGGCAATGGGAGCATACTGTTGTTTTCATTGGAACTGCTGTGTGTGGGTGAGATAGCTTTAGATTTGCTGTGTGCTAAAGTGCAAGCTCAAGTAACACTTTGCAATGAGAACTAGACAAAGCCAGTTTTTTGTTTTGTGGGTTCTCAGGGGGTGGGGGGTGGAAACAGGACTGAACGGTTGTTTTAACTTGTTCAGAAACGTTTTGTGTAGAACACTTCAGAGGAATATCAGTGGCCAGCAAAGTGGCTGCAAAAATGTAGTCAGTGGGACAAATTTAATAGGAAAGGAGAAATAGTTGGATTTTTGCACTTTCCTTAAGGATAAGATTTTTTTCAATAAGTAAACACAAAGCTTCCAGCTGCCCATCTAATAAGTGTCAGTGCTATGAAACCAATCTGTTTTTGAAGGGCTGGCTGGCTGAGCTAAATGATTGAACAGTTAAACATAACCTGGTAATATACTGTATGGTAACCTGTATAGGTCCCATCCATTTATTCTTTAGCTTTTATAATATATATCACTAAGCTCTCATTCTTACATCCTGCCTTCCTGAAAACATCTACAATGCATAGAGTGACAAAACAGGAGAGGTAATATTTTTTGGGTTTACCACGGAGAGTAAATTGTCTCTCTGATGTCCTGAGACTGAGGCAGATGCAACTGCCCTGCATACAGTAAGTGGACCTTATTGTATGTGATATTACTCCATTCATTACCAACCAGATTTTGCTACTAGTTCTCAGCAGGGCTGGATCGAGGCCTGGAAGAGGGAGGCTGCGGATCCCCACTCTTGTGAACCTCTCTATCCCCCTGTGCTGGGGGGTAGGGTCAGGAGCTCTAGGGCCCAGGCCACCACTGCAGAGGAGGTTGGGGGGGCATGGCCAGCGATGCTGTAGGAGTAGGGGCAGAAGCTGGTGTTGCTGCTGGAGGCTAAGGGGCAGGCCAGAGGCTGCGGTACTCCTGCCCTGCACCAGGGTTGGCTGGGGAGCAGACCAACCCAGGGATTGGGCACGTAGGCTTAAGGTAAGAGGTGATAGCTCTCCACTCAGGCCAGTCGCGCTGGATTTTTACGGGCTGTGGGGCCCCCTTTTAGGCCAGGGTCAGGAACTGCAGCTTCTAAAGCTCCTGCATTAACCTGGCTCTGGTTCTCAGCATTAGAAGCACCCCTCCATGAGCAATGTATGATCTTTAGTGTATGTCTGTGGCAGGGTCATCTGTTTTGAGGTGGGGAACTAGAGGCAATAATGCTTATCAAACCTGACATCAATTCAACAGGATGCTGTTATCAGGCCATGGAACTTATTACTAACAGGGAAGCATAAGTTTCTTTGGCTACATCTACACTTGCAAATTAGTTTGAATTCAGGAGGCCTAATTCGAACCAACTTAGTCCCTATCAAAACTAGGCTTTCATGAGTTCAAATTAAGGAATGTTAAGCCGAACTAGTCCACTTTGTTAATTCAAATTAATAAGTTTGAGTTTAGTTTGAATTTATTCGTTCGAATTAAAAATTTGAAATAACTTTTCCTAGTGTAGGTGTAACCCATGTGCATAAAAAGAACTTTCTGGAACTAGGGAGTGGTTGCTTTTTGACCATGCTCCTCAAGTTTTCTAGTGTTGCTGGAGTCAAAAGCCTGGGACCAGCAGCTTTGAGAGGAGCAATTACAGAGAGCTGCAGAGTCCATGTGCTCAGTGAGTGAGTGAAAGGAGCTGAGCCAGGAGTGGACTGGAGGATGTTTTCTCCCTGCTTTGGACTATGTTGCAGGGGAGTTTTCTCTTGTGAGACAGAGAGCTGGATAACCAGTAACCTGACTGCATGGTGCTGGTTGAAGAGAAGAAAGAAAGGATTGCACAGATTCCAGTTGAAGATTCTTGCAGCCAGAGAAGATGAGGATTGGTTCTGTTTGCATTCAAGCCTCAAGGACATAAGGACTGCAACTGGGATAAGGGTGACTCCACCTGAACTTTTGGACTCTTGGGTTCCTTACTGTTCTGTTTAGATTTATTTTGGTTTCTTAGGATAAGATTTGTTAAGGTAGCAGTTAATAGAGTTCATTGTTACGTTTAGGCTGAGTAGTATTTTGTTGAGGGATGGGAACTCTGAGCAGTCTTTGCTGTCAGTCCTGTACAGACTGGATCCTGGCCTCTCCATCTGCTTTCTACAGGGGTTTAACCTCTGTTAGACACTGGAGAGAGGCTAATGAAGGAATTCTAGCCCACCCTTGCAGGTTACATAGACATAGTATATAAGTCTGAACCAGATGGACTTAAAGCCTAATTGACCAGAAATGCCTTCAGCTTGCTGTAATTTTTGTCCTCTATTTGCACAAGCTTCTTTGCCAGCATCTGATCCTTTCTCTCAACTTCCTGTCTTCCCCATGTACTCAGTCCCTGCCCCTGCAGTGGGGGCTCAATCCTACAACCTTACTAGTAAACATTTTCCATTGACCACAGTAGGATTATTCATGTGACTAAAGGTTTGCCTAGCAGGATCCTGTTAGGCAAAGCAGATCTGGCCTTTCACACACTACTTTCTAGTCCTTTTAGGCTTATTTCTTGGACAAATTTCTGTCCTTTCCTCCTTCCTGACTTCACTTGCTCAGACACTTTACATCTTCAAGTTGGCTCTGGACCCCCATCCGTCAGGTTCACCACACTGCTGGAGATTTTTTATTTACTGTTTTCCTCCTTCCCTTTCTTACCAACCCAAAGTAAGCAGATCCTCACAGTTTTAAGAGAGCACTCCTGTGGAACTTGGATGAGAAACAGTTCTACATGTGCAATTTTGTGGGGGACTGGTGGATATGGAGTTGTATGCCTCTGCCACAGGTCTGTGTATGTCTCCTGAACCAGAAGGAAATTTGGTCCATAATTTACCATAAAGCTTATTTGTATTTTTTAGAAGCATTTGGTTGCAATCAGTACTATGAATATCTCACATTGTGCTTTATTTCCTGGTTCATATAGTTAACACTTAGCTGCAAAGGTTATCTGCCATCAACTCTTAATATCTAGTGTCAATGGGAAATCCACTTATTGAATCACTTAAATTAGCTAATATTTGAATTGGGATTTACCAAAAGGAGTAAATACAAAATTTTCTCTCTCTACAAGAAGTTACCTAAAACAACTTCATCTTCAACATAACTGAAGAGTCTGATGATACGATTTATGATGAGAGAGCATTCTGACTTCCAGTGAGAGAAGAGCAAATAGAATTTATTTTCTGTTTCTTGAAAATAGATGTCTGGCCAGATTCTGCTCTCTTACAGCAATGTAAACATAAAAGAACTCCACTGGAATTATTCCAGATTAAAATGAGTAGTATTTGGCTCACCACATTTGTCCTAAAATGAAAATTAGGGTTTTTCTTCACCATGAGCCTGGTCACATGGAGGAGGAGGGAAGAACTTCTATTTTACTTAAACTGTAGCCGAAGTTATAATTCTGCTGTATCTTGTCAAGCACAGTAGTGCGTTAAAGGAAAATTTGCCCGTTTGCGGCAAATGTTTCCATGAAGAAAACGGCTGGTACTGAAAATAGACAACACAACCAACATTGAAAAAGGCCTTCACTGAGCCTAATACTGACTGAAATGTATGCCTCCCTAATACCATTTCAAGAACTGTTCTTTGTGTTTTCAGTTAATTTTGAAAAAAAATGCTATTAATTCTTACAGAAAGAGTCCAACTACATTTTCTCTTTGTAAACGTATTTGGTTTAATGTGATTCCATTTATTTGTAAACGTTATGTGAAAAAAAAATCCTTGGGAGAAAGATCTAAATTGGCTTGTCACCCTATTTTTTAGTCATTAGTTGGATGAACCAGACCATTTCATAGGCATCTGTGGAACTTTTCTACATTTGCCTTAAAAATATTTCCCAGAACATTGACTTGTACAAGAAACAACCTCTCCTAACCTTGTCCTCTCCCTTAAAGTTAGGGTCTCCAGAATGGCATGACCTCCCTCATGAAGAAGGCAGTAGTAAAGATTGCCTACTTTTGCCAAGGCCTTTCATGGCACTGCCCACTCTGGATGTTTTAGGGAATTAGCAACAAACTCCACAGGATTAAATTGAGCCTTCAGTGCTCCATATCTTGTGTAATGGCTGATTCTTGTTGTATCACCCCAGCAAATGAAATGCCTTGCAAAGGAACTATTATTCAGTCACAATTCTTTCCTTGCCCAGCCCCTTGGTCCTGAGGGAAATACCTTATTATAGTGTATCACTTCAGTGGCTGCCAATTACTTACCCGCATGCTCTCAGATCAGCATCAGTAGCTACCAATGAGAAGATGGAGTCAAGGCTTCCCTATTCCCTGTGCCTCATCCCCACCCTCTTACTCAGGGTAAAGGGGACTACTCACATCTGCAGCTCATGTTCTGCCCCTGTGTTCCAGCTGTGAGGTGGAGCACCCTGCTGTGGCAGCACAATGGGGAGGGAGTCTAACTCATTTTGATTACCTTAACTGAAACACAATTTATTGTACTATGAAACCTTACAATACGCTAGTACAAGGGGAATCCACAGCAAGATAGACAATATATAAATAGTTTTAACTTGTAATACTCTTAATACCATATGAGATTAAATCTCTTCTTGCATGAAACCGAGAGCTTAACTGAGAGGCTTAACATTCAGCTTTAATTCAATATGAATTTTGGGTGAAGATTAAGTTTCTCTTAACTTGGGATCCTATCTTATTCCCTTCCCATGAATTTGTGCCATGTCTTCAATGGCAGCAGAAAAAAAGATCTGATTTGCCAACTTCTGGTCATTAGCACTGTAGTACTAGCAGAGGCGTAATAGCATAAACAGATATGGTTGCATGCAAATATTTCTGAAAGGGAGAGTTTATTTCTTTCAACCCCCAAAAACTTGGCTGTTGGTTCCCAAATATCATTTGACATATCACAGTTACCTGCTACACAGTGACGTTCTACCATATGGATGCTTACAAATTCAATTTTTTTTCTAAAATTTCAGTTAGTGTTAAGAAATGAAATGAAGAGCTCTTCATCCAACTTGCTTTTTCTTTGTACCTGTCACAGCTGTTAATCATATAACCAATGACCAGCAATAATAGATAAAGAAATTAAATGCTCTTCATACTAAGTTCATTTACATCTTTTTTTCACTTTTTTAAATACAGGATAGTGTATAGTTAATCCAAACTGAAATAATCAGGAAATATAATATGGTTGAAAATGCTCATCTCTTGAATTATCAAACATAAATATCTAAATGTATAAAACCATGCAACCTTAATTTGCCACTGATTTTTATAGAAGTAAGGGGAGGGCCAGATACAACAGTGACATTGAATAACAGTGAACGCAAAACTGATATTCAAGCAGCTAATTTGGAATGAACACAGTTAATGCCAATCTTTGGGACTTTGATCTCCTCCTTCACCAAATATTTACTAGACTTGTAAACGAGAAGAGTTGTAAAGGAAAGTGTTTTTAAAGCTGGAGAAGACATTTGGTCTAAACAGTAGTTTACTTATAATTTACAGACTGGCAGTACTTAATACATAATGCAATAATCTACACTGTGCCATTTGTCATTTGGGCTAGGCCACAGATTATAGCTCAGGGCAGTGCATCTGTGCACAGATCTGGCAGGAAATGGTCTAAAATCTTGAACAGCTGAGCATGATGTCTCAGTATAGTTGGGAAATTCAACCTCTGCTCCAGAGGTCACTGCATGCTTCAGTCATGACAGCCCAAATTGTTAAGCATGTGACTAATATGCATATAGAACACAGGCTGCCTGATGGCTGCTGCAAGCTTGATGGCTGGTTAGTGGCCAGTCTTAATTTTATGTGACAATCCTATGTAGGAAGTGCTGTGTGGGTGACTAAATGAAGCATATTGATGTCCCACTGGGTGCAGCCCCTGTTGTTTTGACAAATTCTCCTTAGCATTTATCAATCAGGCCTACAATGGGGAATGTGCTGAATATCTAATTCAGACATGCTAGTCAGGACTAATAGAGCGAGATAGCATGTTATTCAATTTGTACTTGTTAGCGATGTCCTACTGTCACTGGGCAATTTACCTTCACACTTCACAAATGAAAAGAGAAATTTGCTGGCCTTCAAACACTTACATGAGTTACAAGCAAAATTTTAATTAGCATGTCATTACAGCAAAAATTTATTGCTTCTTTATAGATGTTCTAGCATACAAATTGTACTTTTCTTTTTTTTAGAAAGGATGCCATTTAATATTAATGGACCAGGTACTTAAAACAAAAAAGCCAGCTGACAAACTATATAATATGATGAACATTGATACTTTTCATTTTACAGAGGTTTAAAAACATTTATACATCTAATCTAAAAGAAAGCTTTGAACCTTTTTCTCTCTCCTTTTAATGAATTCAGAAAACAGCATTCATTCTTTAATGTCTATTTTAATCAACTTTTAAAGAATTGTATTTTTCAAGTGAAGTTTTTTTTGCTGTTGCCCTCATAAAGTAAGCATGTAGGCTCTGTAGTGCAATGAAGCAAAAGTGAATTTCTGTCCCAGTAGGTAGATAGTTGTGTATTTCCGTAGCAAATCCTGGGTTACAAACTAAACTAAGGGCTTATTTTTGTGGAAAGTTGATAGTCTAATCTAGTTCCCATTTAAATCAACAGAGAGACTCCATTAAGAGGTGTATTAGACTAGTGTTTCTTAACTAGTGTTCCATAGAAGAGATGAGTGGAGATAGAGAAGGAGCAATTTAATGACCCAGCCACAGTAAAGCTTCCAGGAACATGGAGGGAGGCACTGACGCACAACTGGAAGCTTTGTTACAACTGTGGCATTTTAAATCTCCCAGCCCTATTACCAGCTTTTTTGAGGATGTTTCCAACAGCATACCAGAATAGGTGTTCTGCATAAAGTAATTAATATCTTTAGGTGTTGCCCAGTCCACTAAAGGTTGAGAAACAGTCTGTTGGACCTCAACAAGTTCTGTTGAGATATTAGAGAACCCTCGATTGCAGTAGAAGTCAATAGAAGTCGAGTATATTTAGCAAGTTGCAGGAAAGTCTCTGACCTTCACAGAATTAAGCCCTATATATTTTGGTTGTTTATTCCCCTCTATTTATTTGAGATATCTAGTAACACATTTGCTAATTAAATAACAAATAAAGCAATCTAAATAAATAAGAAAATAGAGCACCTTGAATGTTTCATCGTGATATCTGATGGTGATCAAACCTATTTTAAAATCCCTACCTCTGCAAAATTCCCTTTAAAATATTATTTTTTCTTCAAGGAGAGGAGAGAAAGGTTGGAGGGTTGTACTTTTCCTTCTTTCTATTCACAGACCTGAGAAGGGGTTTCAGGACTGAATCCAATGTCTAATATATTAAAATGTCTGAACGGGAAAGTTAATCAGCAGCCAACTAATTGCAGAGTTTAGATATGTAAGAAAAATGTACCTTTCTTCTGCCAGACATTATGATGCATTGGTGATTTCAGCAATTTGAAACTTAACTGTGAATTTACAAAAGACCAGTAAAAATGGAAAAAAAGCTGCCTTTATGTAGTCTTCATCAGCAGACTAGTGTAACAGACCTGCTATCAGATTCTAGCCAAATACAGGACTGACTACATAGGGGGTAGCTCAGTATAACTACATCACTTAAGGGTGTTTTCACATTGCTAAGCAATATAATTATACTGATGTAGGTTTGTAAGATAGACGTAGCCTCACATTCAGAGTTAAAGGGGCTTTAATTCAGTTTAGTTTAATTCCATTCCAAGTGAGTGGGAATGTCCAAAATTTCATGTATTTTGACTAATGCACTTTAACTGTACATCTTTTCGCTATTTCAGATAAACTTTTCTGAGTGTCCATGTAAACCAAATCCTTTGTTTTCTTAATTTACCTTTTTGTGCTTCTCACACTGTACTCATTATCCATGAAATATTTGCACTTCCTTATTGCTCTAAAATGCTCACAGATGCAGGCCTTTCCTTTAATCTATTATTATGATTATGATTTTTATTTACTTTGCATATATTACAAGTCAATAACTCCTTTGTGTTGCTCAGTGAATGTTATTTTATCTGTTTTATACCCAGTAAACTCTATCCATTGATTTTTATTTTTCTAATAAAGCAGCAAAGGCAGGATTTTAAAAAGTCCTTAAACATACGATAAACTTTAAACATATCCCTATCTGAATTGGGGCCCAAAGCTATCTGACACATTTAACAGATATTAGTAGATTTCAAACTTTTCCTATAATCCTTTGTAACCCATGTGCATAAAAAAGTGCAATCTCTTTCAAGGATCCCTTATGGCGGGGTTCCGTTGCTGGGCGGATTTTGCAGCCCAGAAACCAGAACCTTCTGGTAAGAGGGTGTGGGAGCACATTGAGCATGCTCCACAAGTTTTATTGTGTTGGAGAAACCTGAGAGGAGCAAACAGAGAGGTGCAGAGTACATCTGGTAAGGGACTCAGTGAAAGGAGCTGAGCAGGAGAGGACTGCAAGATGTTTTCTCCCTGCTTTAGACTGTTTTGCAGGGGAGTTGTCTACAGCAGAACTGAGAGTTGGATGGCCAGTGACCTGATTGCATGGGGCTGGCTACACAGGAGGAAGAAAGGACTGCATGGCATCTGCCTGAAGAGTCCTGCAGCTAGAGAGGATGAGGATTGCTTTCCTTCTTTATTTAAGCCTCAAGGACTTAAAAGACTGCAACTGAGATAAGGGTGACTCCACCTGAACTTTTGGACTCTTGGGTTTCTTACTGTTTTGTTTAAATTCATCATGTTTTCTTAGAATAAGGTTTGTTTAGTTAGTTAATAAAGTTCATTATATGTTTATGCCGAGTGGTAGTTTAATGTGGGATGGGACCTCTGAGCAGTCTTTGCTATGAGTCCTGAATAGACTGAATCCTGGCTCTCCAGCTGCTTTCTGCAGGTGTTTTCTCTGGGGGGCACTGGAGGAGGAGCAGGTGAAGGCATTTGAGCCCACCCTAGGAGGTTACACCTTTACCTGCTTTTATCTAACAATATTTTTATGAGGTATGTTTTCTTTCCTCAAAGTTCACACTTTTGTCATCATTTTATGCTGAAGTTATTTTAAAAAGGAGTTCTGTTGTTCAGCTATTTTGAGTCACTGTGAATTTAATCTGTCTGTCAACTATTAAGGTAACTATTTTCCCCAGTGTTATTTTTCCCTCTGATATATTTGTAAAGTCTTTTCTTATTCCCCTTGAGGCCTCTAGCTAGCTTTGGCTTGGGTTTACTTGCTGTCCTTATCTTTCCCTAAATTACTCTGTATTCTTGTTTGTTTTCCTGGACTCCATTTCCCTTTTCAGAGTTTTTTTTTTGACGTGAGACCTTGCATTAGAACCCTGGAAAGCTTCACCGGCCAATTCTTTCATGTAGTCTTGTTTTTAGAAAAGTTCACTGTTTCCCTTTACTTATATAGTAGTATAAAATATTAGTTAGATTGGTTCCAAAGGGGTAGTTGCATTAGTCCACTTCAGCAAAACAAACAAAGAGTCCTGTGGCACTTTTAAAGACTAACAGATTTATTTATAGCATGAACTTCTGTGGGAGAAAATCCCACTTCATCAGACACTTTGTGGGATTTTTCTCCCATGAAAGTTCATGCAATAAATAAATCTGTTAGTCTTTAAAAGTGCCACAGGACTCCCTGGGTATGTCTACGCTGGACCCTTAGGTCGACTTAACCTTCTTTAAGTTGACCCAAGGAAAGTTCCATCCACATTGGGAATTTATGAAGTTGACTTAAGCACTTCCTTAAGTCGACTTAATAACAGAACCCCTTAAGGTCAACTTAAGACTTAAGTTGACCTTATTAAGTCGACTTAAACCAATATAGATGGGGCATAGTCCTTAGGTCAACTTAATAAGGTCGATTTAAGCATTAATTTGACCTAGCAGCTGCCAGTGTGGATGTGGGCTATCTGCAGGAGTTTGGAATGTGAACGCTCTAAGTTGACTTGGTAGAGCTTCCAGTGTAGACATACCCCATGTTAGTTAGACTGGGTATCTTTCAGTCTTTTTTCATCATGGTCCTTTGTTTGTACCTGCTTTTGGACACTAGACTTTTGCATTCAGAGAGATCTCTGTTGTTCAGTTCATTGGGTTAAATGGCAAACTACAGATCAATCGCTTTGCAATACTCTGGTAATTCCCAAATAAAGTAGAAAGCTAACTTAACTAGCTGGTTCCAGTGGGGGGGCAGGGTGGAGGGAGGAGTAACCAGATTGTCCATCACTTGCTGTCTTTCTGAAAGATTGTAACTTAATCAGAAGTTACGGAAGTGATGAAGGAGTTGCAAAGTGAAATTCTATTGCCTGTGTTTAAAGTTTGTTAGGCTCAATTATAAATGCTCCCTTCTAGCTTTAACAGCTATGAGACTATGAAATGTTTCCTCCAAAGAACCTTGCATCAGTACTGTCCATCTCCAGACGGGAGTGTTTTAAGGAATCTTAATCTAAATGTTTGTAATGTCATATTCTGACATTACATGTTCTTTAATGGTAACTGGAATCATCTAGTTGCTTTATTTAAGTGGATTTTTTTCTTTTTCTCTGATGAAAACTTCTAAACAAGAGGTAGGAGACAATAAAAATGGATAGTGCTACCTCAAAAAATTTACATCTTGTTTACTTAGAAAAGTTCACTCCAGACTTCAGCTTCTAATTTTCTGCCTTATTAAATCAGTTTTTTCTCTAAATTAACCAAGGCACAAGAAAATGAAATAACGAACCCAATGGCACTCAAAGAATTAGCTCATCCACAATTTGAACCCAGTAGGGACCTCTGCGCTTGCAGTTGTTTGCTGAAGTTTGGATGTATGCTGCTGGTATTACAGAAGTTAGGGATGCTGTTGGAGCATTCTTGCAGAGTAGCTGTCTCTAAATATGCTTGAAATGTGGATTTATAATATGTTAAATGACTGACAGAGACTTATAAGTACAGCACTGAGCGATATGTCTAAAGGAAAATTTGACATAGTATTTTCAAAGAATGCTTTAGTCATGGCAATTTGCCATCTTTCATTTTGCCTCTTTTGTTTTTATGTTTTTTAAAGAAAAAGAAACTTCAAGCTCAAACTGAAATCCAGGTATTCATATGTTCAAATATGAATATAATCTATACTGGCAGCCCCCTATTCTGATTTACTTTTGAGAAATAAGCTAGAAATATATGTGTTTTCCTCCAAAGAATGAATTTTAGTATTCTAAAATTATTCTAGTAAAATATAGTTAAGCAAAATAAGACCTTCCCAATGGACTTAGCCCTGGGGGAAGGGAGTTAGGGAGTTAGTATGACACCTATGTGTGAGATGAGAAAATAAATTGGGTGAAACCCTGGCCCCTCTGAAGCCCATGGCAAAAACCCATGCTGACTTCAACAGAGCACTAATGCTACATGAGTTTGAACTGTCAACAGATGAGGCAGCAAAAACTATTTACTTGCTCTCTCTTCTCAGCTCTTTGGGCTTTTCCCTTCTTTACCTAATACTATAGGCAGCTGGTGAAATTATCCTTTTGGGGACTCAGCCTGCCCCACACTCAGCTAGCAACAGAGGCTCCTGTCCTGTGAGGGTGAGGTTGGCTTCCTGCTCCAAACCATTAGTTGTCACAGCTTGCAGATTCAGATAAGCCTGCTACAATGTTGACTTGTGTCTGTGCACAAGGAGAATCTCTCTTTGGGATGTCTCACCTCCTACCTGGTGCCATGAGGCATCAGGATCTCTCTCTTCCTCTGGAGCTTGCCTTCTTTCTCCACCCCCTGATCCCCGCAGATCCACTCCTTCCTGTTCCTCGAAAGAGTTGCTCAGGAGCAAGAAGCCAGCACCCCAGCTGGTACTGAGGAACCTGCAATGCAGAGTACCTATTGTGTCTTCACACTGAGAATCCCTGTCCTTATCCTGGCCCTGGAACCAACAGACAGACAGATTTTGGTGGGCAAAGGGCTGAGCCCTCATAATCCTTGCCAGAAACTGCCTCAGCCTTGCATCAATTGTTTATATTTTAGCTGCAGCTCAAATTGAACTCCTTAAAAAAACTGCTGTTCAGTCTTAAGAAAAGAAGACTGAGACAGGACCAGATAAAGCTTCTTATATGTAAACACTGTTATCAAAAGGAGAGTCATCAGTTGTTCTCCATGTCCACAGATAGTAAGACAAGAATTAATCTACAGCCATGGAAATTTAGGTTAGAAAGTTTTTCGTACTAGCTAACTTAAAGAATAATTAAACTCTCAAATATGCATCCAAGAGAGGTTGTTGAGTGCCCCCATTGGAGGTTTTTTGAAATAGGCTAGGCCAACATCTTTGGGGTATGGCTGATGGGTTTTGGGGCTGTACTAGCTTGCCTCTTGAGGCCCCTTCCACTGCCACATTTCTGTTATTTTATGATCTCGCACTATAACATTTCTTTACATGGGACTTCCCTCTTCAAAGCTACATAGTGTTACTGTCAAAAAGTGTGTGACAGAAATACACTAACCTAGAGAAACTGGATTATACAGAAAAACAAGAAGTCTTGTGGCACTTTTAAAGACTAACAAATTTATTTACTGTCAGATTTTGTGGGAGAATTTTTAATTCTCCCAAAGAAGCTCTTGCGATAAATAAATTGGATTATCTAGAAAGCTTTTGAACTGACAAGTATGGTCAGTGAAAGCAAAATGTGTTTGTTATATAAACTGAAGAGGCACCTGCTAGTTCATGACAAGGACAGAGTACAGACTGCAGTGGGGAAGTGGAAAGGGAAAATATTAACCTTTGTGCAAAAACCCCCAAACAAACATGGTCTTCGTCCTCCAGTTCTACCCCAGTTGATGGTCTCTGTGCCACTCCCCAGACACCAAGTTTCTGTGGGAAAGAGAAAAACTATGACAGAGCTTGACCTGTCTGTGCTCCCTTTCCCTGCTCAGCAGCTTGTCACTACCCATGACTTTCCTCACCAACACACCTGTTCTTTCTCTGTTAAAGGCAAAGAGAAACAGTTAGCATAATCTAAGGCAGTTATAACAGGATTTAAGTATGTCTACACGAGTCTTTTATTTCGAAACAACACTGGTTGTTTCGAAATAAAAATCCATATGTCCACATGATGTTTTCTTGATTCGAAACAACGGAGCCTGTTGTTTCGAAATGAGCCATCATTTCAAAATAGCTTAAACCACTTTCATTTTGAAACGATGGTTATTTCTAAATGAGTCGTTTCAAAATAACGCCATTGGAACATGTTATTTTGAGACGCTTGTTTCAAAATAACGGTTTCGAAATAACGGTCCTGACCTTCTTCCCAGGGTCCACAGCACCCAAAGGAAGCAGGAAGTGCTGTCCCGCGCCTGTGCCTGGCAGCGTGCTGACAGCTCTGTTCAGGCATGGCAGCATGTGGCGCCACTGCCCCAGGGGGGCGATGCTGTGCCCCCATCTGGACTGCTGAGGACGTCCAGTGCCTCCTCAGCATCTGGAGGAGGGCGGACATCCTGTCCCGGTTCCAGGCTAGCCACCGGAACTAGGACATATATGCAGACATTGCTGCAGAGATGTCCACGCAGGGCCATGAGTGCATCATGGAGCAGGTGCAGTCGAAATAAAGGCCCTCAGACAGGACCATGCCCGGACCAGGGAGGCACGGGAGCTCCAGGGGGCAGGTAGCACTGCTCCCTGCTCTTTCTATGACGAGCTCCATGCCTTCCTGGGGCCGGAGCCCAGTGGCCTGCCAGCTTGACCTGTGAACATCGGCCAGCACCCGAGCTCGTCCTCTGGCCCTGAGGCAGCAGACACCGAGTCTGAGGTGTCCCTGGATGTCGAGCAGCCTACTGCCGCACCGCCACCAGCAGCAGAGGCCGCACCAGGGACTCCCGGGCTGTTCCCTGCCCCACAGGAGGAGAGCAGCACAGAGGAGCAGGGGCCTGACACCATCCCGGCCCCCAGGGAGTCCGAGCCGGACACAGGGACATCGCACCGGACCTCTGGAGCCACTGTGGGTGAGTCTTCCTCTCCCGCAGAAGCACGCAGGGCTGGGTCTGTCCAGGTCCTGGGCAGCAAGGTGGCACAGGGCCAGGCACTGGGGCAGGTAGGGCACAGGGTCTGCAGGTGCAGACACTTTCCCATGGCCATGGGTACCTGAGAGACAGGTGGCACCAGGGTCACAGGCCCCTGTGTATCTGGGGTTGGTTAACGGGCTGGGTGTCAAAGATGCAGCCACATCTTGTGCGGGGTGGAGAGCATGCAGGCCATACTACTGGCAAATGGCCTTGGGAGACTCCCTAGAGCAAGGCGTGGGTGAGTCGAGCTCACCATTGTGAGCACCACTAGCATGTGTGCCACCAGGGTACGGTTACCAGATGTCAGGCAAAAGAAGAACATAGTCTCCTTTTTACCTTCCTGTTCTTTGTTTTATCCTCACATTCTGTGTCTGGCAGGCATTTTAAAATACAGGATTTTGTCAGGCTTATTACTTATAGGGGTTGAAGTATCCTGGAATGCCATAGAATACTTATTTTTAAGGGAAAGTGTTCCAGGGCCCCCTAAAAACCAAAGAATATTACATTCATACTACATTTTCTCCCATGTGTCCTCCAATGTCCTCCTTCTCGTACTTCCCTGTCCTCCTTTCCAGGCTTTGGGATCTGGTAGCCCTATCCCAGGGCAATGTCCCACAGGATCCTGAGTCCTGCTGACAGTCAGGGCAGAGGTGTGTGCTGCAGAAAGGCTGCACACAGACAAGGCCAGCAGGCAGCAGGGGCCAACTGTGTTTTATGCTTCCCTCCAGCAGGTCGCCTAGCCGCCCGCTGTGCAGCACCACCAAGCCAACGCGGCAGCCCAAGACCACAGCATAGGAGGAGGAGGGCCCCCCAGACGCGCGGGGAGCTTCTCGAGAGCCTGGACGAGCTGCGCCAGCGGACGGAGGCATCGACCCAGGCATGGCGCCAGGACTCTGCCCTCCACCTGCTGCAACAGGTGGCAGCTGCGGATGACCGTGTGGTCGCCGCACTGGAGCGGCAGGTGCAGGCCATAGAGCACCTCTGTGACCGCCTGCCCACCGTGGTCGAAGACGTGGCAGGCAGCATTCGCCAGCTGGTGGAGCGCATGGCCCCTCCAGCTGCTGCAGGAGGTCTTCTGCCTGGCCTTCCCCGGAGGCGACCCCAGACCCAGTGCGGCCGTGGGCAGAGGCGGGGAACACCACCACCCCTGGGCCCCCCACAGGCCCCGCCTAAGAACTCCTCTCCCCCCAGACTCCCCACCCCCCAGTCTCCCCCTTCCAAGCTACAGGCCCTCCCTACAGACTCCCCCCACATTTCCCCATCCCCTAACCCTCCCCAGCCCTTCCCTGCCCCAACCCCTGTTCTGTTAAATAAATAGTTTTGGGCACTTATTTTTGCTTGTGAGTGGTTTTACTGAGGGTAGTTCACAGTGCGGGTGGATGGGCGGGGGGCTGGCTGTGGGCAAATGGGGCAGAGAGGGTGGTGTGGGACAGGGCAGGCCTGGCCCTCAGAGTTCTTCCATGGCAAAGGTGTTCATGAGTGCGTCCTGAACTGTCACAGCTCTCTGTGATGGCTGCTCCCGTGCGGGCACTGGTCTGGGTTGCTTGTAGTCCCCGGCTAGGAGTTGTGCCTCAGCTTCCCAGACAGCAGCAACAGTCTCGCCCCACACCTCACAGAAGTTGTGCAGGGCCATGCACGTGCTGATGACCTGCAGCATTGTCCTCTCTGCAAGGTGGAGGCACCTCCAACGTGCCTTCAGGCGGCCAAATTCCCACTCCACCAGCTGGCAGCAGCGGCTCAGCCAGCAGTTGAAAAGCTGCCAGCGGGGATCGAGGGGCCCTGCATATGGCCGCATGAGCCATGGGCAGAGGGGATAGGCCACATCGGCAACAATGAGGACGGGCACCTCTACTCCCCCAACATTGATGTTATGCGGGGGGAAGAAGGTGCCGCAGAGTTACGGAGGACCCTGGCATCATGGGCCATCCCTGGCCATCCCATGTAACAGTTTTGAAAAATGCCCCAGTGGTCCACAAGGGCCTGCAGGATGATAGAGTAGTATCCCTTGCGATTTCTATACTCCGCGGCTCTGTGCTGTGGGGCTCGCACAGGGATGTGTGTTGCATCCAGGATCCCCGCACAATTGGGAAAGCCCAGTGTGGCCATGCCAGCAGTGGTGTGCTGCTGCTCCCCTTGGGTGACCAGACATCACAGCAGGATCCTGTTGATGGCTTTGGTGATCTCCAACAGAATGTTCTCAGTGGTGGACCTCCCGATTCTGAACAGGTGCACCACAGACCTGTGTGACTCCGGAGTGACCATCTTCCACAGAGCGTTGGCCGCTCTTTTGTCCACAGGGATAGCAGGTCTCATGGTGGAGTCCCTTCAGCGCAGGAGCGGGGCAAGTTCTGCAACCAGGAGGTTGAAGCTGGCCCTGCTCATGTGGAAATTCCTCCGCCACTGGTCGTCCCCCCAGGTTTGGAGCACAGACCTGGCAAGGCACAGAAGGGGGCAGGGGAAATAGCTCTGCTCTGCAGCCCAGCTGGATGATAGCCTGGGGCACAGGCTGGGCACCATCAGGGTCTGCAAGCAGAGTGTCCCACATCAGCCGGACACTCTGCAGGCGGGCAGAGGGTCTATGTGTTGCATGGTGCTGGCTGGGCAGCTGGGCAGAGTCCATGTCTGCATTTCACAGTCTCCTGCTAACCAGAATGGACAGGGAAGTGAGGTCGGTGCCAGCTTTTATAGGATTGGCTGGCAACATGGCTGCCAACATGGCCCAGGGTGGGGGCCATGTTGCCACACCTCCCATGGTGCCCTTCCCCTAAAGCAAAATAGCAAGTCCTGTGTTTGGACATGCTATTTCGATTGGGGCTTTTCCCATATTTCAAATTGATTTTTGGTTATTTTGAATTAACTCATTTTGAAATAAGGGCTTTATTTCAAAACGATTTGTTTTGAAATAACTTATTTCAAAACAACGCCCTGTGTGTAGACATAGCCTAAATGCCCTGAGAGGAAAACCGTGCTCAGTTGCTATTCCCCTGACTTTCCTCCCCTCACCTAGGCCACACAAAGACTTTTGCCTGCACAGCGTTGACCTCCAACTTGAAGGCTTGAGAGGGAAAGAAACCTATGTCTGTCTTTATTGTGCCTATCTCATTTTGCATTCTGTCAATATGAATGATCAGTAGTAATAGCATTCTGTCCCTTAACCTGCTACAGACCCTTCCTTATCTACATACTGTCCCAGGACTGTTACTTACATCAGTTGGGAGTTGCATATATAAGAGGTTTGCTGGTGGTCCATAGTCAGAGACAGCTGAGTGTAATGGGGAGAAAACTAAGATTATAACCTCTGTCTTCCACTGACTTGCTTTGTATCCTTGAATGAAGTACGTGTGTGTGTGTGTGTGTGTGTGTGTGTGTGTGTGTGTGTGTGTGTGTTATTCATAAAGAACTGAGCAAATCTGTGTATAAAAATGTATTCCTGGTGGAATATAACGGGACTCACTATGTTTGCAAATATTTATGTAATGGGACTATGATAAGAGAAAGGAATACAAAATCTGATCAGCTCCCCTTTCTAATCCCTTTAACAACAAGACAGGAGAGAAGTCACTTGTTTTAAAATCTGGGATCCTTGTATATTGCTAAATATGTGTAAGAGGTTAGGACTAGAAAATGTCCTAAAATTCTATGAATTGACAAATCTCATGCTGTTTTCCCATTTTTTGCCTGTTCTTTCTTCCTGAGGAATAAAACACCACAGTTCCTTATTGAGGCACTCTTCTTTATAACGGTTATGTCATCCAATAAGGAAATAGAACACATACTGTGTACAATGTCATGTCCAACTAAACAGCCCCAAATGCAATGTTTTAAAATATTTATTTCCATATATGTACTTTTCTAAGCAGTACTCACTGCTAACAGTTCACAAATATTTCACACAGCTAAATGGGTGAGTTTGTCAAAAGCATATATGATATCTGTTGACTTGTAATCTTAAGTCATATAGGCATTTTGAAAATTCCATCCCATTTGTCAAACCTTTTTGAATAGTGAAGAAATTCAAGAAAATGATGATCTATTCCTGGATAATTCTGTGAATCCAGTTGCAGCGAGTTAACTGTTTATGATGAATAACTTGATGATCTATATTAGAAACTCTCACTTGGAAATGTTATGAATGGACAAAATTAAAGCAGTCTTTTGCAGTCAGGATATTTCAGGGTTGTGGCCGATACATCAGCAGTTGATACCCATTTGCTGTATAGACTGGCAACTAACTTGGCACTACTGCCCTTTCTCTGACTTTTGATGGTGGGGGAGAAAAAGAGGGAAGATAGAGTAATCAATATTTATTCCAGTCCAGCAAAGACATGCTTACATACTGCTATGGTGGAAGCCATGCCTAAAGACATAAGTGTGATGTTGTAACACTGTTTTAAAACCCTCAAATGTTTATAATGAAGACTAGGCATGGAAGGTTAAGTATTAGTAAAGTAAATCTCACAGTTGTATTTTTAATAACCAAAATAAACTGACATTGCCTATAACTCAAGTAAAAATAATAGTTTTACCCCTTTCCCAACCTCACTCTCCTTAGAAATTTGTGCCTGCATGTTTCATTGCAATTTGTGTCTATAGTTAAGCTACTGGATCTATAGAGTTCCAAAGGGGCAGCCATGTTAGTCTAGCTCAGCAACAGAAGCAAAGAATCGTGTGGCACTTCAAGACCAACACATTTATTTATTGCATGAGCTTTTGTGGGAGAAAATCCCAATTCATCAGATGCTTTGAGGATGGGGGAACTTAGAGAATGGGAGGAAAATAAATGCAGGGGAATGTAAGACATGGGATCAGGTCATACTGTAACAGCAAGTCAAACCAGTTGTTAAGATTCGAACACTGGGAAACAGCACATAGGGGAAGGTGAGGTCAGATAACCTGATCTAAAGGGAAAAGAATCCATAGTCACAATTTGGTCCTGATTCAAACTATTATACATTGTTTTAATTATCTGTTTTCCTAAGAAGAGACTCAGAGGCTAGTTAGAATGCTGGATTTCTCACTACTCTTTACTGTGAAAACACTGTCATAGTCAGATGAAGTCTTTGAACAGTCACTGAAAATAAAATATATGATGAAAAGATTTCAAACTTCATAACTGGCATGCATGGGTAACTTAAGGTAAAAAATATCTTGCTTTCTCATTTATATTTGTAGAGAGTCAGTGCACAGTAGCAATGTTTCACAGACTTGGAAATCAATTAATGATCTTCTAAAACATTGTGAAATCTTGAACTCCTTTTCTATTTGGTCAGCTTTTTCAGATTCATATGCCAATAACCGTATGGCCCAAATTCTTCCAGTCTTACTCATGCCGAATAGTAACTAAAGCCATGTCTACACTAGAGAGATTACCGTGGTGCAGCTACACTGATAAGATCTGTCATGTAGCCTCTCTAAGACGATGGGAGAGAGCTCTTTTGTTGGCATAGATAATCCACCCTCAACAACTGATCTAAACTATGTCAGTGGGAGAAGCTCCTGCCAGCAGCACTGTCCACACTGGTATTTACATTGACATGACTTATGTCACTTGGGGGCTGGTTTATTAACACCCCTTAGTGGCATAAGTTACACAGCATAAGTGGTAGTGTAGACATAGCCTTACTCAACAAATAGTCCCATTAAAATTAATGAACCTAACTGTGGATAAAAGATCCAGCACTAACGTCTGTAACTCAAACAGGCCCATTCAGTTGCTTATTTTGTAACATTCTATTTTCCCTTTTGACAATCCGTCTATTTCTGATATAGGGCAATATATGTGTTGTCTGCCTGGTAATCTTCAGATATGAAATATATGCCAAACATTTGTTTTGAAAATTGTCAAGGATTTCTGTTTTGTATTCTGTCCCATTTATAATAAAATATACTTCTGAAATAAAAGTGTGGTTTGTACATCTGCAGTGTAAACTTGAATTGCAAAATAAATGTAATTCTCCTCTAGTGTATGCCTTTTCCTCTTTAAAAATAAAACTCTTTATAGGCTACAAGACAAATGATACAAAAGTGAAAGGGCACTGATGCAAACTGGATAGGCTTACAGCCTAATTGAATTAAGTCTCGTGTGCCACATATGATCACAAAGCAGGACCATGGCTTGAGCTTTCTGAATGTAGGGAGGCTGCCAGTCAATAAAAAAGACCCTTTAAACTGGTTAAATGCATCATGAGCGTGTGCAGAACCCTCCTAGCTAACAGGTGGCTGAATAAATATCAGCTGGTGTTTCACAGAGCTATACCATTGACCTTCTTTAGGATAATTTCAGCCCTCTTTTTTTAAAAAAATAAAATTGTTACTGTACTTGGTGTAGTGGAAACAATTTAAGGATGAATAATTTCTTTTAGTCCCTTGAGGCACTGGTGGCTTGCTCTCCCGCTCTCTCTCTCTTTCTCTGTCTCTCAACTGAATTAACATAAAGGAACAGTGACAACAGCAAGCTGAAAAGCGTAGCTGGTGGGAGGATTAAGTATATCATTGAAAGGAATTATGTTGTAAATGACTGGGAGGGGTAGGGGCTTCTGTTCCTTGGTCCCATCTGGTCTTTAAAGAATACCTTGTTGTAATTACCCCCAGATGGCTTTGTGCTACACTGTGTCTGGACAGCCAGGTGCCACTGTACCCTGCTGGGTGTGATATTCATTGCTACATGCAGTGACAAAAATGGACTTTATTGCAACCTAATTTCTTCCAGGGTATTACACAAATATGAAATGAACCTAGCTCATCAACCAAGGGCTTTGTTTGACTAGGAGCAGAAACAGTCTCACCTAAGATCAGACTGCCTTGTTATTTCACTTTTAACAATTGTCTTGGAAGACTGAAAAATCAACAATTTATAGTGTTTGTGAGCTGATTAATGTATTTTACACTGTGCTACCATTTTTCCAGCAAATGTTTTAATTACCATTTCCAGCAACGGCTGAATGACAAAGTAACAAAACTATTGTAAGAATCAGTTTCACAGCAAGATTTAACATGAGGCAAGTTGGGGCCTAATCCTGCAAGACTCAGGTATACACAAGTCTCCTTGATTGCACTGAGAGTTTCAGTAGCTCAGAAAAAGGCTTGAATAGGACTTCCTTGCCTCTACCCTAAGTGCAAAAACCAGTTTGGCTATATATATATGCACTTAGAGACACATTTACTATAGGCAGCCCCTGCTCACTTTGCCTCCAAATGAGCATCAATCTTCTATGTGTAAGTGTATTTTTAAAAATGTTTTTATTATCCTTACAGTTGTTTTGAAGAAATAAGCACTTCAAAAGGCTTGAGCATGAAGCTCATCTTAAAGAAAAATTTAGAGGGTAGTAATTTAAAAACAGGAAGCCAGAGGTAGGCTCCAAACTTCCATTTACTCTTGAGAACTAGCCTGACTTACAGGTGTTCTGAGGAGCCAAGAATTCCCAATGAAGTAGCATTACTGAAAATTAGGTCAAGCATAAGAACTTGACTATGGGATTGGAGTCTAATTTTAGACTACTGTTTCTGAAAATCTCAGTCAGAATGTGAAATATGGGAAAACATTAAAATATTTTTAAAAGGATTATATCTTCCTCCAGATGTTGAGGCTAGATTTAAAATAAACAAATACTTGTAATTCTGCAACTTAAACTTTAAGTCACCTTTAAGCTAAATACAAAAATAAAAATAAACATAAAAATAAAAAAAAAGAAAATGTGAAAAAGAAAAATATTATTTGTAAGGATGAAGTCATCTATGTCTGTAGCAGTTTGGGGGATCAGGCCCTTAAAGAACAATTTTGATCAAAACTCCCTCTGTGATATTGCTTTCACACATATGAATCACATATACATAACAATTATTAATACTTTCTTTATCTTCAGGTTTTTTAAAAACCCAAACAAAAACTTGTCTTTCAATAGTCTTGTTCGGTAGGTTCCATCAGATTTTTAAGCCATTTCTCATTGATTTACATACTCTTTGGGCCAAATGGTTGCCTATCTTGCAGATGTAAGAGCTCAGATTTTGCACACACACCACACTTCTTCGTGTTCCCCTCTCCAACGGGCAGAGTAGAAGTGCTGTGACAGAGTACTCTTGAGGAAGTGGAAGAGGTTCTGCTACTCAAATCCAAGAGAGAGCTTGAGATCTATGGAAACTAGCTTATTCAGGTGAGGCTCAGTGCATGGAGGCTACTAGCACTTCCTGCCTTTCTACAGCCCAGTCTCCACTCCAGAGAGCTTTAATTTCACAGAAGAGGAAAGTGGGTTAATTAAACGTGACAGGGTTAGCATATACTTACTTATTAAAATCTCATGCAGTTGATGGGGGTAAAAAATACCACACAGAGCAGCTGTCCCCACAGTCCTATGCCTGGCCTGCTTCATCCCAGCTGAGGGCCCTCATTTCCAGTAAGAGGCTTATGGGGAGTCAGAAGAGCCTCAGTTGTTGGATGGCATCCAAGTCTGTCTTATTTTAAATGAGTTCAAGCTGGGCAGGAATTGTGACACTGTGCCAGTAAGGGAGGAAATAAGATTTGGTATGGAAACCAAGGGCCCAGTCTTATGTTTCTTGAAAATTCAAAACTCCGTGGAGGGCAATGTTGATTAGGGCAATAATTTAGACCAGAGAAATAGAAGTTCATCTTAGACAATATTATCTAAAACTAACCTAGAACTGCACTGTCTTCTTCGGGAACTATTTGAGGAGGCCCCTAACATGTGAACATTCCAGTCATCCTTCTTTGAATTTCCTATAAATGTAAACTTTACATTTTAAGACAGTTTAAAAAAGTTCACTGACAGGCAATGTAGAATGTACAGCATGTGATAAAAATAACATAACCACTGCACTAGTCATCAAAAAAAGCTCTGCAGTTTTTATTGCCCTGAATGCCAGATTCATAATTTTCAGACAAAATACGAGGCTGATTTTTCGATCCACCATCTCAAAATTACCTAAATTCCTATACAGAAGCTTAAATGTAATCACTAAGGATTGAAGTGTAATCTGAGAAATCTACAAAAAAAAGAGGACAGTGCATCATTGTCCTGCCCTAGGAGATGCTCTGATTGTAGATTCTAGTGCCAGCTACCCCTTGTATTTCTGGTAAGGGATGGAAACCTTCTTGTTGGTGCTGCCTTCTTCCACCTCTGCTCTGGCTCAGTCATTCTGGCTGATGTGTTGTTGGGGCAGAGCTAAGACTTCATCTACTACCAATCCTTGCCTTTCCATTCCCACCTACCTGCATAATTCTGGGCAAAGCGGCTATCATACTTTGGTTGCTGTCCACACAGGACACATACATAGGAGTATGTGCTGTGGGCAGGTTTGTAAGGAGGCATTTTATGCCCTCTTACACTTCTCTGCCAATCTCTAAATCTCTGCTGCTATCATACTTCTAGTAACTGTTGTGCTCTAAGAGCTTGGTTCGTCTTTAATCTTGTGTGTCCTCTACCCTGCTCTGACAGGGAAAATGTAATTTACTCCTACTTTAAAGCCCCTTTTCATTGTCAGAGCAATGTAAAGCAGCTTTAGTGTATTAAAGAATCCAACCCTTAATAAATAATGATGGCTTATATATATATTTTTAATGTTTCGAGTTATTTGGAAGGTATCTTTGAAAGATATGGTGGGAAATGCCACCAGATGGTTACGTAACATACCATTTTCATAATTCAGTTTTATTTCCTGGTGGCAAACTTTTGATTCCACTGAATATTTACTCCTCTGACTTAAAAGTTTTGTGTTTAATATTGCTAACATCCTGCAGGATATAACAGATTTCTCTTTCTATCTGGCTTGTTGAAAGAAATGTACAAGGTGTCTCCATCTGGCCCTTTGCAACAGCTGTTTCAGAATGTTTAAACTTAACTGTGAAGCCTGTGTGCCATCTTCCCTCACCTCTATCAATACATTTAAAGTAAATAAAGGTGGTGTCCTAGGGACTTGACAGGCAAATTTACGAATCAATCAAACTTTTTGCTCTGAAAGGGGCCAGGATGAAATTTCAGCTTCAGTGGCTGGGCCATATTTTATTTATACCAAAGTAGTAGTTGTGGGTATTTTATAAAATCTAAGCTATGCTAAAATAACAAATATCTATATTTTTTATCAAGGGAATTAAATATATGTGTTCAACTACTATTAGTGGGAATTATCTGCATATTTGACCCACATATTAATGGACAAATGTGTGGGGTTCTAATCTGTCCTACATACAAAACATCCAATACATTAATGCAATTACACAGATAACAAAAAAGGGGAAAACACTGTGGTTCTCATTTATGTGGGAAATACATAAATGTAATAGTGGGAAAAATAGGACTTGTAAGGTGAGATTCTGACTGCAGCAACACCCATGCAATTGCAGACACTCAGTGGGTTTACATGCATGTAAAACAGGGCCAAATTTGGAACTTAGGCTCTAAAATAAAGTCACCTGACTGCAGCAGAGTCCCTGCTCTGCCAGTCATGTGCTCCCAGATGAGTGAGAGGCTGGGGGAATGCCCATGAACTAGCACAGTGGAACCTAGATTTTACAAACACCAGGCTTATAAATGACCAATTATAAAACCATTCTTCATGATGGAGAAAAATAATCACATAATAAAAATGAGGCAGGTGAAAAACAATTCTACATCCCTTCACATTTTGATGCCTTCAGTAGACTGGAAATTGCTTTGCAGGGATTTAAGGACAAGAAAAAAAAAAAAGCAGGTCACCATAGTGTTATTTATGCATGGTGCCTACTGTAATTGAGATGTTCAATTTTATGAACTTTTGAATTTTATGAACTCCTCAACCCTCTCAATCAGTTTGTAAAATAGAGGTTCTACTGTATTCAAGGCCACTGCCTTCCATCATTTAAATCCCATCTCAAGAGCCATTTCTGCTGAGAAGCTGAAAGAAATTAGCAAGGTTGACCACCAGCTGGTGATAGTTTACATAAAAAACCAATAATGAAAACACTTGTGGAAATACCACCGTATAGTACCATATCTAGCAGTCTTTCCCCTGCTCACTTTCTCTCTGTTGTTTTCCCCTGCCCTCCATTTTTATCTTTCAGACTGTGTGCTTCTTGGCACAGAAACAGTATTTTCTTGTGTGCTTGGAAAGCCCCTAACATTTTTTAGCATCTAAATAAATGATTACTAATACCAATATAATATCAGATATGCATGATTTGATAAAATGTAAGTTAAGCTACTGCTTTTATCAACCTTCACTTTACCATTAGCAATGTTTTAAGAAATCATTCCTTTATAGGTACCTTTCTAAATGTGTGTGGTTAATTGTTAGATTCTGCATGCAGACTATTAGCCATCCGGGTTTATATGTTCACCTGAGACAGATAATGTTTACAGACAATGCAGAATCACAGAGCACAGGAGATGACATATTTATTGACAAAGTGCTATTTTGTCAATACCATTGAGGTGCAGCTGTGTCATATTGAACCTTCTGTCTGGAAGATGAGATGTTTGGTGAAAAGTATGCAGACTTATGAGGTGAGGTTTTTTTGCTTTAAGGTTGTGTGTTATGTGTGTGATGGGGTTCAGGGTCCAGTCCCTACCAGTGAGGGATTTTTTGCCACTTTCCCGTAACATGATGTTTTGTTACAGTAGATCCCAAGCTAGATCAGCCACAACCAGCCTGCAGATCACACCCTGAATATCTATAGTTTGCAGCCTTGGTTCATCAGTTCTGACCCCAACAGCCTGTCAGCAACACTCCAGTCACACTCTGCTTTTCACTAGTCTTGGTTACAACTAGCAAGATGACCCCCAAATTGCATGCCCTGAAGTGTCCAGCCCTCTTTTGCATAAATCAGAAAAATAATGAGCTGTGTTGCTCCTGCAGAAAGATAAAGTCACATCACAATTTATTTATTTTACTGAGGTGTAACTAAGCCCTCTCCTTTCAAAGAATTACTGAATTGATCTATGGGAAAAAGGAAATAAATGTGTTAACAAAAAATACATGTTTGATTGAGTTCAAGTGTAAGGAAAGATGATAGAAAAAATATGAGAAAAAATAAAATACACCTTTAAAATTCTGAAACTTAATTTGGCAAGATACAGGCTTTACTGGAGGGTTTCATTCACTAGCCATTCTTCTCCTCAGCTATGGCTGACTTTCCGTCAGTCAGGACCTGCCATAAAAATACAAGGCACTGGCTTCCCTTGTCGTCTTATCTGAAAAATCTTTAATTGTCTATCTCACTTATATTCAGCTCCAGACACTTCAACCCTGCTTGGCTAAAGTTCCCATTTTTCTCAGCTGGCAAGAGCTTTGTCCTCTTATGTCTGTCTAATGATGGATGCCAAAGATGACTTCTGTGTTTTCTTACATCTTACAAAATTCAATGGCTTTCTTTCAAGAGTCAGGATAACCTCAGCTGTTCTTGCTTTTCTGTGGGCATCCCATCGCAGTGTATGATTTCATTGCAAACAGGGCTTCCATGGTTTCTGTTTCCACCATGCTTAATTTACAGAAAAGACAAGGAGTCAGTTGTGACGTTCCTTCCTGTTTAGGCAAATTGAACAGTTTAATATCAGTAAGTATCCATAATCCCTTATATAATGTTAATGCATACGTTTCACAGTGAAATAACTCCCAAGTGGGGAAAATACTATTTTTTTGTCCGGGAGGTTGACTTGTTTACCAAACCCCGGCAAGCCGGATTTAAACAGACTTTAGTAATCACTGCAGTATACATCATAACTCTTAATATCCATTGTACACATACATCAGGCAGGACTATTAAATATCAGTGAGCTGTTAGTTTTCCAATGGTGCCCAATAAGGCATGTTTTGTATAATAATGATTACAGTAGTGTACAGCATGTGAACATGGAGGTACTTAAGAGTCATTATAAGTTAAAAATTAATGTGCATGGAAGGTGCCAGATTGACAGTAATGCCAATTTCTGCTAACTATGTTTCTCAAAGTTTTGGGCGAATATCAGTTAACCAGACTGACACCTTGACTCAGGATCTACTGTCTACTGGTTTATATGGTAAGTCACAGTGGACCTTGTGTTGCTCCTAAATCATTTTCACACTGCCAGGAAGCAGTGCATGGGAGATGGAGGGGAGTAGTACACTGGTTTCAAGTAGCAACACATATCATAAAAAGACAAACTCTGACACACTTACCCGTGTAATGAGTAATACCTTAATTGATGAGGCAATTGATAGTAATACCTAAATGATGACACAGTCCTCAGCACTGTATAGAATCAGTGAGATTTTCCATAGCATAAGGTACTACTTAGCTTGGGTATGGTCCCCAAAATGCCAAAGAAAAAGTAATCTGTATGGATTCCAGTGATTGAAAACCACTCTCAATGTATCTATCCATCATGAAGCACATCACACCATCATGATGGCCATCAGGCAGCAAAATTATGTCTTCAAAGTCAGAAGACACTTTCACTGACTTGGGATGAAAGAATCTGTACTTACATTCCTGGTTATGCATCTCCCTGAATCACACAATTTCTGCCTGCCCCATTTTTCTCTGGCATTGTGAGGATGTTAGGGTAGATCAATATACTACTTAAGAAGTAAGATCGTTAAGAATCTGCTTTTATTTAAAACAAACAAGGAGTCCTGTGGCACTTTTAAAGATTAACAAATGTATGTATCAAATGAGCTTTCATGTGTATATTCCCAGTTCATCAGGTGCATGAAATGTAAACTGTAGTATATTAGGTTTTCTGAATTAGTAACTGTAGTATATTAGGTTCTCTGAACTAACATAATACATCACATCAAAGGCTCTTCTTTTGATGTACAGCTTTCTCAAAATGGTCTGAAAAACAAACATACACTTATTTGAATACTATAACATGGTGGATCCGATATAATCTCCATGCATTCTTCATTTAGCAAAAAATATGCCAAACAATTATAGAAAAAAAATCCTAGGGGAAGAAAATTTTGTTTATGAAGCAAAAGGCAGGATTTCATTGAAACTGGTCATTCCCTGAATTTTAGCTGAAGTTTAATCAGCTTACTGCATTAGAACCTGAACCTCTTTTCACTAAAATCAATTCCAAAATTCTAGTTCATTTTATTGGAATCAGGATCAGCCCCTAAATTTGATATTAAATACCAAATTGAAATAGAAATAATGCTTTGCTTTTTTGGATCTTGTTTTTAATATACTACTAGACTTAGGCCCGATTCAGCTCCCTTTGAAGTCAGTGGGAGAACTCCCATTTATTTCACTGGGAGAAGAATCACACCCTTAGCGTATCTCTATACTGACGGCAGCAAAATCACCACCGTCACAATGATCTTTCAGGCGCAATTCAATGGTGAGTATGATCCCAGTGAATCACTCTGGAAGCTGCCATAGCAAGTCCAGTCCTGGAACTGCAGTTGCTGTAAGCCGACCACAAGGCATTTGTGGTCGGCTTACCCTAAAGTGTAGGAGCGAGTTAGAGAGACATCAGGAGATACGCGAGGTATTTTACGTACCTTGCATATCCCCCTTTGACTGCTGCCGAGAAACACAGCAAGAGCAGACTAGGACTTAGATAACATTTATAACTTATGCTTCCATGCCTGTTGCCCTTTTCTTGCGTTTTTGCCCCATTTCCTCCTGTATTTCCTACATGCACCTCTTGTAGCTTGTCACTATTTAAATTTCAAGCTTTTAGAGGAATGTACTGCCTTTTATTTTGTTTGTACAGTTTCCATGCCACCCCAGTCTGCACTGTGACCTTTGGACATTACTGCCATATAAATAATAAGTGATGAAACAATATACAGTAGGACCATCCTATAATGGCCAATCCTGAAATCCGTACTGTTGAGAATAATCCCACTGAAGCCAAAGATTGCTCATAGAAATGAAGATTGTGGAACTGGGCCCATGCACTACTCAACTAAAATGTGAATAAAGTGAAAGTCCCTAATTATTCCAGTACTTTGGAATGTATTCATTGCAATTCTGTATACAATGCAGTTGTACAGTACATGGGCCATGAAGTAAAGATAGCTTCACATAGGTGTATTGATAGTATAGGGAAATTTTTTACCTTTGCATGAAAGTTATCATAGCAAGGTAATATGGAAAAATTATTATTCATAGAAAATTAAAGAAAAAATAACATTGGATGTGGGATCTTTTTGAAGTAAACTAAAATGTACTGAAAATATAACTTGAACTATACAGTTGGTAATGATGAAAGTATCATATCAATGAGATGACCTAATATTATGATTAATGCAGAAGTGATATTCTTATTTTAACATGAGTATTCCGAGAAAGCCTGATTCTCAAAACTATCTGACAAATTAATGAATCCCATTTCTTTGGAGTTGCATTTTCTAATGTTCTCCTCCCCTCCCACATTTTTGAAATGATGTTCTTGTGAAGCTTGTGGTTGTTGTGAGACCATCCCATGACACCATTTCTGATAATTAATGACTACAAATCCCAAGAGACAAAATTCCTCTTTTGAGCAGAGGAGGGTGGGGGAAGAATTCTAAGATCATAATGTTCTATAGTGGATGATAAAACTATGGAGACTTTCAACAGAGGAACCTTTTTTAAAAGGAAAAAAACCTACTGTGTTTGCAGATATAATGAGTACTCACAGTACTCACCATATATTTCCGTAGTTGGCAGAATATTTCATAAAAAAGATATGAGAGGAAAAAAGCTTTCAGTTTTGCTTTTCTGTGCTATATGCAATTACTTAGTACACAATGTGCTTTTAAAAGCAGCATCTTGAAAACAAAGTGCATTATGTAGACATTGCATAGAAATCTACAGCCATAGTTTTGTAAAAGGAAGCACTCATAACAGCAGTCCTTCTATTTGACATCTAAAACAAACAATATATTTTTATGAGCTAATATATTTTTACATTTCAGTAGTTTGTAAGGAGGGTATTGAAACATCTGGATTTTAGGTCAAAGAAGAAATTCTCATTAATAGAAGTTATTTCCATGGAAATACACAACATAGCTTCTTTTAAATACAATTCAACTGGTCTTTAAGGGACAACTGAAATATATGACAAAATCTGACTTTCAGTAGAGATGATCTTTTAAGGAAGATGAGGCAAGAAAAGACAAATACATTTAGATGTACTTTGGGGTCATCTGCTACACAAGTTCCATTGCAGTTAAGTGAAGGATGTAACCAAAGAAGGTTTAAATGGTTCTGCTTAACATATTTAGACCTACACAGGGCTTACCTGTAGCGTAGTGCAAATCCATTAGAGGGCAATCATAAAAAAGATCTATCAGATTATCTAGTCCATCTCCCTGCCAATGCAGCATTATTCACAGCAGTACATTTCCTAATGCTGACTGCAGTATGGCTTTAAAAGTGCCAGATGAAGAGGGGAGGAATTACTCTGTGTTTGAAGAAGGGGCCCAAGTTCAATTCCCAATTTTGCTGCAGATTTCCTTTGTCAATTTAATTTAGCCCGCTCATGACTCAGCCTCTCTGTCTGTGAAGTAGGATAATAATCCTACCCTACCTCACAATGTTTTGTGAGACTTAATTTATTAATGTTCTGTGAAGTGCATTCAGATTTTTAGTGCTCAGATAGACAACATTGGGGGAGGGCTGATCCTGTAAGGTGCTGAGTATTCACAGGTCCCATTGAGGATAGTAGGCGTCTTTTAGAGTTGCTACCCCATCTTTCAAAGCTGGAGACACTTGTTCCCTTCTGTGACTCATCCTTCCACATCATCTCTCATAGAATCTTCACCCCACTTTTTCAAACATGGATACTAGGATAATCTTCTAGTATTTAATGAGGGAGGGAGGAAGGAATTACCATTCTATTGCATTTTCATTGTTAGCAGTTCACCAATCACACACAACAAAAATGATTATGCCTGTATAACTGCAGATGAAAAGCATGCTGATCACACATGAATGTAAACACCAATGCATTTGTGCACACTCTGCCGGTCTGCATGTATACATATCAGTATATACAATTCAGGGTTTGCATTTGAGGGTAAGGGAGGTGTGCTTTACATGAACAATTTTTGGTAATTTGGCCCTAAATACTACCATCCAGGAGTTTGTATAGATTTATGGAAGTGCATAGTACAGAAATAAACAAGGTTTTACAGATAAATGACATCTGTATAGCAATTCAGATCTATTTACGATAACCATCAGGTCATGCCTTCTCTTTAAACCTTTGTTGATCAGATATGATTGCTACTACAGTACTATACAATTGTGAAGATAAGAGGATATTATTCTCTGGCATTCTATTCTTCTCTAAAATGAATCCCTTATTTATTTATTCCTCATACTTTATCTGCTATATGTCAATGTCTACTAACTTGTCAATCATGCTCTAAAATAAAACAATATTCCAAATTATATTGGGAAGAAATGGCTAAACAGGTTACCCATTTATTCTGTAATCAAATATCTCCCTAAGTCTAATCAGTAAGAAGACAAGCTGACTGAAATGCTTGTGCACATCTTTACATGATATTCTCAGTGTCAGCTGAACCAAGCAAAAGATTGTGTGGAGGTTGACTCCTCTGAGGCCTGCTGCAATATTGATTCTTTATTAAGCTACTCAGTAGCATAAAGGAATTCTTCATGATTATTCAGACACATCACTGAAAACACTATGAAATATTCTGTGCTTAGAAATACCTTCTCGTACAAATTTTAATTTACATGTTTGGAAATAGACCAGTAATAATTTTGAATTAGAAAATTGATTTAAGAGTGAAAAAAGTCATATTTCTGTTGAAGAGCTGAACAAATTACTGAGGATTTTTTATTCTGCTTCTACTATTGATTCATTTCTAACAGGAAAGAAAGAAAATTATAATTATAGCATAGCTGTTCATGCTACTATACTTAGAGGTCTATCAGGTTTTCCATTATTAACCCCTATTGTCACAGGTTTCTAAACTCAGCAGTAGTTTGGTACTCAACAGCTCAGCTGTTTGTCTGTTTCTGAATTTTAAAAGGGGTGCATATTTAAAACACTTGGGCCCAAATTCTATTCTCAGGTATCTGGATATATGGTAAATCTGGATTTATACCAGACTAACTGAGCACAGAACTTGACTGATTTTTTGTTTCCTTTTAGCAGTAAATATATGTATACAATATTTTATGTGTTAAAATGAAAGGGCTGGTGTTTATGGATTTATAGTATGGATTTGAACCATTTTAATTTTGCGGGGGAAAATATTACACTGTTGGTTATTTTAATAACTCCCTGATCATGCATTACCTGATCTGTTGAACATTTAACATTTTGAAAGTTACTTACATTTAGTACTTATTGAATAATTTGTAAATATACCAAAGGGAGCTTTAAAAACTCTTAAAATAGCTAATTATTTTATGCTGTATTATCATTTAAAAATAAAGAAAATCATCCTTACAAATATTATCTCTAAGGTAAGCATTTCTTAATATACCTGCTAGCAAGAAGCAAAAGAGTAGTTGGAATTGGGCAGAAGGCACAGAAGAGGCATAAAATAAATTGGATAGGACTTTATTAACATAAGGTACAGTTGCAGAAACATTGGAATGGGTGTGGTTAGTTTCATTTTCCTAAATGCAAAACTTTATGAACTTCAACTATCACCACAGGAAAACTAGAAGTCAGCTTTTGGCAGAACACAAGATATGAAAATCCCTCAAATTTGGAAATGGCTTGTTTGTGACCTATGAAACTCTGGCACCTCTATGCAACAGTAGTTCATGTTACAGCACAGCATGATGAATTAAAAAAAAAAAATGGCCAGCTGAAATTATTTCCCCTGTGCTAATTTAGCCAGCTGTTTAGATCAAATTTTCCTAAACTAAGGAAACAAAAAGCAGATATAATCTCAACTGTTAAAAATGATTGTTACAGAAATGACTCATTAATGAGATTTGAAACATCACTTTGCAAAGTGCATGTGTATTTTACCCAGCTTTTAAATGATCAATAAAGGGCTATTTCCCCTCCATTCTTTACTCTGACTTCTCACATAGGACTCAGAGACTGGCATTTGAGAATTTATTTGGTTTAACTTAATAAACATCATGATTAGCTTGTTAATATCCTTGTGTGGGAAATACTTCAGCTGAAAATGGGTTAACATCAGTTAGTGGGTTACAGTGTACTGAACCAAGTTTATAGGGAGAGACACGACAGTGTGGTGTCTTGTGGAGCATTGTGTTGTGAAGGGATGTTACTGTCTGTCTAGGTGATAGAAGAGACTGTGACAAAATGAGGTAGTGACCCACTCAGAGATGTCTAACATATGCTGGCACAGATGCTACCAGGCGTTCCCTGCTGAGAGGGATACTGGGAGTGATTACTGAATATTAGGGGAATTTGTACCAGTGAGGATTAAGGCTTTTTGAGGAAACCGTGTCTTTGCCCTGCTGCAGAGAAGAACAAAAGATAGATGAATGCAGTTGAACTTTATAAGTTGTCATATATATATATACACACACACACACACACACACACACACACACACACATACATGTGGGAGCAATAGTGGATTAATGTGGAGATCTTTCATGTCTGGAGAGAAGAGTTATATCTAGGTCAGGTCCCTTTGGTAGCATTTTGAGCTGAAGTATAAAAATGTTGAACTTCAGGCTCTTTTTTTCTAGAACAGAGCACTACCACTTCACTATATTGGTATTTTATAAATTATGGCATTTTTTATTCTAGTAGTTTTAAAATTCAGTTTATATAGTTAAAATGATTTTAATAAACTGAAAGAAAGGTTGCCATAAAATGTTATTCCCCTTCTTAAATAATAATGATGAACTTAATACTAATGCAGCATAGACGGACAAATCCAAAAACAGTAACATGTGCAAAGGAACCAAACCTGCAAAGTCATTACTAGCACAAATAGACCTGACTCTTTGGGACTACTCACATGAGCCAGGTTGATGGCAAAGACTATTAGATATGTATGATTGTTTTTAAAGAATCATAATGAATCTAAAATAGCATGTGTGTTCATTGTGCAATGTCGTGTTGCACACATCAGACTGCCATTTCATCATAGCATGTGATTCATTATGGTTTAGTAAAATATAATGCATTTGTTTATATCAGAGGTTTCAACTGATTCAAATTATTCAGATGTCAGAAGAATCTGTGGGTCATAAAAATACTGTTTGATCTGTGCAAGAACTAGTACTCACATTGCAGTAGGAAATTTGGGACAATTTCAATTTTCTACAACAAAGTGACTATGCATATAAATAAAGACAGAGATACAAATATAAGTAGTCATTTGTAGGCAGAAAAAGGAGAGTTGTGAAAACAACTGATTGGGTCTGGTATGCTGGCAAACTGCAGAGATCTTTTCTGCTCGACTATTAGTGAAGACTAAAATCTTCCATTCTTTTTGCAACTCATGGCCTTCCAGTGTTATGGTTAAATTGTAGTGAGAGGCTAGTGAAGATAAATCTGATTTGCTACATACAACTACCACATCCAGAAAACACACTTCTCTGACAGGACCGGTCATGCTGAAAGCATGATTTGGAGAAGAAATTGCCGATTAAGCACGATGTTCCTTATTACAATTTTAGAGCTGTCTTTTCCATTGGGAGGAAGAAGTTCACATATAACTTGTACATGAAGATCACATGTTTAAAACCCTGAAAATCCAAAAATTTAAATCAAAGAAAAAACTGTCTTTAACAACTCAGTTGTATGGCTGGGTGAGACAGGAAATCAAACAGAACTCTAATGTGAAATATGTGGAAAAAGGGAAAATAGAGAGACAAAGTAAAATAAAATGTGTTTATAGATAGTTCTAAAATATATGAAAAATTACTCCCTGAAGGTCTCAAGAAATTGCAAATTATGTTTGGTTTCCTAATCTTTAATCACAAAATTTGATACTTCCTTGTAAAAAATTAGCCTGATATACTAATACCATCAACTGTTCATAGAACTACTACCTGGCAGATGGATAATGCCTACAAAGAAAATAATTTTAGAAAGGCAAATTGAGGGATATAAGTGCTGTATATTAACTGGGTTACAAGATCACCTCTGTTTGTGCTGACTATAGTTCTGCACCTCTTTCTGCACTGATTGCATTGAGAAGAGATTGCAGGACTGAGACCAATGGATATTTTCTTTATGCAATCCATGACCTGTGATTTACAGTTCACATATAGGCCAAGGAGATAGCTTGGATTGTGCACGGTTTATATTTTCTGGAAAATAAATTTGATTCCTAAAAAGAAAAAAAATGTGATGCTACAATTTATACTAAATAATCTTTTTCTTTTACGCATTGTTTAAATTATGGACAGAACAAAAGGATAAATATATTCCAGAACAAATTCTTGCCTTGCATATGTGCGTAGACTGAAGTTGCTAGACAAAATCATCAGATTCTTATTTTGGGCCTGATGGTGTTCTCCCACAGTAACCCCTGTGATGGAATGTGTCTGTCTGTCTGTCAGAGAGTGAGGGAAGAAATAGGAAATTCTATATGGTGATCTGCGTGGTGTTCCCTCCATCTTTTTTTTCTCATGGGAGGGAGTTAAGCTTTCCAACCTTTTGGCTTCCTCATGTTCCAACACAGCCATAGCTCCCTGGTGAGGTCCTCTCTCTCTTCACTGGTTCTCCTTCCCTCTTTTCTCTGCTGTTCAACAGCATGACCTAATTCAGTGGCTCTCAACCCTCTTCTGACATGGCACACCATGATACCTTTAATTATTTTGAGGCACACCACCATATAGTTGCCAAATGAACTCATGAATATTCATGAGCCAATCCAGAACTCTGAGAATTTTTCAAAAAATTCCACGGCACACCTGCTCATCCTGGCGGCACACCTGTGTGCCATAGCACAGTAGTTAGGAAACACTGACCTAACGCACTGAGTCACACTACAAAACACTTCTCAGTCAGTGACTGAATCTCCAGAGCAGAGAAAGTTCTGAAACAAAGTTCATAGAGCTTCTGGCCATATTAACGTTGTTTTGCAATATGCTGAGGAAAGTTTACATGGCTTCAGAACAAAGATATACAGAATGTTTTTAGGTTATATGTATGGATTTCCTAATATTGTTTTAAAAAACAAACAAGGAGTCCTGTGACACTTTTAAAGACTAACAAATTTATTTATCTCATCAGCTTTCAACTCCCATGAAAGCCCATGCAATAAATAAATTTATTAGTCTTTAGAAGTGCCATGTAACTCCTTGTTTGTTTTGCTGGACTAGACTAATACAGCTACCCCTTTGGAACTTTGTAGTAGGAGGAGGAGTATTGATTATTTATTTAGCATCTCAGTTGTTCATGGTACTTTACTGATAAGTTCCTAGCCTCAGAAGCTTAAACTCAAGCTTTAGATCTTGAACACCATGGTTAGATTGTAATTTCTTTGAGGGCAGAGATTATCTTTTTGTTACTGTTTTTGTCTTTTACCATTTGGTCCTGGTCCTTAATTAGGGCTTCAATAACAATAATAATAATAATAATAATGCTTTCAGGAATGAAGTGGCTAAGATTTTATGAGCTCTAGAAATTGTCACAGACCAAATTGTGGAAGCAAACAGGCTGCAATAGTTGTAGAAAAGATCACAAATAAAACCCTGTTAATTGATATTGGCATAACAGCAAAAAGAAACAACAAAGAAATGAGAAAAGAAGATGATAAAATAAGAAGAGCTCTGCTATGAAGTGTAATGCTTATGGAAAATTAAAGCAAAGACGATCCCATTGATTATTGGAGGATTTGGAGTGATCCCTAGGGCTATGTTCACACACAGAGGGCTTGTTTCAAAACAAGTTATTTTGAAATAAAAAACCACTGTCCTCGAAATAATACAAAAGCGGGAAACAAAATAGCATGTCCACACTGTGGGCTTGCTATTT
>ML681990.1:27847304-27977605 GCA_007922195.1 Podocnemis expansa | reverse complement strand
TGCTGAGGGTTCCCTGGCCAGGGTGCTGAGGGTCAAATGTTGTTTTGGAACACTTTGTTCTGAAACAACATGTCCCAATGGGGTTATTTCAAAAGGGAATAGGGTTTAAGGTGTTTTGAAACAACGGAACCCGTTGTTTCGAAACAACCGTACATCGTGTGAACATGGCGTTTCTTATTTCGAAACAACCTCTGTTGTTTTGAAATAAGACTGTTGTATGAACACACCTTAGGGCTATGTCTACACACACATCATTATTTCGAAATAAGTTAATTTGAATTAACAAAATGTTAATTCAAATTAAGGGAAAGCCTGCAATCCAAAAGGCTGTTATTTCGAAATGGTTATTTCGAAATAAGGCCGTTTGGACCTGCTGTTTCAAAATAGGTGTTTCGAAACACACGTGTTGTTTCGAAACAACATGTCTAAGCAGCCTTATTTTAAAATAACCATTTCAAAATAACAGCCATTTAAAAAAAATCGGGGTTTAACCTGTTTCGAAACAATGGTTCTTATTTCAAAAGGACAGGATCCGTCCTTTTGAAATAAGAAAACATTGTGTAGACCTAATTTCTTTTATTTCGAAATAACCAGGCTTATTTCGAAATAAAAGTGCTGTGTAGAAATAACAGAAATATGAATGAGCTGCTCAAGAATACATGAAGAATGCAAGACATCATGATTAGCAACCCCCAAAAGCTGGCATTCATAGGCACTGTGGCTGTGTTCCCACACAGTGGGTTATTTCGATACGGTTGTTTCGAAACAACCGTATATCGAAATAACACTTATTTCAAAACAACTTATTTCGAATTATCAAAATGTTAATTCGAAATAAGGAAAAAAAGCTGGAATCGAAATAGCGATTCCGGACAACAGTTATTTCGAAACAACTCACCGTCGTTTCGAAACAACACATTCGCACGGCATTGTTTCAAAACAACCATTGCGAAACAACGTTGTTTCACCCACAGACTAGGTTTAACTTGTTTCAAAACAACCATGCGTCGTGTGAACAGCCAAAACCTTATTTCGAAACAACCTCCGTTGTTTTGAAATAAGGAGGCTGTGTGAACACAGCCTGTGAGAATTTTATGAAAACTAAAAGAGGACCCTACAATTAAGAAATGTTGTGGAGGATAACAAAACTCTTGGGTGTATGAACCTACAGAACCAATTTGTGGTCAGGATTTATGGGTTACTCAGGGAAAAATTTTAGACAGTAGCTTTCTTCCTTTTATGCTAAAAAGTTGTATTTGTATGAAGGCGCTCTGTGTGTGTGTGAGAGAGAGAGACAGAGACAGAGACAGAGAGAGAGCAAATAATGACAAACAAATGTAAGGAAAATTGGGACAGGAGGGCAGAGCAAATATTGAAAGTGATTTTAACAGCAAATCTTGTTACTTCCCTTTCCCCTGGGAGTTCATGTTTTTCCTTGTTAATTTAATAAAAGTTAGGGAGAGAGCTGGCAGAGAAGGAGGGGATGGATTTATGAAAAAAGCTTTATATGAAGAAATAGTTTGGAGAAGAGATTTGAGAGGGTAGTGAGATGGCATGACATACAGGGCCAGGGATGAGGTATAAGTGAGAAAATATCTTGCCATTAAAATCAGTGACAAAATATGATGCTATCAAAAGAGTGAAAGCAGTCTAGTCAGCTCCATAACATTCTGACTTTGATGTAACCCTAAGGGCAGTACCACACTCCACCCCACCCTCACATACCCAGCAGTCAGCACTGAAAACAACTACATTGCTAGCCATGAATCCATACAAAGAACCAGCCACAGGCCATGATGCCACTGCTGGAAGAATATATATTTCAACATTTGACATCTTGCTCTAACAGCTGCCAAGTTTTGCTATAGCTATTGACCTGATTGCTCAAGGACATAGAGGAGGAAGAAAAAGGGCAAAGTAAGTAAGTGACAGTAAGAGATCCATGTATCAAAAGCACTGATGTAAACATATGTGTCTATAACTACAGAGATAGGGTGCTATTTTGGAAAATAAAAATTGTATAAATAAAAAATGGATATGGCTGTGTTTTAAAGAGATTTATGTGAAAGTGGATCTGAATGAAAAATGATCATTATGAGTTTTTGCATGTTCACCAAGATTATTCACTGTACTTTAGAATTTGCTAAATATTTTTGCATGATTCACAGTCAGTAACATTCAGTTTCTCAACATCTGACAAAATATCACGACTTTTGGGTATAAAATTATGCCAAGTTAACTCAGGAAAATCGCACACCATTTCATACAATTGCACGCCATTGTTTCGCACCACTTTTGACCAGCTCTACTTGAAAGCAAGGGAAATTTTACCATTTTTAAATGTTATTGCATTACCTACCTTTAAAACAGAATTGTAGAATGAGCATGCTGTTTGCAAACCATCGCTCTGTTCGCTGTGAGCATACGTTATATCTGTTTTCCCCCATCGTTTTGTCTGTTGTATCTAAATAGTAATCTCTTCACTATAAGAGCAGAGACTCTTTCACTATACCTAACCCAATAAATGTAAGAAATACAAATTGTAGCCATTTTCCTGACAGTCTTTTTCCAGCATTGGGACTTACTTTCATGTATAGTCTGCTAGGAGGCACTTACTACTTCTAAAGCCAATGCAAATCTTTTGATCAGTAAAGGCAGTTGGTGATGACCAAGTTCCTCTTTGAGCTGCATATTTATTGTATCCCTCAAAGAATGTGCTGCTTCATCTTGATGCTGCTCGCTTTCTAAACTGCTCTAGTAAAAGAATTTCTCATGCATATTGGGAGTTACATGTATTTCATTCGCACTACAATTAATGAGACTATTCCACAAAAATGTGTGTGTCTCTCGGTGACAGAAAGGAGCTTGTTTATGTATGTGAGCGTGAATAACCCCGATCTCTTGCAAAACCTATGCAATATGTGGGCCAGTGCTACACACTGCTGGGCTGTCTCCAAATCTAACAAAGTTCATATATTTATTATAAATGAGAGCAGGGCCAGATTAACTGACCTGGGCTGCCCCCCACCATAGGGGACCCAGCTGCTGCTGACTGCTGCCCCCCCCCCCCCCCAGGACACATAGGCTGGGTCCCTGCCCCATTGCTCGGTGTGGCCCTAGGGACAGAGGGTGCTCCTGCCCTGGCCCTGCTCTGGACACTCTGCTCGGGGGGGACCGGCTGGGCTGGTGTGCGGTGGGCCCTGGGAGGCCACGGTGGAGGCCTTGCCGTGAGCCAGAAGGTCCCACCCACCCATGTGGAGCTAACAATCACCGCCTGCCTGAGGGGCAGGGTGAAGCACAGAGGATGGCCTCTGGCCCAGTGCCCTGCCTCCCCCCCCCTCCCCAGGAAGGAAGGGGCAGGGTTATCGGGGGTTCAGGACCTGGAGCCTGTGGTCCTCTTTTTGTCCAGGGCTCAGGGCTTAAGCCTGTAAAGCCCCTTTGATAATCCGGCCCTGAATGAAGTGCCTCCCAGTAAAAACACTAGCGTTTAAGACGATTGATACATGAAACTGTATCTATAAGATAGGCTGCTTCAAGAGTTCAAAATGACATGCGCTATCTGTGTGCAATCCCCTAGAGCAGGAAGCTGAGGAGCAGGGGAAAGGAAAAGGAAATGGGGAGAGAGATTCCAAATCACTGGTGCACACAGCTGAAGAGCTGGAGTGGAGGTTGCAGCAATTTACTGCTGGTGTAGACCAGAAGAAAACTTGTTTCTCCTTCTGGAGCATGTAGGGAGGGAATTATTGCATACCGTGTCTCTCAGAAAATCTCACAGGGCTGCTGCTAGGAGGAAACAGCTTACATGTCTCCCCTGTCTCTGGGCATTGCCTAAAGGCATGACATAGTCTGCTCTAAAGAGGCACTTGTATGCATTTCTGGTTTAATTTCTTTCAAGCTGAAACACTGTGTAACCCACTAGTTGATATGTGATGTGTCCCCCTCTGTGCCTGATCCACAGAGTATGGGAATTCATTTCCCCACAGGTATGAAGTCTGATTCTTTAGATTGAACTATAGAAGTTATTTTGAGTCCCCAGTCCTTAGTGTCGGCCAAAACAGTGGCCATCACAACTACACTATGATGTATGGAAGAATGAATACCATTAATCTGTTGTGTCATGTAGATGCTGTACATCTGAGTAGCTGACCAAGCAAAGTTAATAAATGAAGGGAATTAATTACCATTCTAATACTTCTGGATACATGAAACTAAAGAAAACAGTTATTTTCAGCATTCTACACTAAAAAGTGGGCTGTATAGATGTAGGTTTTCTTCCCACTCAGAAGAGAGAAAGTTTGCCTGCCATAAGTAAAGAGCATTATAAATTGAACAAAAACATTTAATGAAGCTTATTAAAAATTGAATATTTATATTAGAGTTGATATCTGTGCCTGCAGGGCTTGATGATGTTTTGTGGGTGCCATTAAATTGACTTTTTCTCTCAAAAGCTTTGTCAGAAGATGTGAGAGCTGTTTCTACACCATTTAGTTTACTGTGGAAGCACTCTGATTGACGTCCCACTAACTTTGCTTTCTCTTAGGCAGGAGTTGTGTGGAACCTGAAATCAAAGGAGTGTTCATGTTCTGCCTGTTTACTGACAGAACGCTGAAAGTCTATTTCATATGCCGAGAAAAAAAGAGTTTGCAGCGAGGTGCTTTACCAAGTATAGAGTTAAGAGTTTACTGTACTGTGAGGAAGTGACACTAGTCCTTGGGGGGGGCTATAACTTTGAAATAATATTCTTACTTATTAGTTATACCAGAATAGAACTCAGGAGCCCAGAAAGCATCAGGACCCCATTGCACTGAGTACTGTATAAAATCATAGCAGAGTGCAAACCAGGATTTATGTGGATGCAAGGATGGTCATGCTTATAAAAATCTGGGGCAGTAGAAGTCTGTGACTATGCACGATCAGGGAACAGGCTGAAAGACCATGATCTGACATGAGTAGAAATGTTCTTGTGTACTATCACACTATATGGGAGCATCAGAAAAAAAAAGTGGCCATGGCCAACATAGAATGCTGTTGAGTTTGGGAATTGCAAGGGTGACTCTCACCCTTCGGACAATACCTCCAACTCATCCTTGTATTCCTCTGAATAGACTTGGGTACAATGATTGAATTTACTTTGACTTGAAGCATAGAGTAGCATTAAGTCAAGATTCTTGAAAGTATATATATGTTCTGAAAATGCTTTCAGCCCTGCATGCATCATATAAAACAATTTCCTACTAGGAGAAAGGTTTGCCTCACACTTCTGCTTCTGCAGTGGAGTCAAGTTAGATCTCTTTGCATGACCGTGTTTCTAAAAATTACCACATGTTTTTGCAGGGAAGACTGTACCCCTCGATTAATGTACCTGCGAGCAGGACAGAGTAGATACCCTTGACAAGGCTTGCCCAACCTGCCGTCCAGGGGCCAGACTCCGGCATGCCAAGAGCTTTCATCCGGCTCGCAGAGTGCTGCCACAAGAGTCTGGAACGTTAAGCCAGCAAGCTATGTGGTGGGAGGTGGGGTTGTGTGAGCTGAGCTAGCATTGTGCTCAGTGTGGTGGGGTCAGTAGGGGGGGCAACTAAATCTGAGGGCAAGTGGAACCCAGGGGAAGAAGAGCAGTGCTAAGGGGGGGTTAGGAGAACAAAGGGGGACAAACACAGGACAAACCATGGCAGCGTGGCTGGTTGGTGGGATCCAGTTACTTCCTGACCTGGAAATCCCCTCAGTTTTTTGCTCTCTTTCCACATCCCTAACTACAGCGCTCCTGTCCTTCCCCTGACCTTACTGGCAAAAACTCTTCTGTAGAAATTGCTACCATCAATGTTTCCAGTACAGAGATGTCCAATGCCAAAACCTATGACCCCTTCAGAACTGCCAGGGTTTCTGTCCTATCTCTGTCTGACTCTGTTCTCCTCTTCCTCTACCCAGCACTAGTCTCCTTGAGCTGTGCTTGGCAAGGAGTGAGCAGAGCAGAGTTGGTGGGGTCCCTGTTAGGAAGTAGCTGAGTCCTGCCACCCAGCTGCTCTGCTCCCCTAATCTCACCCTTCTTCCTCTCCCCTCCTCTGCCATGCTCCTGTGTCCTGCCGTGTTCCCCATGCTCTGCCTTGGCCCCTGAAACAGGCACTCCTGCCCCTCTTGCCCTCTGTACACAGTGAAGCAAAAGTAATGCCAAATATCACACTAATCATTATTTTAGTAAAGTTTATTAATAAGATCAATTTGTATGTCTTACCTATCAAAAATTTTCTCACCATCCTTCTGACTGAGAAAACAATTGCAATGTGGCCCCTCACCCAAAAAGGCTGCACACACCTGCCCTAGGATATGACTTGGAATAACATATTGTACTGTGATCATGGACTTCAAAGATTGCTTAAACATGGATAATACCATAAGAAAACTGAGAATAAGGATTCTTCTTGCATTATCAAATTTGCATTATATGTACAGTGTGATTCATGCTGAAACAGTGAAATATGACATGCTTTAAATTGTACAGTATTTCCAAAGTATGGGTCATATCCACAGCTGGTGTAAACCAGCAAACCACCATTTGCTTTAGTGGAAATATGCTGATCTATGTTTTATATTTTTTGAAAGTAGATTGCCATAGGCTAAGTAAAATTGCAGTCTGGAATTGTAGTTTTGCTCAGTGTTCTCAGGTTGAGTTGTCTGAAGAGGTCTGAATTTCTTACACAATATGCTTTATCCCTTGTGTCTATATAGTTGTTCTATTTGAGGAAACAAGGTTTATGTGTTGGAAGATGATGAAGTGCAGTAGAGGTCAAATGTACATACTGTACAGCAAATACTAGGAGTAATTCATGCACCTGTATTTTTGAGGAAAAAACGTGAGTTACAGTAAAGTGCTTTCTAGAGCTGAGAATGTCTCATTGTTTTGTTTACAAATTTTCTTTTGGCCTGAACAATTTAAGATTTGCAGATTAGGCTGGGAAAAAAAGTGGTTTTCAAGTATTTTTTTTCAAGTTTGTCAGTATTAAAAGAAAATTCACATGATTTCAGTGCTCATTTCCCTTTCAGAGCAAGAATTGCATATTTTCTTGTGTAAGGGGAGCACAAGAGACACATAAATTAAGTGAATTGGGCCTTATAATATGTATAATTATACCTTTAAGATGATAATGAAGCAAAGTTCTAATATCTACATGTACTTGGATGTAATTATACATAAGCATTTATTAAGTGTTCAACAGTTACGATGAGTTTCTATGGTTTTTTAAAGAGAAATATTTACATTTCGTATAGTGAACACATTGGGTCAACACGAAATCAGTGAGGTTGTGGAGAGTGTCAGACTACTCAGAATATCGCCCAGAGTTAATATCTTTAATAATACTTGTTTTGTACAGGAAGAAAAATACAAAATAATGTAATTAAAAAAGATACAAGTGAGTTAGGCAGGAATTTGGATAAGAACACAATCCTTCTAGAATAAAGTTTGATACATAATCTTTATGCATATGTTATAGGTATAATATAGTCCACAGTACATTATTTGCTTAACATAATGTAGTTGACATCAACATAAATCCAGTCTAATTTTATAAACATAAGCGCTTTGCATTAAACAAATTTTACCGTAGGTTATAGAACCATAATATGTATGTATGTATTATAGTTTTATTGTATCAAAGAATCCTGTAATAAAAAGAAACATGAAAAGAAAACTATTTCTGATCTTCTTAGATGATTTTACCTGTTTTTAAAGAAATAATAAATATTCAGATGTGACACCACACTCATGTCTCCTACTATAAACTAGATTCTATTTACTAACATATGATGACATTGAAGCATGAAAGGATTTCTGCAGCATGAAAGAGAAACAATAAAATCACAGAAGCAAAACCTACTTCTCTGATCCAGCTGTATTTTAATTTTATATTGGTATTCTTGAATTTCTGCATGTTAAGATTTCCCTTCCCTCCCCCCACAAGGATGACTTTTCTAACATTATGTTTTTAAATCTGACAAGGTCATACAAGCTGAAAAAAAAAAAAAGAAGGGTCATCAAAAGGGGAAAAATAACAGAACTACGGTGAAATGGCTCTCTGTTGGCCTTTGTATCGATTCAGAGTGTGTCAAAAGGGTCTTTTGTCGTGCCCCTACCACAGCATACTAATTTGCTAGATCAAGTCTGTCAGAATATCGACTGGAAGTAAAGAACTACAGTGGCAGCTTTTGTGTTTCATACAGCAGGGAGCCTGTGTGTGAAACAGGATTATCAGGGGGTCATGAAGAGAGTCAAGGGATGTCCATCACTTCCCTTCTGGTAATGTAATGGGGCGGGTGCCTGGATGTGATTAAGATGTAGGACACAGGAGGCATAGCGGTGAACAAATCAGAAACACACACATGCAAATAAGGTTGGCTGCTGTTAACCACATATTTTTAATGAAAAATCCAGTGACAGACCAAACAAATATCTAAACAGCTGCATTCAGAATGAATAGACTGTTTGATATTTAATGTCTTTTGTGTGTGTGTATGTGTATGTGAAGAAAAGGTACAACACATACAGAAAAGGTTTAGCGCCTACTCTTTTTCTAATCTAACATTCCAATCTACAAGTGTTTCTTCTACTTGTTTTTCATGTTGAAAATGACATTGCTGTAAGATTACAGAAAACATCTATAGTATATATAGATAGATAAAATGATGTTTTGTACTGTGGCTTTATACATAAGACACATTCATATAGGATGCTCATCGCTCAGCTATGGGCTTAGCCTTGACTTAGATGCCATTGTCATTCTAATGTGCCATGAACAAAATATCTTCCTGGTAACTGAAAAAAAAAAGTATTTGTGTGATTGAACAATGCATAGCTTGATAAGTGCCTCTTTTTAAAATTGTGGCAGGGAGCGTTTGCATTCTGGGGATGCAGACAGGTTGTCGCTAGCTTGCATGAGAGGGATGAGGTGCTTTTGTAGCACACACTGTGACATGATTTGTAATTCTTGTCATCTTTATAATCCAATTTTTCAGAACCGTTCCTAATCTTTAACTTTTGTCCTTTGTTTCTGAAAATTTGATGTGGAGCAGGAAAACAATAGATGTCAAAACCAAAGGTTTTACAAGACAGGAGGAGAGGCTACTAGAGTCTCTCAAGACCAAGGACCTGATCCAAAATCCACTAGAGTCACTGAAAAGAATTCCAAGGGCCCTTGGATCTGAGTTTCAAAGGACCAGCAATATCTATTTATATTCTGCTGACTAACTGATCCAAAGTTCTTTTTGGGGGAAAAAATTGATATTGTGATAACCCAAAACTGTTTCTTGTTCTCTTTAAAATGCTTGTTCATGAACAGGATCTGTCAGAGTTCAGAGACATTGACAGAAGCTGGCTGTATTGCTTTTTTTGTTTATTTTTACAGTAAAACTGCTTACTAGTCCATAGATGAAATCCTGCTCCCATTGACATTAAGAGGAAAATTATTGTTAACTTCATTAGGGACAGAGTTTCACCCTATATTTATATTATGAGAGCACCTAGAGACCCCATTCTGACTTGGAACCCCTTGAGCTAGTTGGTGTACAATCACATATGATTGCTGCTCCAAAGAGCTGTGTCAAAAATTCACCAAGAAGCGCTGTGACTAAAGGTGATTGAGAATTTAGAAAATGAGTTGTGAATATTCATGTGACTAGATGCAATACTGTCATTTCACTATTAATTGTTGGGGTGATATTCATTAGTGGTGAGAATTCAGATGGCAACTGAGATTCAGGGAAAGGCTAATCAGTTCCAGAGGTGTCATGAATTTTAGTTCAAAAATTTATTTGCCCAAAAATTCATACTGAGTGAGCTTGTATTTATTCATTCTGTATGTGTGATAGAGGGTCCCTGGTGTATTGTACTGGTGACAATGAGTGCTTGTGGTTGGAGGCACAGAGGGTATGTACTGTCAAATGGTTTAATAATTCCTCTCTTTTTGTGGGTATGTAACATATATGTTGTATGTATAACAACCCCAACTGCTGCACAATGAAGACTTTAAAGTATTATTTTCCTAGGGTTTTTTAAGCTTAATTGGGTACAAGGAAGCAGGCCTTCAGAGTATCGCAGTGTAGCCACTGACTATTTTATCTGAGAAAAAAACTTCTCACATTGATTTGTATAACACTTAGACCATCTGAGCAGTGCCATCATTCTATAATAACTGAATAAACAAATAATAGAAGGGCTGAAACAACTCTATTTTTAAAAAAATATATATTTTTTGTAAAATGCCATAAGGTGGCATACATTTTTTTTAATAACTTGGAGTTCTCTGAAATATTAAGAGTTTTGGTGGGCCCTGTTCAAAGAGAGAATGAGGGCACAATAAGAGGCTAACATACAGGGGTGCTAATAAGAAATTCACTGTATTTTATTGCTCCAGTCACATCATCTGCAGAAGGAAAAAAGGTCTAGATACCTTACCACATGACAAGGGTATGTATCAACTGACTGCAGACTTTGAAAAGGTCTCTGGCAGAATGCCATTACCCACTTGGTACCTCTGGGAATGGAAGGAGTTGGTACATGAATTTGATATGCTTGCCTTTAGGAAGATTTGGCAATGAGACTGGAAAAGAGGCAACTGGGGGAAGAGGGTTATTCATTGAAGTTAGAACGATTTGAATCTGCTAGAACAGAGACATGGAACTGGGGCAGCTGGGATGAGCTGCCAGGTTGGAAGGAGGAGGAATGGCATTTCACTAAATGTGGGGAGGCCATGGGTGTGTTCTGGCAGGCCTGAAGAATGAGGATCCTGTGCAGTCGAATGTCTCCACTATGCTTTAAGGACTACTACTGAGATATCTTACATTTAACCCACACTGGCTTAGAGAAATGCAGGGTGGAAAGCAGTTGTGAATTGTCTCATGTGGAAAATGGTATCATGCAATTATTGTGCAACACCCAATTATTACTTACCAGACTGAGATCCAAAAATTGTACAAAGAAATATTGCTGTCTTGCAAACAATAATGCTAAATGTGAAATTTATGCGAAAGTCCTAGAATTAGATTTACGCACTAGCTGCAGAACATTTTGCAGAGAGTTCTCCATCAGACAAGTTTTATGATATCTAGGAAAAGATGTCAACAAACAACACCACAATTGGACACATTTATTGTGCTTAAAAGCTACTTAACATTTTAATTACACTGATGAACTGTCCAAGCCTAATGTTTGGCATCTTAACTGAGACAACTGAAATTTCTCTCAACAGTAAAGTTCTTGCTGTGCCAGATACAACACCAGGAATGCTGATGAAAAAGTAAATGTAAACCAAAGTGAATTTGAAGAAAATCAAAAAGGTATGAAACATCTGTCTGACCCTGTTGATTTGCAGTGGTGAGACATAACATCAGAGTTGTTATACATTTCTGTATTACTGCACAAACATGAGCACACCTAATTTGTAGGTTTGAGAGTAAAGGTGTCATTCCTGCTGAGCTGGCTAAACTTACTTAGAGTCCTCCAGGATCTTCAATTAAATAAAAATTATTCTCTTCCTATTAGTAGAGAGGTTTGATGTGTGTTAGACAGCTCACACAACTGCTTCATTCCATTCTAGAGGCTGTTGTATGTGTGTTTATAATGATCCTTATCTATCCCTTACCTAGTTCTTGAAAGTTTTGTGCAGAGATATTTATTATTTGTTTGAGATTTTTATTATTTATTTTGTCATCATTATTATAACCTGCTTCAAAATTCTATTGGAAGTAATGGCCCTTCTTACTGATGTTGATTTCACTATTTTGGGCAAGGCAAGTTACTTTTTTAATATGTGGGAAAAGTACTGAAAAAATAATCCTGAAATGCGTTGGGGTTTTTTGTTTGTTTGTTTGTTTGTTTTTTTAAGTTTCAGTAGTGTGCCTAGGGATTTACTAAACTGGAGGCAACAAAATACACCACCACATTTTATTGTAGTTTCTGAGACCATACAAAATGACTCGTATACCAGGGTTCCCTTTTGAAAACAGAACAAAGAAATACGGATCAGTCCATTACTCTGAGTCCTAATTTGATAGCAACTAGAAAGTTTTATACGCTTATAGCAATTTGCTCCTACAGAATGTCAAACTTCAGTTATAAAAAGGTGGCAGCTCCCTGGCCCAGAATAAGACTAGAACTTTTTTATTATTATTATTTTTTCTAGTCTTTGGTGCTTTGAAAACAGTGAAGTGGTCAGATACCAGGGTGCATAGTGATGTTCTCTTTATCGTTCTGAGAGATCTCGGTGAAACTCATGGAGGTGCTCTGCAGTCCTCTCCTGAAGGTTACTAGGGATGGCAGCCTTATTTTTAACTCCATGATAGGACACTCTCACACAACACTCTGCAATGACTTCAGTGGGCATCACTGCAGTAACAGGCTAGCAACATATGGGCCTGGGCAGCCTTGGGATCTCAGAGGTAGCTGTGCTTTTGGGGCTTTATTCCCCTCAGGAGCTGGCTATCAGCTTAAATCCAACCAACTGTGGAAAGCAGTTCCAGTACCCATTGTCATTGCACTGCCTTCAATTCCATGGAAATAGAGGGCTGAGATGTTATTGTTTCAGGCAACTGAGACATTCCCTCTTCCCTGTCCATCCCATTTTATATGATCCATTTAATTATAAATGTACACCTAGCACTGCATAATTGATAGACTTATTATAAGGCAGTGGGATGGTCAGAAATGTACATCAAAACTACACAGGTTCCAAACAGTCACCAAAATTTCTGGGCCAGGTATAGGACATTTCACTATACCACATAATGGGACTGACCTATAAAGTGCTCCTTTGGCCTCCCTTAGCTACATAGCTCCACTTTGAGCTCTTCCATTGTTTCTAGCAGTTCAGACTCAGCAGACATTTGCTCCACCTATGTCATCTACTCTTGGGGCAACTTTTCCCCTCTTGCCTCACATATATTATTCCAGATACAACAGACAACTGTAACCATTTGGATATTCTGTCACTGAGATCCAATCTTGTTAGTTAACACCACCATGAATCCTTCAATCTACCAAAATCACATTCAACTGTCATTCTGCATGTGCTGCAACCAATAGTTAAATCTTTCCTTGCCAAGGTGGCCATTGTACAGTTTCATGGGCCAGGGGATCAAGGGGTAAGCTGGGTCTCTTATGATCACGACTGGCATTTCAACATTACCAATGGTAGTCCCCCCATTCAAGAAAGAATGTCCCAGCTTGCAACTTTCTGAATGGTCCTGTATTCTTAAAGATGCAAGAGTAATGCAAATTGTCTGATTAACCCCGACTGATACCTCTGAAGCATCCCAGGTGATCCACCAATGCATGTATAACTAGAGCCCTGCATGGATATAAATAAGTGAATCCGTATCCAATTTGCATCCTCAAGAAATGGTCCACGGATATCTGTGTTGTATCCGTGGATGCAGATATAATGCAGATATCCAAGGATATCCACATATTTGCAGGGCTCTAGCTCTGTGCAAATAAAAATATGTGGTTCTGTATCCGATCTGCACCTGAAAGATATGGTCCGCGGATATCCATGTTGTATTCACGGATGCGGATATCTGTGGATATCTGTGGATTTGCAGGGCTCTATGTATAACCATAGAGAAGTACCCCTTTCTGTTGACATAATTTGGGAGGAGCAGACTGGTACCAAAATAAAGGTGTGCACGCTGTCTATCACCCATTCACAGTTCAGGAAGCCCACTGCTGTAACATCCACTGTATCCAGAACATTGCCAAAAGTCACTGTCCTGCATAGCAGCAGATAGACCCTACACACGTACATGACAACAGCCCTCACTGTGAATTTTTCACTTCCAAAATGGTTTGTCCCTGATGGGAAGTAGTCCAGCATTGCAAATTTCCACAGTACAGTCACTTCCCAGATTTTAGTGCAGCTCTCATTCTGATGCCCATGGGCTGGAGGGCAGGCACAAGCTTGGTCCACAGATCCAGGAACGTGACCCTTCGGACCCAAAAGATTTGAAACCACTATTTGTTGTTTCAAACTTGCATTATGGCACAATCTCACTAGTCAGTGCTTGTTTCTTTGGTTCAGACATAGTACTCAGCCATCTGTAGCTGCTCTGTGAATGCCAGCAACCACCCAGAACTGATTTTTGCTATGTTCATTTGCAATCTGTCCTCAAAGAAATCATCGTATACCCCATTGCTGCAGTTCTTCCCGTGGCTCTGCAAATATCAGATGATTGCATATCTTGTATTTGCAGCATTCATGGCTATAGCACAGAGCTCTGCAGGGTCCAGGTTTCTGTCAGGGATGGTTGACATTGAAAAGGGCCATGCTAATCCCCTAGCCCAGCTCTGAGGCTGACTACTATGATTTTGATCAAGTCACTTATCCTCGCTGTCAGTGTGTTGGTAGAATTAATTAATGTTTATAAAGGCCTTTTGTAGATTAAACATATTGGATAAATATCATGTAATATAATAAAACAAGCAAGGAGTCCTGTGGCACTTAAAACCTAACAAATTTATTCATTGCATGAGCTTTCATGAGAGAAAATCCCACTTCGTCAGATGCTTTGAAGATGGGGGAACTTACAGAATGGGAGGAAATAAACGCAGGGAACCGTAAGTCATGGGATCAGGTCACACTATAACAGCAAATGAAAGCAGTTGTTAAGATTCAAACACTGGGGAACAACATTTAGGGGCAGATGAGGTCAAATCACCAGTGACTAAATTTGTTAGTCTTTAAGTGCCACAGGACTCCTTGTTTGTTTTACTGAACTAGACTCACATAGCTGCCCTTTGGAACATGTAATGTAATAGTTAGTGAGAAGAACCTGTCACAGCAAAGAGTACTGTCTCTCTGTGACTTTTTCTAAGCCATTGTAGACAGTTGGGAAGCACTCTTTAGTGACTTTTGAGGATGACATTTCTTTAGTGATTTGAAATCTTTTTTGCAATCATCTCACTACAAGTTAATTGAGTCAATTTTTAAATCCATCACTTCGACGTTTCCCACTCCCATCTTTTTCACTAAGGCTAGAATGGCACAAAGCGGCTAAAATGGTTCCACCATGCTTCCCCACCCTTTTGACTCATTCTTCCTCTGCATCTAATTGAAGCAGATAACAAGAAAAGAGCTGTCAAATTACATTTCTTTTGCATCATGTCTCTTGCTTCACCTGCCTGGATGACCATAATAACTGTATTATAAAAGTACCCTTTGTACATCTGTACTAAGACAACTGATGAAGGCTTATATTAATATTCTGCTGCAGTGCAGTCATTGTCATATACAAAAACAATATTGTAGATTAACTGCATTAAAACAAAACAAGCGGCAAGGGCATCAAAGTAAAGCATCTTTCTTGGCAAGAAATCTCCCACTATTTTTACTAATATCTATCTATCTCTCTATCTATCTATCTGTTAGTAAAAATAGTGGAAGGGAGACTTCTTGCCATCTAAATCAATTCCCTCAAGTTAGGAGAATCAGCAACAGTTTATATTAACCCAGTGTTAACCCATCTCCAATCACACATATAACCACACTGCTTGATAGGAAATCGATAGGGAAGCAAACTAGAACTATAGCTTTGATTTCCCAACAGTGAACTCCCAGTATTAAGTAGGTTCTGACTGAGATTCTACTTGAAGAGTTTTGGACTATTTTTGAAATAGAAGTAATCTGAAACTCCAAATCCAAACAACTCAAGAATGAGGATTTTGGTAGAAGGAAAGGCAGGGATGGATTGTGGAGATTTTGCAGGGAAGCAACAGCTGGGTTTATCAACAGCCTGCTATAAACAGTAAAGGATAGAGAGGAAATGAAGCCAATATTGAGGTTACAAGCATGGGAAATATGGAAGGTATCAGTTTTATCTGCTGTTATGGAGAAGGAAGGCTGAATGCTGTCAATTTAAAGAAAGCCAGTATTCACTAGCAGCAGAGTCAGAAAGGGAATTATTTTTAGACACACTACTCAGTTTTCACATGGCCTGAAATGCTCTATGCCATGTGAACCTGCTGAAAAAAAATTAATGCATTGTTTTCTTTTAAGGAAAGCGAAAGGACATAGTATACTAACTAGAAGATACTGGGTGCAGCATTACTTCTTTGGATGATCTGCAGAGGGTAAAGGTATAGGAGTTAGGTGAATTTGTATTCCTAAACAGGTACCAAATTACTGCAGAGAAGTGGGATTTAAGTTCTGTCATTCAACTGAACTAAAAGGTCAAATGAATTTTGTAACTTCCCTCAAGTAAAGCTTTACTAGGGCTTACTCCAAAATACACCTTGTTAAAGAGGTACAGTGCACTACATGAACACAAGATGAGTAGTTATTATCAAGCAAGATGCAATAGCCACAGATACTAAAGCACAAACCTACCTTATTCACACCCCTTTAATGTATTTCAGTAAAAAAAAATATTTTCTTTGTAAAGAATATTGAAGGGGACTGGGAACCCTTAGTACAACTTTTTTCCTTCCATGCTAAGAAAACAGTAGAATCAAAATGTTCAGTGATCCCTGTGGTTGTTAATTGAGAAATGGTTCCTAAGTTATTTTAGGGTTTTTTTTAAAAAGTGTGTTCTTGGAAATTATGTCTGTGCGGGATAGATTTGTAAAGCAGAAGTTGAGAAAATCTTAGCATCACTCGTACAGCATCTTGACCAAAATGAGGCTTTCTTTTAGTATTAGGGATGCTGCCTACATCTCTGAACACTCCCAGAGAGCAATGTTGTGCATATTCCATTGAAGTCAATGGAGGTTCACTAATAATGAGAGTCAGAATTTGACCCAGTAGGTGTAACATGGGATGAGAGACTGTGAGTAGCAGACAGAAAATTAGATATCATGACTCAAAGGAATATGCCTCTGTAAACTAAGAGAGAGAGAAAGCAAGCACCAAAATATGGAGGAACAAGGATTAGAAAAATAATGTTAAAGACAAATAACCAATAGCTATGAACAGGTAGAATAGGCATCTGTCTGAGAATCTCTCCCGACACTGAGGTAATGACAAGTGAAATTATTCTTGTGCTCACATTTATTCATACAGTTAAAAACAATAAGAGCAACAAAAACTTCATGGATCCAATTAATTAAAAACTGTATGGGTTTTGAATGATGAATAATGTACCTTAAAATACAGATTTTTACAAGTTCCAAAGGGGTAGCTGTGTTAGTCTAGTTCAGCAACATAAGCAAGGAATCCTGCGGCACTTAAAGACTAACAAATTTATTTATCACATGAGCTATTGTGGGAGAAAATCCCACTTCACCAGACACTGACGAAGTGAGATTTTTTTCCCATGAAAGTTCATACAATAAATAAATTTGTTAGATTTTTACAGATGTTCATAAATGTTACACATTCAGTCCAGATTTTTTCCTTTAAAAATATTCTAAAGAGTTGGTAAAACCCAAGCTACTCCTGTGTTGGACTATTTCCAGTGTATGGTTTCTTTATGAGAGCATTGTCTATGCACTATATATATTACACCTGAATTTTTTCAAAGAAATGTTAAAAATACACATTTTAATCCATCAAAGAAATTCAACCTTCCACAAATATAACTGAGCAGCTGCCTTCATCTCAGATACATTTTAAACTTCTTGACAGTAACAAGAATTGTAATCCCTAGAGTCTAACACTTTTCTTTTCAGAGTGGATTCAGAACATAGATGAATTTACGATAGAAAACTGCAGTATGTGGTGTGCAATTGTAAGTGAAAAAAACAACATAAAAATCTCCATGAGCACACTGTATCTTCAGTGTTTGACTCTGTTGAAAAAGATGATAGGGAAGAGAATAAAATAAAGTTGTTAATACAACATCACTATCATGCATTTAGAAATGTCTTAAAAAAATCTCCAAGGGTACAAGTCTTTCCCTATTTTCACATGTATTATGAATTATTTCACTTGTGAGATGTCCATTACAGCCTTCTAAGTCATGTGGTGAATACAATGTATGGAAATGAGGTGAAGGTGCTAACAAACTTACAAAAGGAGAAAAATTTAAATGTAAGGTGATTGAGCCATCGATGGAAGTGATTCTCCTTTCACACATTTTAAAATCCAGTAAATTCATTGATTTTAATGGAATTAATCCTGATTTATAGAGTTACTCCTGATTTATATACACCTCATTTATACATAGGAGGAGAAAGAGGCTCTGTTTAGTCCTGGGTTTCAAGCCAAGATGAGCTTCATCTATGAAAGTAGTTTACTCTAGTGCAGGACATCTGCACCGAGGGCAAGTCTACAGAGTCTACATTACCAAATCAAGTCAATCTAGGTTATGTTGACATACAGCCCTCACAGTAATTAAATTGCTTTTGCATGTCCATACTGCAAACTTTGTGTTGCCAGTGTCCCCACTGGGAGAACTTGTCCTGATTTAACTGTCAGTGTAGGGTAAGGTAGCACAGCTTTTAAAAGGCAGTAACAGTAGGTGTAAGCAACACAGTGACACTGCATTGACCTAACTACATCAGCCTCAACTCTGCACTTTCCATGGATGTGGAGCTATTAAGTTCATACAGTGGGTAAGTTACATCAGTGGGAACTACATTTTAGTATGGATGTAAGATGTCTTACATTGATCTAGTGCTGTAATGTACACTAGACTTAGGAGTTGGCATTAATACACCCTTATCAATATATGCCTTCTGGTTATGTATAGCAGCTTCTTGTTATCTGATCATTCAGGGCTGGACTCTCCCTTTTTTGCTCCTATGTAAAATACATGTAAAGAGTAAATTAGTACCAATGTGGTAATTTTACACCACTATGCACAGATTTAAAGGTGCAAGACAGTAAAGAATCAGATTCAGCAAATTCTCAAGACCTTGAAGCACCTACTTAAACTTGGCCTACTCTGCTTTGGTATCTAAGCACAGTATGCTCCCCACAGTCTCCAATCCAATTGAGTTTGATGGGCTACTCATGAAAAAAGGGAGATCATGTTGATCCATTATAAACATATACAGGCCTGAGAATAAAGTGCAAATCCAAACTTTCCCAAATTGGAGGCACTGAGATCCATAATTTTTGGCTCAACCTCTTATAAAGGTAGAAGCCACTCATAGTTTGGCACGCTAGCATCAGTGGAGGTTTGATTTGGGCCTGACCCTCGCTATAAAGCATTGTTCAGCTGGTGAAAGCCTGAATATTCCAACCCTCATTCTTTAAGGAGTTGTTGTCTTGTGCAATATTATGGGGATTGCTGGCCACTTGTACACAAGTTAGTACTGGTACTCGAGGTTTTCATGACCAGTTATTTAGGTTCACCTAAATAGGTGTCTATCTTGGATTCCATTGCACTGTTGTTATCTATCTTCAGTTAAGTTATGTTCACTCTGCCCAGCCCTTCTATGAGACAAACCTCAGATGCAAGTACAAAGGGCATCCTTCAAAAGTTTCCTCTTACTTCTCCTTACTACTAAGTACTGTGAGCAATTTCCAATTTACTCATTGTAATTTATTATTTGTATTATCGTAGCATTTTAAGGCCTCCACAAAGACTGGGACCATTGTGCCAAGTGCTGTACAAAATCCTAGCAAGAGAGACTTTTCACTAAAGAGATTTAAATAGACAAGACAGACAAAAAGTAGGAGAGGAAACAGCAGCAGTGAGACTAGTCAAAGGTCGAACAGTATGTCAGAGCAGGAACTAGAAGCCAGGTCTTCTGACTCTTAGTATAATTCCCTGGCTACTAGACTGTGTTGCATGACTTGTTTCAAGCAGGCAGCGCTACTCAGTGTTCTCTAATGGTAAAACATTGAAAGAAGCCTTTGTGAAGGCACCATTTTTATGAACAGTGCAAATATGTGCATGCAAATTACATTCAAGTCAGATCAAGTGTATTTAGTAATCACAGAGCATTGTGTGTTGGATCATTGTTCCTTCTGTTCCAAAACTGCTCCTATTGAAGTCAGTCACTTGTCTTTAATGTTATGGTTAAGCTATGACTTTTAGCTGTGCTACAGTGCGTGAATTTATAGTTATTTTGTTGCAATGAGGGCTAATTTTAACAATATAGAATACACATACTCATTTTAATACAGCCAGACAGATCCTCAGCTAAAGTGATCCAAGGTAGCTCAATTGATTTTATTGGAGCTATGCCAATTTATATTAGCTAGGGATGTCATCCCAATTAGTTTAATATATGTATTTAATCATTTTACTTTTCTAAATAATTCCCATGAGTTCTAGGAACCTAAGGTTGTGAGTTGCTGAGTATTCAGTATCTTAAACTGCCATTGAATTCAGTGATAGTTGGGGATGCTAAAGAACTCCTCTGAAGGTGCTCAGCATCTTACAAGATCTGTCCATACACTTGTAGGAGTAGTGCCCATATTTGTAAAAACAGGCTTCAGTTAGATCATATTCATAACGGATGTAGTAGATAATCATCACTTTTACTAATATGATTATTTAGTATAATCACATTTGTTATTAAATATTATTATTTAGTATTAATTACTGTAGACTTCAGACTCATTATTCTAGTTATGGCAGTTATGTCATATGCTTTTTTTATATTTCAATGCTTTTTTTACTTCAGTTTTCACAGGGAGGGCCAGCTCCCAGCCTACTACACTGGGCATGGCAGATTGGAGAGAAGAAGAAAGGCCCTTGGTGACAGAAGGTCAGGTTAAGGACTACCTAAGGAAGCTGGATGTGCATAAGTCCATGGGGCCAGACGACCTGCGTCTGAGGGTGCTGAGGGAGTTGGGCGATGAGGTAGCAGTACTGCTGGCCATTATCTTTGAAAACTCGTGGCGAATGGGGGAGGTGCCAGAGGACTGGAAAAAAGCAAATATAGTGCCTATCTTCAAGAAAGGCAAAAAGGAGGATCCAGGGAATTACACACCTGTCAGCCTCACCTCAATACCTGGAAAAATCTTGGAACAGATTCTCAAAGAATCCATCCTGAAACACTTAGAGGAAAATAGAGTGATCAGGAACAGTCAGCATGGATTCACCAAGGGTAAATCATGCCTGAGCAACCTCATCGCCTTCTATGATGAGATGGCTGGATTTGTGGATGTGGGAAGAGCTGTTGATGTGATATATATCAACTTTAGCAAGGCTTTTGATACAGTTTCCCACAGCATTCTTGTCAGCAAGTTAAGGAAGTATGGGTTGGATATGTGGACTGTAAGGTAGATAGAGATCTGGCTAGATCAACGGTTTCAGTGTAGGAATCAATGGCTCCATGTCTAGTTGGCAACCAGTAACGAGTGGTGTGCCCCAGGAGTCAGTCCTGGGGCCAGTTCTGTTCAATATTTTCATTAAAGATCTGGATGATGGGATTTATTGCACACTCAGTAAGTTTGCGGCTGACACCAAGCTGGGGGGAACGGTAGACATGCTAGAGGGCAGGGAGAAGATTCAGGAAGACCTTGACAAATTGGAGCAGTGGGCCAATAGAAATCTGATGAGGTTCAACAAGGACAAGTACAAAGTCCTGCACTTGGGATGGGAAAACCCCATGCATTGCTAGAGGCTGGAGAGAGATCAGCTAGTAGCAGCACCGTGGAAAGTGGCCTGGGGGTCATGGTGGATGGGAAACTGGATATGAGTCAGCAGCGTGCTCTTGCTGCCATAAAGGCCAATGGCATACTGGGCTGCATGAGAAGACGCATTGCCAGCAGATCGAGGGATGTGATCATTCCCCTCTATTCAGCACTAATGAGGCCGCATCTGGAATACTGTGTCCAATTTTGGGCTCCCCACTACAAAAAGGACGTGGACAAATTAGAAAGAGTCCAGCAGAGCGCAACAAAAATGATCAAGGGACTGGAGCACAAGACCTGTGAGGAAAGACTGAAGGAACTAGGCTTATTTAGCCTGCAGAAGAGAAGACTGAGGGGGGATTTGATAACAACCTTCAACTACCTGAAGGGATGCTCCAAGGAGGAGGGAGCTCCACTGTTCTCAGTAGTAACAGAGGATAGAACAAGGAGCAATGGCTTCAAATTGCAGCTGAGGAGGTCGAGGCTGGATATTAGGAAAACCTTTCTTACTAGGAGGGTGGTAAAGCATTGGAATGGGCTTCCTAGGGAGGTGGTGGAATCTCCTTGTTTGGAGATGTTTAAGGCCTGGCTGGACAAAACCCTGGCTGGAATAATTTAGTGGGAGCGGTCCTCCCTTTTTTGGCAGGGGGTTGGACTAGATGACCTCATGAGGTCCCTTCCAACCCTATGATTCTATGATTCTATGTCCTTCAGACAGGTATATAAAAACTTCCTGAGTATATTGCAAGTTATAGTGTCTAAAAATTATTTGTATGTTCAAAAGAATAAGAACGGTTATATGTTCCTGAGATATGTCAAACCTTAGGGTGATATATGTGGAGAGAATCACACTTTAGATATTTTTAATATGTTGGCAACTGAAGTTAATGATTCATCTGAGGTACAACAATGTGTTTTTCCCCCATTTTTGTCATAGGTCTTTCATTTTCTTTTATGAAGAAATGTCTTCAAAAATCTCAGACAATTAATTCCATTTAGGTGTAAACCATTATGGTATTCCAATCAATCTTATGAATAAATGAGAGAGGACAACTTTATGTTTTCTCTGGCATGCAGCTAAGGCAACAGAATAAAACATATTTTATAAAAGCAATAAGCCACAATTCTATATTTAACTGGGGTTCAAAAACATCCTACAATTCTCACTGAACTAAAATTCCCAATTTTAATGATGATGTGCCCCACATAAAGACTGCAGGGTGGAAGCCAGGATGAATGTACATACAGATGACAGATTAAGGCAATCAGATAGCCTTTGCAACCCTTCATTTCCTACCCCAAATCCATGAGTAAAGTGAGCCACTTTTATCCCCCACATCAGTGAACAAATAAGAAATTCCACCTACATTTCGCTTCCTCCCTTGCAGATGTATTGAACCACTTAGCCTCCCAACTTAACTCAAGTTTTAGAGGCAAATTCTCCTTCCATCTTCTTGCCTTTAGGATTCAACCTGCTCCACACAGTGGAATATGTAAAGAGGAGGGGCTCCTGTTGAGCTGTTGTGTATGTTCATCTGGAATAAAAGCAGCAAAAACTATGATGAATTAAAATGTTCCCTGTGGTACAAATGATCAGCCACCTTCCCAACCAGCAAAACTTTCTCTGTGAATGAAAGTGATCAAGTGTATGTGTCTGACTGTGTTAGGGGGCTTCTCCTGAAACAATAGTGTTGATTTCTGAACCACAGTTTTGTAATAAGGTCAGCTGCCATTTCCCAGAAATACTGTTCCCCCTGTGTGCTTCAATTACTATCACTTTCATCTTTAACTCAATGCTGTATTTAAAATTTCTGCTGTGGCGATTTTCCAAAAAGAATCTCTGCTCTGCTTTTAGCTCAATATTCAGTTGGGTTTCTAGACTCTGGAATTAATTTTTGAAAGACAATAGAAAGCAACCTATGTCATTCAAGACTGACTGAATTTTATACAGGCCTGATTCTCTCGCAGGAGTGGGTGAGAGGTTCTGTGGCCCATTTTGTGCAGGAGGTCAGATTAGATGATCACATTGGTTCTGTCTGGTCTTAAAATCTTCACTACACTAGTTTTATTGTAGTGGATTACACCATAGTGATACCAGTGTAATGGGGGATTGGGGTATCAGGCCCATAGATTTAGCAGATCTCCTTCCCATTCTCCAAGTTGCTGTAGTTCCAGTTTCCCCAGCCCACCATTAAGTCTGCAAGTGATTTTGTAGGTGACTATAATTTTATGGACTTCACAGCATCATTCTTTCACTTATGTGTTTTACTTAATATAGTTCATTTTACCTCATTTCTACCTGATCAGTAATTCAAGCAGTGAGATACCAAAGAGCACAGTTATGCTTTCATTTTCTGATTCTGACAGTTTTCGACATATCATGGGTAATCTCAAGCTGAGATGTCCAAATCCTTTTTTTTTTCTTTTGTCATTTACAGCTAACTGAGCACAACGCTGCTGGTTCTAAGCTCCAAGCAGCTCTGCACTTCCTTGTTTGTTTTATGCCCTACTTGGTTGCTGTCTTCCAGTTACTGAGAAAGACGCAGCTGCATGTTCATCACCTCTTTGTTTCAGCCCAGTGAGGATTTCTCTTTGAGCTTGGATTCAAAGGTGTGAATGGCAAGGGGCCTGAAATAAAACCCTGGATCCAGACAACTCTGACATTTGGGTCCAAATTTAGATTCAATCTTCGAGGCCAATTTTTTTGGTGAAGCAATAAGAACCACAGATGGACTTGTGTCACAGTATTGTTTTCACCCAGTTTCTGTCTTCAAGTAAGCCTTTCAAGACTTTAGAAACAGCCATAGGCAGAGTTCTCCTAGATTACCCAAGACAATTACCAAGATCCCTTGGCTAAAATTCCAGGTCATTATTCTGGAGCAGTCCTCTCTAAAAAACAAAAACAGTACAATAATTCACAGAATCCTCATCAATACATACACAAGCAGTATTATGTCTCTTTTATTCTGTTTACATATTTATTTTAAGCAAGAGTTGTCCTCACACAATCCAAAAGCCATACATGGCAAGGGTTTGTTAGTTCTGTTGAGTGCCTCTCCACTCCAGTGCTGCCTATATAACCTCCTAGAGTGGACTTAACAGGAACAGGTTGTGTAGGAGCACAATGGTGACTTGGTCCTCAGAAGCTCCTTGCTGAAAACCAAGTCATTGACTTATATCCAATCAGTTCCTACATAGGCACAGTTCACTGAGCTGTTTAAAAAGAGAAGCTTGTGTAAAGGGAAATTGAGATTTAGAAAGAAAACTAGTATTACCAGAAGTAGAATACAGAAAGCAAGAACAAAAATCAAAAGTTGTTACTAGAGGGTAAACCAACACAGAACAAAACTAGAGAGAGAAAAATAAGACAATGAAGAATAAGGGGGACTAGGGGGAGAAAAGGATGTCATGGGCATGTAAAAGAAATTCATCAAGTTTGGATGATAAATTCAATATAATTACAATAACGTGGTTTATCTGGTACTTTCCTTCTGGGAAGATCTTAGAGTTCTATAATATTAAATCTTCTCTCTCTGACAACCTTTCTAAAACTTCATCCACCAGCATAAAGTAATAAAAAAACAAGGAGTCTTGTGGCACTTAAAGACTAACAGATTTATTTATCCCATAAGCTTTTGTGGGAGAATATCACAAAGTGGGAAAATTCTCCCACGAAAGCTTATGCGATAAGTAAATCTGTTAGTCTTTAAGTGCCACAAGACACCTTGCTTTTTTTGCTTTACTAGACTAACACAGCTGCCTCTTTGGAACTCAGCATAAAGTAAGTGGTTAGAACTATTCTTTAGATATTAAGACTTTAAATTATATGGACTTGTGTTTGGTAGCATTCATGTTTTCTTCTCAAAGTTCTAGACAGCGTTCTATACATGACTTGGAGAATCCTGTCAAGACTCATGAAAATAATAAGAAATACAGGGGGAAATGGTTATTAATCAGTTAGTTGTGAACTGAACAATATTCCTGTTTTCAATTTTTTTTTAGTTCAGTACTCTGTTATACTGCAAGAAGGTTCTATCCTTAGGTATTCAGCACATAGCTTAAAAGTGAATATTACTAGAAATTTTAATATTACAGGATAGCTTTTAAAATGTTCCTTATTACAAAGATTTCCATCCTGTTCACACCATTGATCTGCCTAATTAGTAAAGTAATATTAACACGATATTTTTGGACCTCAAAAATCATCTGAAAGACTGTCTATTTAATTGATAACAAACCTCCTTAAATTAAACCAATATCCTGAAGCTGGAGTATATACAGTTTTGTTGTAAGCTTTTCCTTTATCTGAGGCAAGGAGCACAATCTAGCACTAAGCTCTCAAGGCCAGATCCTCAATTAGTGTAAATTGGCACAGCTCCATTAAAATAAATGGGCAGCTGATTTGCATCATCTGATGATCTAGCCTTCACAGTCTGACAGCTTTTGCCATCCATCTTCTAAAATGATCCAAACTGTGAGGAATCCTCAGTGCAGGTGAACATATTATGCCATCCTGATGGCTAAGGTAACAGGAATGACATTCTTTATGGCATAGTAACCTGGGCTGCATTCTCTTCTGGAAACACATTCAAAAATTAGAGATAAGATTTCATTTTTGAATGACATATAAGTTACAGTTAAGGCTGGTCAAAATGTTTCCATTAATTTTCCATTTTTGATACAAAAATTGGGTTTTGCATAAACTCTTTTTTTCCCCCCAAAAAAAGTCAGCTTTCAGTGGAAAATTTTGAGTGTTTGGTCATAAAAAAAATAGAATGCCTGAAAACCAAAACCTCCTCAGTTTTTTCAGTTAAAAAATGATGCTGAGATGCTGCAGTTGCTTATGGGAGTTGTCATTTTGTTGCATCATGTCCTCATTTTCCTCTAGTAGAACTTCATATCCCATGATGCACTGTGGTCATGGTGCTCCCATGGCACACAGTTTCCTTACACCATGAAGGAAGACCTTGGCGAATCATGGAAGATGGAGTAAAACCATGGTGCTCAGCTTACAGAGGTAAATGACAGCATGAGGCACCTGAACTACAATTCCACGACAGTGGTCTTTCTGAATGAAAATATTTTTCTATTTTTTACTTAAAACATGAAATTTGCTCAGGCAAACTTACACAAAACCAGTGTATTTTATTGTCATTGAAATTTTCCAGTCCCCTCACAAAATCAGACCATTTGCAGTCACCGTTACACTTGAGAACAGTTAGTTTTTCTGTCTGAAGCTTAAAATTCCAAGCAGTTTAGCAGTTTCTTCTAGTCCAGCTCTCACCTACAGAGACCAGTAAGTAGCCATTTTCTGAAATAATGTTCATATTTCAGAGTTCCATTTTAGTTCCTCAATAAGAACTAATAATGTGCATTCATAGTTCTTGCCATGAAGTGACCAGCCATGGAGAGTTAAAGATAAAAAGTAAAAATAAAATAAAACTGAACAGGACGAGTTGAAACTGAAAAGCCCATGGCTAACATAGCTAGGGCTTTTATACCAGTTTTCAGATTACCCACTGGTAACCTCCTTGTGTCATGGTCTTTTCAAAACATTCAGGTTCTAGTCTGAAGAGGTTCTGATAGCATTGCTAAAGGAATGTGAGTTCAAGGCTCTTAATACTTACCCTTATAGAAAAAGCATTCTGTTCCAGAAATTGGTCATTTAACAGTACCAATTTTGTATATGCAAAAAAGCAACAAAGTTCAATTTGAAGTGCTGTTGCACACTTTACAAAAGCCCTTGACTTTAGAATTTGTTTTCTTAACTGGTCTAACAAAGTCTGACCATGCTGCCCTTTAGGGCACAGTACAAGACCTATCTATTCTCTCAGGTTTTTGCCTTTGTGTGTGTGTATGGAAAGACAAGGAGAGGAAGAAGTGGTCACTGATGTGTAAGACATAGAATATAGAAAAATACTATACTCAACTGAGAATGCAGAGGACTACTGGCAGAATATAATTGCACAGATATTATGAACAACATCACTGTAAAACAGGCCAAATCTTTCTTTCAGTGACACAAGCGTAAATTAAATACAGAATTCCCTTTTTGCCAACTGTCAGGGTGTGCTCTTACCTCTATGGCACCCCTTTATGATGAGTCTTGCCCACATGGTCAAGTTTAACTGATAGCCATACTGGAGTCAGGAAGGAATTTTCCCCCAGGGCAGATTGACAAAGGCTCTGGGAAATTTTTTTGCCTTCCCCCATGGCATGGGGCATGACTCACTTGCATTCTCTGTACCTTAAAGTCTTTAAATCATTATTTGAAGACTTTAATAATTTAATAATAGGACAGAGGTTTATTGGGGGAGGGTCTGTAGTCTGTATTGTGCAGGACGTCAGATTAGATGATCATATTGGTCCCTTCTGACCTTAGAGACTATGGGTATGTCCACATTCAGGTTTTAAATTGAAATAACACTGATTATTTCGATTTCAAAATGTTGAGGTCCACACAACATTTCTGAATTTTGAAATAAGGAGTTCTCTTATTTTGAAATAAGGAAAATAATTTTGATATAATAAAGTCTAGTTTTATATTGAAATGAGGGGTATCTCAGGACTGTGGTTTCAAAATAACCCCGTTTGGGTGTGTTATATTGATATGACCCATATATCAATATAACAGTTTGACTTTCTTCCTCCCAGGATGCATGCCTGAGCCAGCGATGGGGGAAACACCCCGCGCCTGGCTTCCCCGGGCAGATGCTGGGTGGTGGGGGCAGGCAGTCCTGCATGCCTGGCTTCCCAGCAGCTGGCTGGACAATGGGGCCAGGGAACCTGTGTGCCCTGCTTCCCTGCAGATGCTGGGCAGCAGGGGCAGGGAGCCTGGCACGCCCCTCTTTCCTGCAGATACCAGGTGGCAGTGGCAGGCAGTCCTTGGACACCCAGCTTCCCCGCAGCACTTGACAGCAGTTAGTTTTCAGCTTGGCAGCTGCAGGAAGCCAGGCTCCCGGGACTGCCTGCCCCCATTGCCTGGCAGCTGCGGGGAAGCGGGGCACGCCAGCTTCGCTGCCTCTGCCACCCGGCAGCTGTGGAGAAGAGGAGTGCACTGGCTTCCCTTCCCCCACCACCCGGCCAGCTGCAGGGTGGATGCCTGGCACGCTGGGCTCCCTGCCCCTGCTGCCCAGCCAGCTGTGGGGAAGGGGGGCACCCGGTGTTCTGTCCCCCGCTGTCCTGCGAGCGGTGGGGTATGTGGAGCACTGAGTGAACCCTCTCCCACCACCCAGTCAGGGGCGGGGTATGTGGGGTGCCCGGCTGTCCCACCCCTGCCGGCCTGCCAGCAGTGGGGGATGTAGGGCGCAGGGGGATCCCTGCCCTGGGGCTTTTTCCCCTGCCTAGTTCTCCAAGTGAGAGCCAGGCAGAGGATTGAGTGGCAACATGGCCCTGCCAGGGGGCCATGTTGCCACACCTCCCATGGTGCCCCTCTCCGAAATTGAACTAGCAAGTCTGGTGTCCGGACATGCTAGTTTGATTTGGGTTTTATTTGTCTGGACCTGTTAAATCAATTTTACTTAAATCAATTTAACTATTTTTTTTATCAATTTGGTTAAATCGATTCAAGTAGAATCAATTTAACTGACTGTGTGTGGACATAACCTATGTGTCTATGCCTGGCAAAGGCAGATGACTTTGCCTTTCACACTGCCTCTCATGGCCATTTTCTCAGCTGCAATGGTCAGCGTCATTCAGTCCTTACTGAGTCTTCTGTGGCGAGGCCCTTTGGCTACATCCCTAAAGGTTCAATCCCCTTCTATGACTCAGCTCTAAACAAAAAAGTACTTTGTTCTATCTGGGCTTGATTCCAAACAATGGGTCCTTTTCTCCTCTTCGTCTGAACTACAAAGAATAAATCCTTTGCACCTCCTGAGCTTCTTCCTCATTCCCTGTGACTCAAAGGCCTAGATCAAGGATCCTCCTCACTCTAGCACCTCACCACTGGAATTCATCCTACTCCTCCAGCTTTGGGCACACAGCAAGCCCCAAATTAATGAACTTTTCCGCTGGCCCTTCCCTGGGAGAGGAAATTCTCCCTACTGCCTCTCTCCCACGCATCACCACGTATCAACTGAGCTGTCTCCTTATACAACCTCTCTCTTCCTGCCTTTAGTCAACTTTATTAAGTCACCTTTAATGGCCACATTTTTGTTAAGGGCGACTTAATAAAGTCAGCTTAACCCTTAACGTCGACTTTAAGGGTGAGATCCAAAGGGGCAGTCATGTTAGCCTATTAAAGCAAAAAAAGCAAGGAGTCTTGTGGCACTTAAAGACTAACATTTATTTATTGCATGAGCTTTTGTGGGAGAAAATCCCACTTCGTCAGATGCTCTGAAGAGGGGGAACCCTCTTCAAAGCGTCTGACAAAGTGGGATTTTCTCCCATGAAAGCTCATGCAATAAATAGATCTGCTATTCTTTAAGTGCCACAAGGCTCCTTGCTTTTTAAGGGTGAGAGTTATTAAGTCAACTTAAGCAAGTGCTTAAGTCAATTTAATGACCTCTAAATGTGGTCCTTGAGTTGCTTAAGTTGACTTAAGCCTGGTTAAGTCTACGTTAGCCTCCAGTGTAGACATTCCCAATGGAAACATGCCATGTAATTAATTAGATTTTCTCCATTGCCATCACATTGACTATGATTAAGCCCCATCAAACAAAAACTTGGAAGAGAAACTGCTAATCAGATACCATGCAGCTTGGCAGACTGGTGATTCAGTAGGTAGAGCTCTTCTTCTTGAATTAGTAGCATGATGTGAACAGACTGTCCTCCTGGAGATGACATATCTGAATGAGTCAGGAATCCAGGATTCTGACAACTTGGAGCCATTAAAAAACCTAAGGCACTTTTGCCCAAAGTACAGTATTAATTACTGAATTCTGGACAAACCATAGTCTAGAGCTGAGGTTGATGAATGGAACCTTGAACCCAAGAATATATGGAACTGTCTATATACAAAGGTACTACACATCAGACTTGGGTATGAATATACAGTGCCTCAGCCTGCCATGCAGAAATGTCCTGTATAGATACTGTTAGAGCACACTTAAATCCCAGAGTGCAACTTGGCAGCATCATCCAGTGCTTCACAGCAGTGACCACATAGGACAGTACTGTATAGGAATTCAATTAATCTGAATTTACTAGTTCGAATTAATCCAGTGTATTCTGTTATCGTTTTATTAAAGTGTTGACATCCGCATGTTTTACGTTTCTGTACAAAGCAGAATCCACAAACAGAAGCTGAGAAATCTTGTACTTTCTTATGAGAAAGCAAGGGACAGGGATCTGCCTTTTATTTGGTGTTACTTGAGTGCTCAAGAGTGTGGGCTCCAGAAGGAATTTTCAGAATGCCTCATAGGAAGTGAAATGGTTGACAGAATAGTATCCTCTGTATCGATAGCAGCCAGACTATGCTTCCTGTTGTTTGACTGTAAAGAGAGTAGATGGCAATGCATGGGCATGATAGGGAATCAGCAAAGAATTAGAGATGTTGGTGTTTGTACATGAGGGATGTCATGGGATTGATATCTCAGAACAACCTCCTCCTGGCACAGGATAGTGCTGAAGGTGCTCTACCATTGGTTTCCCTTTCTCCAGACTCCTCAGACACTTTTCTAACACTGTCTGGAATGTGCAGTGGGTTAATTGTCACACGTCCAGCCATAAAATACAGTTTAACAACATCACTCAAAAGATTTGAGCCCCACTGCCTTCTTTGATTCCAGGCTCTCCATCAATCTCAAGCACCCTGTTCAGGTTGGAAAGCTCTCAGAGCTCTCCCAGAGTCACTACTAGGGTTCAAAAGCTCAAACAAACCAATAACATGAACAATATTCATGTGTCCTAGGCTCAGATGTTTCACATCCCTCCCAGATCTTTCCTGGCTCTGTCCTTTGTACAATGGCCACAATGGCTCTGCCCTGGGTTATCTTCTTGCTACAGAGTCACCTATTCCCACTATCAGGGCCTCTGGGCTTCGCTCTTATTTCCAGGAACAGAAAGTTAGAACCATATATCTGCTCTCTCTGCCTGTTTCCTTACTGACTCTCAAGCCTCATTTATCTAGACTTTCCTTTATATGGCCAATGTGCCTTCTTTTAAGCCCAATTAAGAGGGAACTGAGAAATCACTGACCACTTACCTCTTAAAGAAGTATACCACCCTGTGACAGGTGAACAGACAAGGAGGCAGCAAAGTGCATCTTGCTCCATTATTCCCTCTTGCTGCTCAGGGAGTCAAACCATATATCCGCTATATATCTAGGCTGCAGTGGATGGAACACAGTCAGAGAGTAGAGTAAGGGGAATCAGGTGTTACAAGTCCTGAATCATAGAATCATAGGGTTAAAAGGGACCACATGAGGTCACCTAGTCCCACTGCCAAAAAAGCAGGACCATTCTCACTAAATTATCCCAGCTGGGGTTTTATCTAACTGAGCCTTAAATATCTCCAAAGATAGAGATTCCACCACTTCCCTAGATAGCCCATCACCACTCTCCTAGTAAGAAAGTTTTTTCCTAATATCCAATCTCGACCTCCCCAGCTGCAACTTGAAACCATTGCTCCTTGTTCTATCCTCTGTTACTAATGAGAACAGCTGAGCTCCCTCCTCCCTGTAGCATCCCTTCAGGTAGTTGAAGGTTGTTATCAAATCCCCCCTCAGTCTTCTCTTCTGCAGGCTAAATAAGCCTAGTTCCTTCAGTCTTTCCTCACAGGTCTTGTGCTCCAGCCCCTTCATCATTTTTGTTGCCTCCACTGGACTCTTTCTAATTTGTCCATGTCCTTTTTGTAGTGGGGAGCCCAAAACTGGACACAGTATTCTAGATGTGGCCTCACCAGTGCTGAGGGGAACGATCACATCCCTCCATCTGCTAGTAGCATTTCTGCTGATGCAGCCCAGTATGCAATTGGCCTTTTCAGCAGTAAGGGCATGTTGTTGACTAATATCCAGCTTCTCATCCACCATGACCCCCAGGTCCTTTTCTACAGTGCTGATACTTAGCTGATTGCTCCCCAGCTTGTAGCAGGGGTTTTTCCATCCCAAGTGCAGGACTTTGCATTTGTCCTTGTTGAACCTCACAAGATTTCTATTGGCCCACTGCTCCAATTTGTCTAGGTCTCCTTGAATCCTGTCCCTGGCCTACAGCGTGTCTACTGTTCCCTCCAGATTGGTGTCTTCTGCAAACTTACTGAGTGTGCAATGTATTCCATCATCCAGATCATTAATGAAAATTTTGAATGGAACTGGCCCCAGGACCAACCCCTGGGGCATACCACTCGTTACTGGTTGCCAACTAGGCACGTACTTTCAGGCTATCTAAGTGGATTTCTTTCTGGACAATATAAGCCAGGTTTTGTAATCATTTGCTCTCCCAATTTTGAGATGATAAATCATACCTACTGATATGCTGATGAAATGGGATGGAACAGTAATGGTCTTATGAGGGTTTCTGAGGTAGGACATACTCTTTTTCTGGCAGTAATTCAGAAAAAAACTGTTGCATAGTACAGTAAGTACTATGCTTTTAAATTACATAGTACATTTCTATTAAGGTCACGATCATTGTGTCATAAGTAGACATTTATGACCACAAATATGAACTGTGTTTCTACAATAGCATAGGGATGGGGGCCGGTAAGGGATCAAGCTCCTGGGCACTGGCTTGTAGGGGGCCACCAGGCTGGCCCTGAACCAGAGCTGGATTAGAGGGGCCCATGCCCAGGCTGCCCAATTTCAGGGCTCCACTTCATGCCCCCACCCTTCCATGGCCCAAGCCAGAATGGTGGCAGGGTAGCTGTGGCCCTGGTACTGGAGCTGGCCCCATTCAGTACTGAGGGGGGAACAGGGCCAGAGGCTGCCCTCCATCCACTGCTCTGCAGTGTTCCTGCCCACACGCCCCAGTCAACTGGCTGGGCCACCCCAGGGCCAATGTTCTGCAGGGTCTGGGGGCCATTCCGGCCCACACGTTGGGAGGACAGGGGCACCAAGTGACTCCTTGACACTGGGCAGCTCAGGCCAGGGCTTCTCTAATTCAGCTGTGGTGCAGGGCTGGCCCAGTGCCCCCCTGCAGCCCATCAGTGGGGCCTGAGTGGGAGGCTTGGCCTCTACAGATAGCCTTTCCCTGGGGCACCTGGGGGATGGGGCTGACACCTCCTCCTGCCCTGTGCAGAGAGGCTGCAAGGTGTGGCGTGGCCGGGGGTGCACAAATGTGGGCTTGGTCCCCAGACATGGTGCACCCTTGCTATGCCATTGGTGTTTCATCAAACTAAACTTCTTTCCAAATTAGCAAAATCTTAAACAATCTTTATAGGGACATCAGAGCTGAAATCTGACTTCAGAGATGCAAGCACAAATCCTGATGACTACAGTGGAAGTGTGTATGTATATTTAATGGACAGTATTTGCCCCTGCAATGTTATAAAGGGGAATCAGTATACTCAGAATATGTGAGGTCGGCCTGACTTCTCTTAAATCAGGAGCAATATTTAATTTACGAAGTAAAAATGTCAGGAAACTCAAATGCTTTCAAAGTAAATAATTTGAAAATGGTTTGATACTGTGATAATTTGTTTTCATTTGTGTTTCATGCAACCATTTCCTTGCCATTGTGCGGTCCTTGAACATTGGTGCACCTCAGACCCTCCTGTTCTCTGCCTGTGGCACACAGTAGGGCAGTCTCCTGTGAGCTGTAATACCTTGACCTAATTTCAGGTGGTGCTGTACAAGTGTGCAGGTGTGCATTGGGTGGGGGGAGCCCAGGGGCGTCACTATACATAAATATTAGGGGGGCTGCAGCCCCCACTGGCTGCCAGGGCCCCAATCTGTTCCCTTCCCACCCCTTTGATAGTTCCCTGATTCCTTCCCTATCCTCCAGTCCCGCCGCTGTCCCCCGCTGCCCCAGGCCAACCCCCTCTCCTGTGCCCTTTCCCCACCGGGCCAGCATGCCTTCCCCTGGACTCTCCTCTGGCTCCCTTACCTGGCTGCAGGGGCAGGGCAGGGCCACAGCAGTGGCTGAGGCCCCTAGCATGACCCTGCTCTGAGCATGCTCAGAACAGGGTCAGGCCAGGGTGAGAGTTTGAAAAACTCCCAGCCCAGCCAGGGGCAGCCACTTCCTGGCCAAAAGACTGTCTTCCGACCAAGTAGAGACAGCAGCTGCCAGCTACCTGCAGTGTTCCCTGTGCAGGGGTGCAGTGGTGCACCCCCATGCAGTTTTGGGGCATGCTACTTGGGGATGGGTCCTGAGTTTTAAGGGGCTGAGGCTCCCTGAGCCTCCTCCCCAGCAACACCACTGGGGGAGCCTGTGATATACAGGAGGTCGGACTAGATAATCTGTTAGTCCATTCTGGTCTTATGGTTTTATGAGAGAAAACACCCAAGTCACAGATGACAGCTTCCTGATGACTAGATAGGAGAGAGAAATAAGAAAGACAACAATAAAACAGCAACAGCAACAACAGCAAGAAGGAGTCCCGTGGCACTGAAAGACTGACAAATTTATTGCATGAGTTTTTGCAGGAAAAAATCCCACTTGGGGGTGGATTTTATTAGTCTTTAAGTGCCACAGGACTCCTTGCTTGTTTTGCTAAACTAGCCTAATATGGCTACCCTTTTGGAACTTAATAAAAAAAGACTGCTTATCTCTTTCTCCTTCTTTCTAATCTCATTTTGACATGCTGAAAAATAATGAGCAGAACAAGGTGATGCAAAGTAGTTGTTTTTTGCATTGCCCAATAGTTTCAGTTGTAGATCTTTAGTGTCTAGGGCCATTCTTCTGAAATCAGACAAGAAGAATTGATTTTTTTTAATTGTTAGCCCAATGCAGTGCTATTGACTGAACAGAAATATGGGGTCTGCATTTTTTAAACAGCCATTCAGTAGCTTGTTCTTCACAGTTCATATCTCAGATGTGCAGTTCAATGAAGCAGTCTTATTAACTATATGAATACTACAGCCCTTCATTTCCTGAGATGGTTTTATATACATATACAAATGTATATACATATAAATTAATGTTGTTATGGTAAGACAAACCAACAGAAGGAGGAAATTAAGAGCTAATGTTGATTGTCTAGACTGCATTTCAATCTTAGTTCCACTGCCATCAATGAAGAGGTGTTTTGGTGTGAAACTACTCTGGACATATTTTTGGAAATGAGGGTTAATTCTGGCACTAATTCTCTAGTGCTCATATCCACTGAGTCAAATTTTCACTTGTGATACACCTAAAATTCAATGCGGACATAGAAAACGTGTAATCCCTATGGATAGTTTGAGCAACCAGACCTGTATCTGTTTGAACCTGTGGAATTTTCTGGGTAGGATGGGAAAACATTCATTCTTGTGCTAATGGTTGAAAATTTGCCCCAATATGTGGCCAATATAACGAGGCACAAAGGCTATATCCACACTTGCACAGATTAATTGATTTAAGTTAAATCAATTTAATAAAATCATTATAAAATCATTAAAGTGATTTAACTTAAATCAGTTTAACATGTCACTACTAGAAACTCAAATTGAACTAGCATGTCCATGGACAGGACTTGCTAGCTCGATTTAGGATAGGGGCACCATGGGAGGTATGGCAACATGTCCCCCTAAAAGGACCTGCCCCCACCCAATATATAGAAAAAGGACAGCACCCTCAGAAGGAGAAGGGCAAAAGTCTTAAATCAAAATAATGGTTAAATTGAAATAACACATCCACATAGCATTATTTTGAAATAGTTTTAATTTAACCATCATTTTGATATAATACTAGGTTTTATTATATCAAAATGACTTTCTTATTGCGAGATAAGGGAGCTCCTTATCTCAGTGTAAGGAAACTAGTGTGGGCCTTCAATCTTCTAAATTGAAATATTCTGCATTATTTCAATTTAAAGACTGTGTGGAAATACCCAAAGGAATTAATTAAGTTGTCATCTGGAATTTCTTTGCTTAGGTCACATCACTATAAAATTATCTTTATTATATCATTCAAGACTTGTTTATAACCATGATGGTAAATTTTTATTTTCTTGGAAGTGAGAAGTTAATGGTAATGACCTAAGTCAATCATATTGCAGATGCGGAAGACACAAGCAACACTTCTGACACCAATGTTTCTGTCAGTGCACAGTAATGCTTACCTTAAACAAACACTGTTATTATTCCAACCTTGGCCATGGTCTTCCATCTCATGTTCAGTTTACCAAACTACAGTAGTTTACCACTTAGACAGACATCCACACGAAATTAGCTTGAGATCCATTTTCATTCATATCTTAAACCAGTGTTTCTCAACCTTTTCAAGCTGAAGGTACCTTATTCAAAGTAAATTATTTTCAAAACTCCAGTACATTTGCTATGAAAGTAAAAAATGTATAAAGGATAACAACATTAAGCATATATAATTTATTTAGGTGTGTTCTTCAAGAGATTGATTGGGAGTACTTGATCTGGAAAATCCCGTATGTGTGATGAGTGGAGGAACAAGAATACACAAATATTTGGTGTACTGGAAGAGTGAGAATACACAAGTATTTAGTGCACTACTGTTATCAGATGTATAAGTATTTGGTATAGAATTATTCAGCTTGGGTTACTATGGAGATGTTGTTTTTCCAGAAAGCAATATTAATGTATATATTTATATATAGTATATATACCAGTGTCCCACGAAAGCTCATGCGATAAATAAATTTGTTAGTCTTTAAGTGCCACAGGATTCATTGTTTGTTTTGCTGAACTAGACTAACATGACTACCCCTTTGGAACATAGTATATATAGTATATATAACAATTAAGTAAGAAAAAAAGAGAAGCAATGTGAATTAGAAGAAACACTGTAGTTCTTTCATTGACATCATAAATGGTTCCTCTGAATGTTTTGATGTTGTTTTGACATAGAAATCTTACTACACATTGACACATTTTTCTGTTTGAAGTAGCTTTGAATAGTATTCTTTGTATGCCAAATCATGGTAAAAGGTTGACATTATAAAAGCTTCAGACTTGTACCTGCTCCTACTCATACCTGTCCATACCAAATTAAGCGCTGATCTTTCAGACAGTTAAACATGTTGGTAACTTTACAAAACCTTAATAGCCTCTTTGAAATCAATACTTATTTATAAAAACTTAAATATTGGCAGGACTGGGTCTTTATTATTCATTACCTAAATAGGTTTTTATTAATTTGGCCTGAACGAACATTACTTAAATTTAATTGAACATTAACTAGTTAGGTAATGCATAATCTTTAATTAAAAAATTTCCACACAGGTGATTCAAGATTTAAAATATGTACTTTAATAATTAGAAAACATTGTTGAAAATTCGTTGTAATACAGTTCTAGATACAAATATTTATATTGATTTCACCTGGAAATACATCATGTTTTGCTCAAATAAAATAAAAACCCTATGTCTGAGAATGGTAACATAGGCTATGTTCACACGTAAACTGTTATTTCGAAATAAGTTATTTTGAAATGAGTTATTTCAAAATAAAGTCCTTATTTTGAAATAAGTTAATTCAAATTAAGGGAAAAGCTCAAATCGAAATAGCATGTCCAAAGACAGGTCTTGCTATTTCGCTTTAGGAGAGGGGCACCATGGGAGGTGTGGCAACATGGCCCCCTCCCTGGGCCATGCCCCCACCCAATAAAGGCTAAAAGGAAGGCACCGTGGGAAGGAGAAGGGAAAGTGTTATTTTGAAATAATGGTTATTTCGAAATAACACGTCCGAACACTGTTGTTTCGAAACAACCATTTCGAAACAACGGCTATTTTGATTTCATGCGAGGTTTTACTATTTCAAAACAATGGCCGTTATTTCAAAACAATGGGTCCCGTTGTTTCGAAATAATGGAATGTTGTCTGAACATAAGAAATTTTATTTTGAAACAACGGCTGTTGTTTCAAAATAAAACCCTCGTCTGAACACAGCCATAAGGTCTTTCTCTTGATAAGTAAAGTTCCAGTTCCTCTGCAGTGTTTATTAAAGGGATGCTTCATTACTTCCCTGAAGCCAAATCAGAACACAATACAATTTACATTCACAAATTTTTAGTTTTCTTCAGCTCCCTTTACAGAGTCTCAGTTTTTCTGTATCTAGCGTCTTTCAGTTTCAGGATCCAAATATCAGATGCATTATAATTTCTGAATGTGAATAAAAATATACTCAAATTGTGAATCTTATTGACTGTGGGACATACACTTCCTCTGTTTCTGAATTTCCACAGTAATTCTTTTGTCTTCAAGTTAAAAACCTAGTCTCTAGTATATGTATATTTAAGTTATACAATGTCTAAAGAGACAGAGATAAGTGAATTACAAGTGCAGACCTGTTAATGTGCAGGTGTCAGGGGACAAGCCACAGTGACTGCACGTTAAATGGACTGTGCATAAACAGGACCAATGTTCCCCCTAAGCTCTACGCGTGCGCACTCAGCAATAAGCACTCACTGGTACACAAATCAGTGCCGTCAACGCAGAGCCAGCAGCCAGGGACCCTAGGCAGCCCAAAGACACAGTCTTCCAGCTGGCAGGCTGAGGGGATCCGGCTCCATCCCCAGCTGCTTCTGGATGAGCTGGGAAGCTTCTGCCGCGGGGCCCATCTGGATGTGCTCCCCCCCGCCCACCACAGCTTGCCAGTGCGGTAGAAGCTCCCCCTGCTTGTCTGGTGGCTGCTGAGGACCGATCCAGATTCTCCATCCTGCCAGTGGTGGTGCAAAGTTTCTGCCACCACTGGCAGGCTGCGGGGATCCGGATTTGTCCCGATCTGCTGCCTGACAAGCGGAGGAGCTTTCACCGCATTGGCAAGCCACAGTGGGCGGGGGGAGCACATCCAGATGGGCCCCGCGGCGGAAGCTTCCCAGCTCATCCAGAAGTGGCTGGGGATGGATCCAGATCCCCTCAGCCTGCCGGCGGTGGCTAGGGTTACCTAGGGTTACTAGATATCAGGGAAAAGTAGGACATGTCCTCCTTTTTACTTTCACATCCTCCATCCAGCAGGCATTTTAAAAATAAATGATTTTGCGTGGCTTTATACATAAAGGGGTTCAAGTATGCTGGAACACTCAAAAAACACCCTGTTAAGGCTCACTCCACATGTTTCCTGCCCCGGCCAACTTCCGCTTGTAGGCACCATGTGTTACTGAGTCCTGCGCATTAACTTTCTGGCTTCAGGGGACATGACTGGAATGCGCATTAACCGGATCAGCGCGCAAACCGGTCACGAGTTAACAGGTCCTCACTGTATATACAAACCATTCGAGTTTTATAAAAATGTTGTAGAACACATAAAATCACTTAATCTGGATTTGCAATGGTGAAAATGAGATCAGCATCTGTCCTAGAATAATGTGATGTTTGAATGCTACACAAAGGAACAGAAAAACAGATAATATTACAGCAATGTTGTAAAACAAACTTAGTTTCAAGTACTGTGTCTAGTCCCCTGGTCATAAGAGAAAGAGAGATCTAGGAGATACTGAAAATACCCCAATGAACATATAAAAGATGGCTAAAAGTAAAGTGACATTTTATATTGTAAGTCACATGATAGAATTATGTAGCGTGAAGAGGTGCTGTGTAATTTTGAAGGGAAGACTGAAAAATCATCACCCTTCTGTTATGATGTGTTCCAGTACTTTATAGAAAACAAACAAAAAGGCCAGTGGCACTTTTAAAGAATAACAAATTTATTTATCACATGAGATTTTGTTAAAGAATGCATCAGATGTTTAGAAGCGTCTTCAAAGCATGTGACAAAGTAGGATTTTCTCCCACAAAAGTTTGTACAATAAATAAATTTGTTAGTCTTTAAAAGTGCCACCGGACTCCCTGTTTTTTCTGCTGAACTAGATCAAAACAGTTACCCCTTTGGAGTCCTTTATGGGGTACAGCAATTTAACTTCCCCTGTTAGTAATCAGCTGGCATGTGAGGATGAATAACCATGTCCTTTTCACCTCTCCCCACACCTCCAGTTGCTCCTTACGTACCACCCCTACTCATACTTTTGGAATTATGGGTAGAGGGAGGGAAGTTCTTTAATCCCTTCCTTCCCATTCAGTTTACTTGGCAACTTACAGTTTAGCTGTTATGATTTAGAACTAATGTAGTAAAATGCAAAATGAATCTCAAGCTTCATTTCAGTGAACAGAATTGAGTGTATTCATGTAATCTGCTCCATAATTCCATTTCTGGGGCAGTTACCATGATGTGCAGTGGGATATGCTTGCATTCATATTGTTTGCTTTTTGTACAATAGTAATTTTCTAGGTTCTTTACAGACTACAATGAAGAAGCACAATCCTTGCCCTGAGGAGTTTACAGTTGAGATAGTGGCTGAAGTAGCTGCTGCTCATCATTGCTGGGTTTCATAGTGAGCAAAGTAGTGAGGCCATGAGAACAGGGAAAAGACAGCATAGTTTTATTGCTCTACTAGGTGGAGAAGAGAAAAGAATTGTCAGGGATTCAGAAGCTCTGACCACATTGTCCTCTTGTGGTTGGCTTGTAGACACAAGACAGAAGAATCACCCAGCACCTTTCTCTGGATTTATCCTTTTAGGACAATCAAAGTGAATAAGCTGGACAAAGCCCTTTTCATGGTCTGTAGCTGACCAGATAGGAATATATGGGGAAGCAATTGACTCATCTTTATTCATAATTTGCATTAAGTATATAGATTCATGGAGTTTAAGGCCAGAAGGGACCATTAGATCATTTAGCCTGACCTCCTGTATGTCACACAGGCAATAAATTTCACAATTACCTCTGTATTGAGCCCAATAACTTCTGTATGACAAAATCATAAATATTAATTATTGTTAATGCTTGTTTATACCAAAAGGTCAGGGAAGGGAAGAAGTATGCTCTCATTCAACTCATAACTGGAAGCCAAGAAAGAAGTGTTCAAGGAGAAACTCTGCAGAGTAGAAGACAGAGACAGAGTATTTTTAGGAAAAATACTTCTTTCTTTGGTCTCATTAAATGCTGTGTTCAGTATTAGAAGAAAGTGACTCCATCATTATTAGGTGACAGCAGTGTGCCCAGGAAAGTCTAGCATCAGAAAATGATTATGAATTCATAGAGAGGCACCATATAACCTGGAGTGAACTAAAACAATAATCACAGCATGGTTTTTGTTTTTTAAATTTGACCTTTCCTACCTCCAAATTGAAGTATCATTTAATATGAAAGACAGGACAAGTATACTAAATAGACCAATATACTTTAGAAGATAAATTTTTAATGTTCTTTTTAGATGATCCCACTTGAAGAAGCAACCTTTCATTATATCTTTGAATGACAAGTCATGATACAACTGTTCAATGTTTTTTGCATTTTAGCTATTTAATTTGGAGAGTCTTTATTTGAAAACTAGTCTGGTGTTGGTTGGGAGATGAATTGAGTACTGACAATAATTTGCTTATCTGCTCCTTTGACAAACAATAAACTATCTTATATGGTCAGATTTCTGTTCTTTAAATAGCTTGTTCTTCTTATGACAACAGGAATATCTGGAAAAATACTTTTTTTCTTGAAGGCCACTACCTATTGATCTAAAGATAAAGATGTGTGTATCTATATAGTTATTGAAAGATGAACAGATGCATAGGTGTGAATGCATGAATAATTCATATGTGCTTTTGGTGTAAAATAATTATTCTTTAATTATTATTTAATAAAATAATAATTATTTTAATTCAGAATCTAAATGATTTCACAACAGACAAATCAACTCCGTTTGTTCTTAGAGATTGTCAGTGCTGACAACCAGTCACTCTACTAATTTTTAGTACTAGTGTACATCTGCTCTTAAAAAGTGATGTAGATGCAATGTGACAGGTTTGAATGTCTGAAGGAAAATGGTACTAATAGTGATCTCTGGAAAATTTAAAACTTTTTAAAAAGTGTATATGGTGATTCAGTATTGATAAGATTTAGCTATAATCTTTTTGTAACTGTAAACTCTTTTTATGCTTCTGTAGCACTTAAAAGCCAGGGTTTGTAGGATAGCAGCTAGTGAGCTTAGTCATTACACCTTTGAAATGCCCAATGAGCTGTTCACCATGCTCCTTAACCACAGTCCTATTGTCTGTCTGCTAATCAAATATTATAGTCAAATAATGTAAAATCAATTTGTATTGGAAAGCAGTAGTTAGAAACATTAAGAGACCTGACTGGCCTTTAACAGCTGTGAATATAATAGCAGCTTCTTGCAAAATCCTTTGGGATTCCTAGATATTGATGGTTGAACAACTGCAAATATATGTGGTGAAATAAAGAATAAAAGAACAAAAGCATTTGGGGGGGTGTATTTTAAATATAAATGGACCATAGCTTTTTTTGTGTAGAAATTTGGTTTTGTCTGTAAAAGCACTGACCTATAGGTTCCAAAAACTTTATAAAATTATTTATGGTGGATGGTAAAATTATATTATATTATATTATATTTATAACATGAGATTGTAGAAATGCCAGTGAAATACACTAGCTTGATTGAACCAAGATCATTTACCTCAGACACTTATAGAAATATTGTTTTACATATATTTCTCTTTCACTGTACTGTATAAATATAAACTACATTATCTATGTGATAAAATGCATTTACTAAGCATTGTTTACTTTCTTACCTTCATTGTATCTGGTGGTCTACCTCCTTTAGACCAGCCTCCAAATTGCTCCCTATTATTTTGAATCAACTTCAAAAAATTTTCCTCCTCTTTCTCACAAAATATGGAATTACTACATCTTACCCCTGCAAAACTAAATAAATAAACTATGCTATCCTGAGTCGTTCAGTATATGACCATGGAGAGTCTAAGATCCAAGATCCTATAACTTTTCGGTGACTAGAATTGGGAATTTTATAGCTTTGAAAAAGGTGAGATGCTCAGCTTTTAAATGGGATTCTAAAACTTTTGCTTTTAGGCCCTGAGAGTTCCAGCCTTAAAACTACATTATCTTTATGTATAGAAAAGCTATGTTCAATCACTCTGGCTATGTCCACATGAGGCTTTTAAATCAAAACAACAATGGTTGTTTCGATTTAAAAATAGTCATGTCCAGATGACATTTTCCTTATTTCAAAATCAGGAAAATCATTTTGATACAATAAAACCTCCTTTGGTATCAAAATCAGGGTTATTTTGAAACTGTGGTTTCAAAATAACCCCGTCTGGCTCTGTTATGTCGATATGATCAACATAAGCCCTGCAAGCTGGCTCTGGGAACCCCGCCGGGGGGGTGGGGGCACAGCCCCTGCCCCACTGTCCCCCTAGCAGCGGGGAAGGCAGGGCAGGGGGATCTCTACCCTGGGGGCTGTTTTCCCCTGCCTGGATCTCCAGGTGAAAGCCTGGCAGGGCCATGTTGCCACACCTCCCATGGTGCCCCTCTGCTGAATTGAAAGAGCAAGTCCTGTGTTTGGACGTGCTATTTCGATTTGGTGGGTTTAGCTTATTTCCATTTAAGTGACTTCAAAATAATGATTTTATTTCGAAATAACTTATTTCGAATTCACTTATTTCAAAATAAGCATTTGTGTGTGAACATAGCCTCTTAAAAGTATTTTAAAGGTGTTCTTTTTACTCTTTCTTTCTTAAGGCACTGAACAGTTGCACTCATGCCAACAAAGACATTTTGCTTTAAAGGTGGGGGGAATACAAAAATAGTCCCATTTATGTATAAAGTTTCTCTGAAGTATTTCTAAAAGAGGGTTACACTAACATACGCCAATACACATATAAAATACATGATTGTGTGGAGTGGTATAAAGATTTTATTCTCATGGATTGGAAATGACCTACATAATGCATAAACAGTGTCTTCAGAACCATTACAGGCAGGAAAACTACGATCATGGTGAACATTACAAAACTTTGTAATATGTTTGTATTGTGTTAAGATTTACAGAGTTTCAAATAGCTTTTATTCAAAGCTTAGGCAATACAAGATCAATAAGGTCGTACCAACAGAGACATATCATACCACCTATATTTATGCAAAACACCCTTGTCTTAAGTGGTAGCTTGAACTGTGTGAAAAATGTCTGGTTGTGTTCCCTTGTCATGAGTGGGATTTTAGGGCTGGTATACACCCAGGGCTTAGGTCGACGTAATGCTGCTTACATCAGACTTCTGCAGCCTGCATACACGCTCACACAGCTGCAGTCAAATTAAGTGATGCTGCAAATTGACATCATAACTCCACACCTGCAGGAGGAATAGAGTTTAGTACAATTTTAATAATGCACTTTAACATCAGTGTGTACAGAGAGCAGTTTAATGAGATATTAGTGGCCTCTAGGATCTATCCTAGAATTCCTGGACTTGGCTTGGATTGGAGGACCCAGCAAACAACATGAAGCCAGGGTCAGGGGAACCAGCTAGTGGCGCACAGCCAGGACTGTGGGGGAGACCAGTCAGCAGTGTGAAGGCAGTGTAAGGTGTGGGGGGACCAGCCACTGGCATAGACTCAGCGGGGGCAGGGGGAACTGGCCAGCAGTGTGAAGACAGGACAGGGGTTGGAGGAACCAGCCAGCAGTGTGAACTTGGCTGAGGTTGGGGGAACCAGCAAGCGGAACTTCTACCCACAATGCAATGCTTCTAAAGTCAAAGTTAACAGCCAGGAATGAGAACAAAAGAAGTCAAAGCATGAAGTCTGGTGTCGACACTCTCTTCCAGTTTTATTAATTTGACATATCATTGCAGCCTTCAAATTGTGCCCAAGTCTAGACATGCCCTTAGCAACATTCATTTTATTCTCTGAATGCTATCCAGACAGCCCACAATATAATAGTATGTGAGCTACATTCCCCACTAGAAAGTTTTAATATCATCAGCCAGAGTTTGATACTCTTACCCACTACAAGCAGTACACTATGAAGATCATAGAATCATAGAATCCTAGGGTTGGAAGGGACCTCATAGGTCATCTAGTCCAACCCCCTGCCAGAGGCAGGACCACTCCCACTAAACCATCCCAGTCATGGTTTTGTCCAGCCGGGCCTGAAACACCTCCAAAGATGGAGACTCCACCACCTCCCTTGGCAGCTCATTCCAATGCTTCACCACTCGCCTAGTAAAAAAGTTTTTTCTAATATCCAGCCTCGACCTCCCTAACTGCAACTTGAGACCACTGCTCCTTGTTCTGTCCTCTGTTACCACCGAGAACAGTCGAGCTCCATCTTCCTTAGAGCATCCCTTCAAGTAGTTGAAGGTTGCTATCAAATCCTCCCTCAATCTTCTCTTCTGCAGACTAAATAAGTCTAATGCTTTCAGTCTTTCCTCATAGGGCTTGTGCTCCAGCCCTTTAATCATTTTGGTTGCCCTCCTCTGAACTCTCTCTAGCATGTCCCTGTCCTTTTTGTAGTGGGGAGCCCAAAACTGAACACAGTATTCTAGATGTGGCCTCACCAGTGCAGAATAGAGGGGAATGATCACATCCCTTGATCTGCTGGTAATACTTCTTTTGATGCAGCCCAGTATGCCATTGGCCTTTTTGGCAGCAAGAGCACACTGCTGACTCATATCTAGCTTCCCTTCCACCATGACCCCCAGGTCCTCTTCTACACTGCTGCTACTTAACTGAATGTTTCCCAGCCTGTAGCGGTGCATGGGGTTTTTCCGTCCCACATGCAGGATTTTACACTTGTCCTTATTGAACTTCATAAGATTTTTATTGGCCCACTGTTCCAATTTATCTAGGTCTCCCTGAATCCTGTCCTTGCCCTCCAACGTGTCTACTGTTCCCCCCAGCTTGGTGTCATCTGCAAACTTACTGAGAGTGCAGTCTATTCCATCATCAAGATCATCGATGAAAATGTTGAACAGAACTGGCCCCAGGACCGACCCCTGGGGCACACCACTCGTGACTGGTTGCCAGCTAGACACGGAACCATTGATCCCTACACGCTGAAACCGTTGATCTAGCCAGTTTTTTATCCACCTTATAGTCCACCTATCCAACCCATACTTCCTTAATTTGCCAATGAGAATGCTGTGGGAAACTGTATCAAAAGCCTTGCTAAAATCAAGGTATATCACATTAATTGTTCTTCCTGCATCCAGAAAACCAGTCATCTGCTCATAGAAGGAAATGAGATTGGTCAGACATGATTTACCCTTGGTAAATCCTTGCTGACTGCTCCTGATCACTTTATTTTCTTTTAAGTGTTTGAGGATGGATTCTTTAAGAATCTGCTCCATAATTTTGCCAGGGATTGAGGTGAGGCTGACTGGTCTATAATTCCCCAGATCCTCCTTTTTCCCTTTCTTGAAAATAGGCACTACATTTGCTTTTTTCCAATCCTCTGGCACCTCCCCCGTTCTCCATGAGTTTTAAAAGATAAAGGCCAGCGGTGCTGCTATCTCATCGGCCAATTCCCTCAGCACCCTTGGATGCAGTTCGTCCGGCCCCATGGACTTGTGCACATCCAGCTTCTTTAAGCAGTCCCTAACCTGACCTTCCGTCACCAAGGGCCTCTCTTCTTCTCTCCCATCTGCCATACCCATGGTAGTGGGCTGGGAGCTGACCCTGCCTGTGAAAACTGAAGCAAAAAAAGCATTGAGCACTTCAGCTTTTTCTTCATCTTCTGTCACGAGGATGCCTGCCCCATTCAGCAAGGGACCTACACCATCCCTGATCCTCTTCTTGTTATTAACATACTTGTAGAACCCCTTCTTGTTATCCTTTACATCCCTCGCTAGCTGCCGCTCCATTTGTCCTTTGGCCTTTCTGATTTTATCCCTGCAGTCCCTAGCAATATCTTTATATGCCTCCTTGGTCATCTGACCAAGCTTTCACTTCCTGTAAGCTTCCTTTTTATGTTTAAGCTCAGAGCAGAGTTCTCTGCTAAGCCATTCTGGATGCCTCACATGTTTATTCTTTCTCCTAATTGGAATGGCAACTTCCTATGCCCTTAGCAGGGTTTCTTTAAAATATAACCAGCTTTCTTGGACTCCTTTCCCCTTCAGATTAGCTTCCCAATGGATCCTGCCCATCAGTTCCCTGAGGGACCCAAAATCTGCTCTTTTGAAGTCCAGGGTTTTGGTTTTGCTTCTTTCCTTCCTTCCTTTAATCAGCATCCTGAACTCAACCATGTCATGGTCACTACTTCCTAGCTTGCCTTTTACCTCTACCTCCCTGATCAATTCTTCCCTGTTTGCTAGCAGCAGGTCGAGAGGTGCAAGGCCCCTAGTTTGTTCCTCTAGCATTTGTACTAGAAAGTTGTCCCCAACACACTCTAAAAACTTCCTGGATTGCCCATGCACTACTGTATTGGCCTCCCAGCAGATGTCAGGGTAATTGAAGTCCCCCATGAGCACCAGGGCCTGTGAGCTACAAGCTTCTGCTAGTTGTCCATAGAATACCTCATCCACCTCCTGCTTCTGGTCTGGTGGTCTATAGCAGACCCCTACCACGACATCCCCCTTGTTGCTTTCCCCTCTCAGTGTAACCCACAGACTTTCTACAGGCTTGCTTCCACTTCCATAATTGAGCTCTGAGCAGTCATAGACCTCTTTTACATATAATGCTACTCCTCCCCCTCTTCTTCCATGCCTGTCTTTCCTGAACAGTTTATACCCATCCATGGCAGAGCTCCAGTCATGCAGACTATCCCACCACGTCTCCGTTATTCCTATGATATCATAGTTCCTTGTCTGCACTAGTACTTCGAATTCTTCCTGTTTATTTCCCAGGCTCCTCGCATTAGTGTATAGGCACCTAAGATACCCGGTCACTTGCCCTACTTTGTCAGTTTGGTTTTCAATTCTATTACATATACCTCCTTGCATTTTTTCTTGGAGTCCTCCTCCCCCACTCTCCTCATGTGTTGGCGCTTCAGTGGAACATTTAAGACAATTATTTGATTCCCCCCCCCCATGTTCCAATTACCTTCTCTTTTATTCCTGGTACTACAGTCCCAACACCCCCCAAGTTCCATCCCTTCCCCCAGATCTCCCACATTGCCACTTACCTGTGGGCTTTGGTCTCCTTCCCCCGTTGAACCTAGTTTAAAGCCCTCCTCACTAGGTCAGCCAGTCTGTGCCCAAATACACTCTTCCCCTTCCTGGACAGGTGAAGGCCATCTCTGCCTATCAATCCTCTGTCCTGAAACAGAACTCCATGGTCAAGGAAGCCGAATCCCTCCTGACCACACCATCTTCTCAGCCAGGCATTCACTTCTAGGATGAAGACTAGATGAGACTACGGCATTAGGCAGCAAGATTTCAGTTTATTAGGAATTGGAGAGCATTTAGAAAAAGGAAGAGCCTATTCAATAAGGATGAGTTCCACCTAAACCAAAATGGAACTGGATTGTTGGCATATAAAATCAAAAAGATTGTAGAAAGTAAGGGCTGAGGAAAAGCTGACAGCTGCAGCGAGCCAGACATTTTGTGGAGGAGAATTTGTTAAAGGGGATACTCTATATCCTAGTAAAGAAGAGAAGACAGAAATTGATAAAACACAGAAAAGAACTGAAGAGAAACAGTCAACTGAAAAAGAGTTCCATTCAATTATACCACATAAAGGCAGATGGCTGAAAAGTGACAAATTTTATAAGTGCTTGTATACAAATGCTAGAAATCTACGTACCAAGATGGATGAACTTGAGTGCCCTGTATTAAATGAGGATATTGATAGAATAGGCCTCATTGAAATTTGAGAGAATGATGATAAGCGATGGGACACGATAATGCCACAATACAAAATATGTAGGAATGACAGAATAGACAATGCTGGTGAGAGAGTGGTGCTATATGTGAAAGAAAGCAAAGCGTCACATGCTCTTGATAGTGAAATGTTCAGGAAGCTTAAAAAAACCCTACAAAAACAGATAATCCAGTAATAATGGGGGATTTCACATATCAGCTCATCCAGTCAATATGAACTATCCTCATATTGACTGGGTATATGTCACCTCAGGACATAATGCTGAGATAAAATTTTTAGACACCATCAGTGCCTGCTTCATGGAGCAGCTACTCCTGAACCCACAAGAGAAGAGGCCATTCTTAATTTAGTCCTAAAAAGAATACAGAATCTGGTCCAAGGGGTGAATATAGCCAAACTATTTGGTAATGGTGACCATAATGTAATTGAATTTAACATCTTGGGAGAATGCTATTAAACACCACAGTAGCATTTAGCTTCTAAGAGTAGAACCAAACAAAAAATGAGGAAGCTAGTTAAATGGAAATTAAAGGAAGTCTTAAGAGTGAAATATATGCAAGCTTCATGGAATTTTTTTTTAAAACAGCATTAGAGTGGATCAAACTAAATGTATTCCCCTCCCCCAGCCGGAAGAAAGGACAAAAAAATGCCACTATGGTTAAACAACAGAGTAAAAGAAGTGATTAGAGAGAAAAAGACATCTGTTAAAAATTGGAAATCAAATCCTACTGAGGAAAACAGGAAGGCGCACAAACTCTGGCATGTCAAGTGTAGAAGTATAATTAGGCAGGCCAACAAAGAATTTGAAGAAAAACTAGCAAAAGACAAAAATTAACAACAAAAAAAAGTTAAGTACATCAGAAAAGTAAGCCTGTGAAACAATCAGAGGACTTCTGGATGATTGAGGTTCTAAAAGAATACTCAAGGAAGATCAAGCTGTTGTGGAGAAGCTAAATACATTCTTTGCATTAGTCTTCATGTAAAGGATGTTACAGCAATTATCATACCTGAGCCATTCTTTTTAAATGACAAGTCTGAGGGGTCTCAGACTGAAGTGTCATCAGAGGATATTTTAGATTAAATGGATAAATTGAACAGTAATAAGTCACCAGGGCCAGATGGGATTCATCTAAGGGTTCTGAAGGAACTCAAATATGAAATTGCAGAACCACTGATGTAGATATTTAAGTCATCACTTAGATTAGCCTTAGTACCAATACATGGATGATAGCTAATGCAGCACCTACTTTTAAAAGGTTTCCAGATGCAATCCTAACAATTACATGCTAGTAAACCTAATTTTAGTTACAAACCGATTTTAGCTGTAGTAAAGACAAGGATTATTGAACACATAAATGAACATGATATGTTGGGGAAGAGTCAACATAGCTTTTATAAAGGGAAATTATGCTTTACCAATCTCCCAAGATTATTTGAGGGTGTCATTAAGCATGTGGTCAAAAGATATAATCTGCTTGGATTTTCAGGACAGCTTGCACACCATCCTTCACTAGTTCTCATAAGCAGAGTAAGCAGTCATAGGATAAGAAAGAAGATCCTTTCATGGATCAGTAACTTATTGAAAGACAAAATACAAAAGGTAGGAATGAATGATCAGTTTTCAGAATGAAGAGTGGTAAATTGCAGCATCTGTACTTGAGATTCCTCTCCCCCCCCCCCCGATCAGTACTGAGATCTGTCCACTTCGCCATATTCATAAATGATCTGAAAAAGGGAAAAACAATGACAGAGTGGCAGATGATACAAAATTACTCAAGATAATTAAGTCCAAAACTTCCTGTGAAAAGTTTCAAAAAAATCTCTCAAAACTGAGTGACTGAGCAACAAAACAACAGAGGAAAGTCAGTGTTGATAAATGCAAAGCAATGTACATTGAAAACATAATCCCAACTATACCTAAAAAATTATGGGATTTCAATTAGCTGTTGTTACCACTCAAGAAAGAGATTGTGGAGATATAAATGGATGGTTCTCTGAAAACAACTGCTCACTATGCAATGACAATTAAAAAAAAAACTAACAAAATATTAGAAACCATTAGGAAAGAGAGAAAATAAAACAGAAAATATCTTAATATGTCTATATATTCAAGGTGCAACCACACATTGAATACTGCTTGTAGTTCTGGTCATCCTGTCTCAAAAAAAAAGGATAAATTAGAATTGGAAAAGTACAGAGAAATCCAAAACAATTATTAGGAGTATGAAACAACTCCCATATGAGAGATTAAAAAGACTGGGACTGTCCATCTTAGAAAAGAGATGACTAAGGGAGGATATAATAGAGGTCCATACAATCATTTATGGTGTTGAGAAAGTGAATAAAAAAGAGTTATTTGTCCCTTCATGTAACATAAATACTTCTTCACATAACACACAGTTAGCATGTGGCAGTCTTTCCCAGGAGATGTTATGAAGATCAAAAGTTAAAAAGAAAACTTATATAAATTCATAGAAGATAGGTCCATCAATGACTATTAGCCAAGATGGTCAGGGATGCAGTCCCATGGTCTAGGTGTTAACAGCCATCGGACTGCCAGAAGCTGGGATTGGACAATGGGATGAATCACTCACTAATTTAATTTCTCTGTTCCATTCATTCTCTCTGAAGCATCTGGCACTGGCCACTATCAGAAGACAAGATATTTGTCTTGATGGACCATTTATGTGACCCAGTATGGCCATTTTTATGTTCTTACTCCTTGTATAGCTCCTTTGATTTCACATTAATGTGGACTTTAATGATCTGTCTTGAAATCCAACAAATGCCATCCATTCACTCCAGAAAATGCTAAAAGACATTAGATTCTTAACCCACACTTCTCTGTATATTTGACTGAAGCAACTGAACAGTTTACCCAGCCAAATAGGTCTAATATCCAAATAATATATTAATGAATAATAGGTTGATTATTTTATTTCAAAGAACAGGGACTAACAGTATTTTTCTTTTATTTAACTTTTCTGCATATTAAAATAAAGGAGATTTTGGTAATAATTATTAGGCAATGCATGTCTTGTTGTATAAATAATCTCATGGTCACTGATCAAAAGCCTCTTAAAGTCAGTGAAAGATTCCCATTGGTTTCAGCAGACTAAATTTGACCCACAGAACAATAAGAAATATGTGTAATGTTACTACAAATATTGGGGCTCACATATTTTATGATATAATGATTTAATTGATACACAGATTTGAGGCCAAAAGGGACCATTAAATTGTCTAGTCTGACCTCCTGAACAACACAGAGCATAGCATTTCACCAGGTACCAGTGTATGGACCATACCAACTTATGTTGGCTGATAGACATCTTCATGGAAGTCATCTAGTCAGTATCTGAAAACATCTAAATATGAAGAATCTATGATGTCCCTTGGAAGTTATTCTAACAATGATTCACTCTCTTTCTTAAACATGTGTTTTATTGCTAATTTGAATTTGTCTGACTTTAACATACACACACACACACACACGTGTGTGTGTGTGTGTGTAGATATATATATATATAAAATTAGTAAAATCAAATTATATATATATATAACTAGAAAGCTCATAAATTCTTCTGAAAAGATCAATGTCATTTTCATTTTCAAAAATGAGCTTTCAGAAATAAGCATTTTCTTTTAGAAATGTAGATTTAGATTGTTTGTATGTATATACACTTTACACCATTTGGAAATAAGAGTTCCCAGTTCCATAAGTTGGCTGCATTTATTTCATTTTTCCTTAAGCAAAGTCAAAATTTAGTAAAGTTCATGTGTGCCAATAAAATTCTCCTTATCCATAAACACTAAAAAACAAAAACCTGTAAATGGTAGCTTGTTTTCTTTAATAAAATGGTCTATTGTCATATGGTTGCAAAGAGATGATTTTTTAGTAATAGGAGGTCAAAAGATCCTACATTCCAAAGGCAATGCATCTGTTGAAGCCCTTCAAGCTTTCATATAAAGCATGTTCAACAAGCCTTCTAACATGATCACAAGAGTATTTTTCTTTCTATCTCCAAAATGTTTTGTTTATTTTCAGAGCAGGTGTTTCATAACCATTAGACGTTTTGATGCAACCTTATCTCAGAGAAGTAAGCAAATAGAGCAAGTGCACTAACAATTCATGGAAAAGAGGGGTTTTTTTTTTCTCTTAAAAGGACCATCTGGTTACTAAAAAGAAAATCTAGCTGAATGCTTCATACTTTTCTCTGAACAATTATCCTGCTTGAAAGGCTGGCAGAGATAGTGCCACCTCCATATCTCTGGAAGTAGTAGCATTATATTAAGTGGTTTCTCTATACCTTTGTTTCTTTCATGGGTCTGGAAGAACACTTTGACATTTCACCATATGTATAGTGTATTATATAGCAGTGAGCCAACTAATATTACTGGAGTTTTGCGGGGGTGGGGGGTGGCTAAAGCATAATTTTGCTGATGTTCATTCCCCTTTGCATAGGTTTACCACTGTATTCTTCTATACAGATGAGATACTGACGCTTTTTCCTTAGAACAAAGCCTTAAGTTCTTATTTAACTGAGGATTATTTCTTTGTCTAAACCTGTCTAGAGCTTATTCAATAGCCAAGTATTTACAGTATTGCTCGTTTATAAGAAATACAACTGTAGATATAGTGGTAAATTAAAAAAAAAGATAAGTGATGGTAGATATGGGCAAGCTAAACATTTTCTGACTATCACTTGGTGGCTGTATTTTTATATTTTTAATAAATATTGAATTTTATAAATATATATATTTAGGGTGTAGAGATGAGACTCGGCTACTGAAAAAATACAAGGGCCTGACTCCATCTGAAGCCCTAGAGACTGCTAAACAAAGGCTCACAGCACTGACTACCAGGCTAAGGAGATACACTAGAGAAGCAGAGGCCAAAAAGATAAATGCCCTGTTCTCCAAAGAACCATCCAAGGTGTACTCCCAACTGCAGTGCAACAACACAATAACAGCAGAGCCACCAACAGCAGAAACTGAACAGTACTGGAAGAACATATGGGAGAAAGAGAAGACTCATTACACCAGTGCAAAGTGGCTGCAGGACCTGAGAACAGACCACAGCAATCTCCCAGAACAGGAATTAGTCACCATCACAGTAGCAGACATACAACAGCGGGTCAAGAACATGAAGAGCTGGACAGCACCTGGACCAGACATGATCCACACCTACTGGCTAAAGAAACTAACAGCAGTGCATGAACGCCTAGCAGCACAGATGAACCAGCTGCTAGCAGCAGGCTCCCACCCAGACTGGCTAACACAAGGAAGGACAGTGCTGATCATGGAAGACCCCCAAAAGGGAACAGCACCGTCCAACTACCGGCCAATAACCTGCCTCCCCACAACATGGAAAGTCCTATCAGGCATCATAGCCGCCAAGCTACAGGACCACATGGGCCAGTACCTGAGCACAGCTCAGAAGGGCATTGGAAACAACACCAGAGGCTCAAAACACCAGTTGCTCATAGATAGAGCAGTAGCCCAAGACTCAAAGTCTAGACAGACCAATCTGAGCACAGCCTGGATTGACTGCAGGAAAGCCTACAACTCAATGCCGCACACGTGGATCTGTGAATGTCTGGCGCTATACAAAGTCAACAGGACACTAAGGACCTTCCTCAAGAACTCAATGGGACTGTGGAAGACAATACTGGAAGTCAACTCAAGACAGCTTGCACAAGTGGCCATCAAGTGCAGCATATACCAAGGTGATGCACTGTCCTCACTGCTGTTCTGCATTGGCTTGAACCCCCTCAGCCAGATAATCACAAGGACTGGATATGGATACAAGTACAAGAGTGGAACTACCATTAGCCACTTCCTCTACATGGATGACATCAAGCTGTATGCTAAGAATGAACGAGACATCGACTCGCTAATCCACCTGACACGGATCTACAGTGAGGATATTGGGATGTCATTCGGACTGGAGAAGTGTGGCTGGATGGTAGTTAAGAGAGGAAAGGTAGTCAAGACTGATGGGGGTGGAACTACCAGCAGGCCACATAGGAGACAAACAGACCAGCTACAAGTACCTTGGCATCCCACAGTCACATGGGAACCACGATGAGGAGGCAAGAAAGACAGCAACATGCAAGTACCACCAAAGGATAAGACAGGTCCTGAAGAGCCAGCTCAATGGGAAGAACAAGATCCACGCCATCAACAAGTACGCCCTGCCAGTCATCAGATACCCTGCCGGTATAGTGAGCTGGCCAAAGGAGGACATGGAGGCTGCCGATGTGAAGACCCAGAAGCTCCTCACAATGTACGGAGGTTTCCGCCCCAAATCCAACACCCAGAGACTGTACACCAGCCGGAAAGAAGGCGGGCGGGGTTTGGTGAGTGTCAAAGCCACAGTCCTGGATGAAACCCAGAGCATCCAGGAGTACATCAGTAAGATGGCACCCAAAGATGAGCTGCTGAGAGAATGCCTGAGGCAGCAGCAGACATGGGAGGAAGATCAAGCAGAAGAAGTGCCATGGCAAGACAAGACCCTGCATGGAATGTACCATCGACAGATAGCTGAGGTGGCTGACATTGGGAAATCCTACCAGTGGCTGGAAAGGGCTGGACTAAAAGACAGCACTGAGGTACTGATCATAGCAGCACAAGAACAGGCACTGAGCACCAGATCCATTGAAGCAGGGGTCTACCACACTAGACAGGACCCAAGGTGCAGACTGTGCAGAGAGGCCTCAGAGACAGTCCAACACATAGTGGCAGGATGTAAGATGCAGGCAGGAACAGCATACACTGAACGGCACATCCAAGTAGCTGGCATTGTGTACAGGAACATCTGCACGTTGTATGGGCTAGACCCTCCCAAGGCCAGATGGGAGATCCCACAGAAGGTCGTGGAGAATAACAGGACTAAGATTCTATGGGACTTCCAGATCCAGACGGACAGGCAGGTACTGGCCAATCAACCAGACATCGTGGTAATAGACAAGGACCAGAAGACAGCGGTGGTGATAGATATAGCAGTGCCAAGTGACAGCAACATCAGAAAGAAGGAGTATGAGAAGCTGGAGAAGTACCAGGGCCTGAAAGAGGAACTAGAGAGGATGTGGAAAGTGAAGGCCAAAGTGGTGCCAGTGGTAGTAGGAGCACTTGGGGCTGTGACTCCTAAGCTGGGAGAGTGGCTCCAACAGATCCCAGGAATGACATCAGAGCTCTCTGTCCAGAAAAGTGCAGTGCTAGGAACAGCTAAGATACTGCGCTGAACCCTCAAACTCCCAGGCCTCTGGTAGAGGACCCAAGGTTAAGGATGACACATACCACCTATAGGGGTGAAAGGGGATTTTTTTTTTTTACGCTGCACTCTCCTGAACAACATTTCAGAGCAGGTGCCTTAAAAAGAGAAAATTCAGTCAGATACCCTCTGTAGGTTTCTTCCCAATCACTACTGTCTGGGGAAAGAGTCAGCCCTAGTCTACATTAGAGGGAAATTCGGTGGCAGTCAACCACCATTCATGCAAGGAAATAAAACTCCTTGTGAAAATGGCGACGACTTTCTAAGCCTCCATAAAACATTGTGGGAAAGCCAACCGCAAATCACTTGTGTTCGGCTTTCCCCTATGGCTTCTGGGAGTGGCACAGTGAGTTTATACTCACCGTGATCAACTCCTGGAAGGGTAAACTGATGGTGGCAAATCTGCCGCCGTCAGTATAAAAATACCTTCAGAGTTTTGATACCTACAGCAGAAGCAAGAGGTGTGGTTCCCAAATCCTGCTGAATGCTTGAGATCTTTGTGATTCTTGGAGCTTCACTGGAAACCCAGCCTATGTCTATGTGGAAATAAAAGCCCTGAATCATGGCCCTGGCTGGTCTGAGTCAGCTGACTTGGGAACAAGGGGCTCAGGCTCTGGGACTAAACATTTCTGTGTGGACAAGCTTCAGAACCTCCACCTTCCCAGAGCCCAGACTGTGGACTCCAGACCACTCCTGAATGTCTACACAAGAGGTCAGCTGTGAGTTTTTTTATACCTGTGTCGACAGACTGATAGATTATCCAGCTACAAATCATGCACTTCCCTGCTGTCTCTTGGTGCCCCTCTTGTCCATCAGCTCTATCGATCACTCTGTCAGGGTATCTCACATCCTAAAAAGAAGATTTTGCAGAGGTTTTAGCACAGAGATTTGAGCACCTTTTTTAACAGACTCCCCCATAAAGTTGCTGGAGAAGGAAATGTTCTTCTACCCTACTTCACTCTCTCCTTTTCCAGACTTGTCCCTTTCCTATGTATAGAAACCAAGATCTTCTGAATACACTCGAGTTCAGCCATTCGTGGATTATTATGTATACAGTACTAAAGGTTCCAAGATGCTTCGCAGATGGACAATGGCAGGTCTCTGCCTTCCAGAAGTAACAATTTAAGGGTCAAATTCTGAAGTCCTTACTCAAGGCTTGATTGCTTCATTCCATGAATGTGTAGATAAAGAGATAACATTCCCTCACTTCCATGTAAAACATCTGAGCATGGAAGGGCTCCTCTGGGCTTGGATCTGGAGAAGACAGTTCAGGCCTTAGTATTTATTTAGTCAGGTAAAACTCACCATAACATTAATAGGAAAAAGCTGTTTAAAATTGAACCAAGACTTTGGTATTTTAATCTAAGTGATTGTATATATATCATTATACTTAGTATAATAATTGGAACTCAATAAAATTTAGAATTTTTACCCCACGGAAAATGCTGACATTCAACATTCATTTTTGTTCTAAATTGGGACAAACTTGTTGAAATTTCCAAAACATTTTGTGGAACAGAAATTACCAAACGTTTAAATTCAGAAATTTTGAAACATTTTGATTTGACTTGTTTTGATCAAAATAAAATATCTTGACATTCCCAGAATTAAAAATCTACATTTTGGTTTGTTGAAATGACTTGATTTTGAGGGTTTTTTTTTCATAATTAAACTGCATTTTCCTCTTGTAATACAGTGTCTTATGAGAACTGCAGTTTGAAGCCAGGTGGCTCTGTTATCTCCTGTTCTCCCACCCAGGATCCTGTGAGTACCATGATGGCCCACACAAGGCTAGGTCTGTGGGATATCTACATTGCATTCTAGTACAAGTATTGATCAAGAAAGCATGGCCCGAAGAAGGGAATGGGGATCTAAACTACAACTCCATTTAGGCAATCAAAATGAAACATTTTATGTCAGTTCTGTGATGATTTATAATAGTATGGATATAAATATTACAGAATTGCAATAAATATTGTAGAATATATGTCATGAAAGATACCATTGGAAAAAATGCTAGTTTGCTAAGACCAAGAAATTAATTTATATGTACATATTGATGTTTTAAATATGTATGATATATCTGTATCCAAACACTTGTACACCCACAGACAGATTAGTGTCAGGACTGATGACTCATTGAGGTCTATTACCTTTACTTAGTTGCTTAGTCGGGGACCGAGACTGAAATGCAATAAAGGGGGTTGTGTAACATCTTGTTTTTAGCTTCTTAATAACTAGTTTGGGGATCAAAAGTATTGTTTGTGTTTGGCTGGTGAATCTAACTGCAGTGTTAACCACCAGCTTGGGACAATCTGTGCTCTTAGGGCAGCCTATGCTGACCTTGGCATTTCAGGCAGGCTGCCCTAAGCACGGACAGGTCACAGACAGGTCACAAGTCCAGCAAGATGATTCAGGTCCCAAGTCTAACAAAATGATTCAGATTAATAAGACCCAAAATGAAAAATTTCATTTTGATTTTCCTAAAAAGAAAATTGAAAATGTTTGCCAAAATCAATTCCTAACTGCTAGGGTGATTAACCACTGGAATAAGTTGCCTAGGGATGTTGCGGAATTGCCATCATTGACAATTTTTAAGAGCAAGTTGGACAAACACCTGTCAGAGTGGTTTAAGATGCTACCTGATCCTGCCATGAGCACAGGTTACTGGACTTGGTGGCCTCTCATGGTCCCTTCCAGTTTCTATGATTCTATGATTTTCTTAAGGAGATTTAAGGCAAAATTATTTAAAATGTTAACTGATGCTGAAAAACTTTGGAGCTGATTTTTCAGAATACTTCATACATTAGATCACAGCTACTACTACCCATTGTCACAGACATGAGAGGTCAGTGTTTCTGCCAATCAGACTTCAGGGGTCACAGATCAAGTCCTCAGAAAATGAAAAACACATAATTAACATTCACTTGTGAAAATTTTGTTGCATGTGACTTGCTCACCATCACATAGAAACTCTGTGCCAGAGGCAGAATCCCTTACTCCAGGTTGTCATTCAACTGCCTTAATGATAAAACCATCGTTTCTCTGCCTGCTTTTTCCTGCTGCATTTACCACACACCTCCCAGCTAGCATATAATATAGGACCCATATATACAACACCTTCATTCATTGCACAACCCTGATTCCAATCAGAGCACCGTCCTGTACACTGAATGAGGCAGGGATCCTTAAAAAAAATAGTATGTGATCATGTAATTAAAGAACATGTAATAGTATCAAAGAAAAAGTAGCAAATAATACATTATCAGAACCTGTGGAACAAATTCCCAAAGGAAATAAGGCTCATCAGAATCTCACTTCAACCTGCATTGTCTAATTTAAACACTCAGAAGCATGCACACTTCAAAAAATACCCTGAACTTCCTGAAAAAACCAGCCACTCACCCTATCCTAAAATAAAACCATACTGAAATACAGCATTATAGTGCTCACAGTATTCACCACTGTGGGAAGGGATACTATGCTAATAATGTTGATAAAAGAACCCAAGTAGACTATATGGTTTTGCCAATGAATATTACAATCAATCTTAGAAATTTGTGCAGAAAGGGTACAGCAGAACATATTAAGGGAAAACTAACATACCAGTTTCAGCCTTTGGGCCCAGATACTAAACTGGTAGAGGTTGAGAATAGTCCTTGGAAATCAATGGAGCCTAGACAGTTCACAGAGAATGTGGTTCCCTATAAGATTAGGCTAATGAGACAAAGGATACAAATGAATTGTTTATTTTTTCTACATGCAGCATAATGCGCAGTCTAGTCATTCTTATCATCAGACAAATATAATTGTCTCACATGAAAAACAATGTTTGTAAAAGAGAAATGTTCAGAATTTAACTGAAATAAAAAGCAAATAATCCTATAACATATAGTAAAAATGTGGGGGGGAGGCCTTAACAGCATAAGCCCTAGACCAGTAAAATGTCTTTCTTTAACTATGATTCATTGCTGCTTCTCTGTATGGTGAGCCTCCTGAAAATAGAAACTTTATGTTTAATTGATTTATTTGTAATGATTCTGGCTGAGGGTAGAGACTCTTTGAAGCTGATTGATTACTGCAACAAGCTTAAGATTTCATACCACAACAAACCTTTTTGTACTAATAAACAGTGGGACAATAAAGCTCTGGGGCATGGTGTTTCCCTGCACATTAAAGTGAGGATTTGCAACTTAAGTATGTGAGGGACATAGTTTATGTGCTCCCAAGAAGCAGACATAATGAACTATTTCTTTTAATGGCAGATTATCCCTGTTTCTATTTCCTGGAGTGAAGACCTCGCAAATTGATGTATCTGTCCTCTGAGGTTTTCAGAGAGGCATTATGGCATTTTAAAATATTAATATGAGAGTACATTTAGCTGAAAGTAGCTAGTCTGGTAGTCTCTTGTGGCTGCCATGCAGGTCACCAGAGACCTCCCGTCTCTCAAGGCAAATGATTTACTCTAAGTGTATCATTAAGATATACTCTTTTTTTTTTTTTTTTGGAATTTATGATAGAGCTTTCTCACAAAGATATACCTTTTCTATAAAAATTTAAAGTATTTTTTTGCTACACCCTCCCCCTCATTCCTTAAAAACCTGGTCAATGACATGGGCAAAATGAAAGTGCCAACCCTGCACTGCTGCAGTGGGTTTACACTGAACACTGATTAACTAGGACTGGATGTCACATCTTGTTATAACTTTACATAGCTGAAGAATTTCCTGGGAGATTTGAAAAGAACTGCAATTATTCTTCCAATGATAGAGGGGGGAGGATAAAATCAAATAGAATAAAGCAGTAGATGTAGGAAATGGAAAAATATTAATCAAATGCATGGAGTCCAGTCAATCAGTTCAAGAGACTTCCTGTTGTGGAAAATGTAATAATTAAGGCATGCTCATATTTGTTTTAAGGGCTTTTTTTTAAGATGAGAGATGGTATCATGAATTAGCCTCTGTCCTTCAAAATTCCAAATGTGGGTGTCACCAACTCAGTTAAATCTTATTTAGAAATGAAGTAGGTAGCCAGAGCTTATTGCTACCCAGTGGAGTGACAGCAGGAGTCTTCAGTCTCTCTCTCTCTCTCTCTCTCTCTCTCTCTCTCACACACACACACACACGCACGCACGCACACACTTATATCCTGAGACCCAGCAAAGAGTGAGCTAGATTTTTAACACAAATCTGCTCTCTAGGCAAAACGAAGACTATGATAAGGACAGTAAAAGCTCATATTGAACCTTCTCTCTGGAGGCCAGATCCTATTCCAGTTAAAATCAATGGCAACACACCATTGATTACACTAGTGCAGGATCAGGACCCGGATGAATAAAGTAACTAACTTCAATATCACTGTCTGTTTAAAAGCTTGAATTATTTAAATCTAAACAGATCTAAAGAGAAGCAGTTTTGAAATGAATTAACTGAAGTGCAGTCCTTTCATATTTACAACCCAAGACTTAAAATCTGCCTGGCAGATTTCACCTCCATTTCATTAGCCTATTTAGTTCTAGCTATGTATCGACATTTTAGGACAGAGTTTGTAAAACAAACTAAAACATTAGAGAGGAGTTAAATGCAGTGACCATGCAATAATACAGAATTGTGTTTGAAGATTTCCAAGTGAATTGGCAAAACATGTATGAAAGTTATAAGTATAGAGATTCTTCTAGTAACACAAAGCATCCTTCTGATACTAACACTGCTTGATAATATGTTTCTAAAATGGGCCAACATGCAAATCACTGTAACTTCACTAACTTCAGTGGAACTGTGCCAGTTAATACCAGCTGAGGAGCTGGCCCCACATGAGTGTTTCACACGTTTATTGTCCATTTCCTTGAACATTAGGGTCCTCTCCATCATATACTGTGAAGGTGGGCCCATGAGCCTAAGTCAAAATCAGAAGACACTGGGTGTGTATGCACAGAATAAACTCATTCATGTAGTTTCATACTAATGTGATACTAAATGCTACCTGCTCCTTTGAATCAACAACACGGGTCAGAGATAATGCTGCAAAAATGGCAACGTAGAGAATAGTTAGAGGTCAGTCACTACGCTTGACCTTCTTCCCTTTTCAAAAGTGATGGGATTGTAGACAGAGACTAATCAATACTAAATCATCATCAGCTTACCCTTTCTGTCCATTGAACTCAACTGGGAGCAGCCCAAGAATACAGCAGTTGCCATATGACCTACAGCATATTGTACTAGAGACAGCCATGGTGATCTAATGGGCAGCCCAAAACTGCACAAAGGCAGTGAGTGTATTCACATAGGCTGTGTCTACACTACAGGGCTTTATTAAGCAGGCTTAATAAGGTCTATTTTTAAGCCAGTTTAAAGTAAACTTTATTGAGTCAGCTTTTAGCATCCACACTCAAAATGCCAGGAGGCGGCGCATGTCCACACTGGCAGCTGCTAAGTCACCCTAGGAGTGGTGCATTGTGGGTTGCTGGCCCACAGCACACCACACCAGAAGTGCTCATCTCTCCCAGCCACTCCTTTACTATAGCAAGTGAGTGACCACACCACCCTTCATACTGTATGTGGCAGCACGGAGCCCAGGGAGGTCAGGGAGCCTGACGTGGCCTAGCAGGATGCCAGCACAGCACTCCACACCGTCCTTGCATTGCCCAGACTCCTCCGGCTCTGGATTAGGTGCCACACACCAACTGCCAGTGAAAGGGAAGGGCACAGCAGTTGTTAAGATTCAAACGCTAGGAAACAGCACATAGAGGAAGGTGAAGTCAAATCACCTGTTGTAATCGGGAAAAAATCCATAATCAAGATTTAGTCCTGCTTTCACACAATCTAATCTAAAAGAAATAGCTTTTCTTTCTTTCTTTCTTTCTTTCTTTCTTTCTTTCTTTCTTTCTATGTGCTATTTCCCTGTGTTTGAATCTTAACAACTGCTTTGATTTGCTGTTACAGTGTGACCTGATCCTATTTCTTACACTCCTCTGCATTTATTCTCCTCCCATTCTGGAAGTTCCCCCATCTTCAAACCATCTGATGAAGTGAGATTTTCTCCCTTGAAAGCTCATCCAATAAATAAATTTGTTAGCCTTAAACTGTGTGACAGGACTCCTTGTTTGTTTTACAACACTATCAGAGTGGTCAGGCTGAGAAGGGGAGAGGGTATTCTCTCCAGGAGCTGAAATTGAGGGGGGGGTGTAAGGGAGATGTAGGGGGGTATTGGGGTGCTCACTAAATTGGTATAACACTGTTACTAGCTGACAACTGGGAGAGGTGTTGGGAAATTCAAGGGGAGGGGCTGGGGGTGCCAGGAAAATCCCTGAGAGAGACACAGTGTTGGGTGGAGTAGGAGAGAGACACACAGGGCCGGGCTGGAGACAGGCAAGGAGAGTGACACAGGGGGTTGGGCTGAGAAGGAGAGAGACATGTGGGGATGGGCTGAGAAGGGGAAAGATGCCAGATCAGGTCTGCAGAAGGGGAAAAATGCAGGGTCAGGCTGAGAAGCGGAAAGACACCGGAACAGGTCTGGGGAAGGAGAGAGATGCAGGGTCAGACTGAGAAGGGAAGGGATGCGAGGTCGGGCTGAGAAGAGGACAGATACATGGGGTCAGGCTGAGAAGGGGAGAGACATGCGGGAACAGGCTAAGAAAGGGGGAGACAGTGAGTCAGGCTGGAAACGGGAAAGGCAAAAGACACAGGGGTTGGGCTGAGAAGGGGAAAGATGTCAAATCAGGTCAAGGGAAGGAGAGATATGCAGAGTCAGGCTGAGAAGGGGAGAGATGCCAGATCAGGTTGATGGAAGGTGAGAGATGAGGGGTTGAGCTGAGAAGGAGAAAGACACCGGATTAGGTCAGGGGAAGGAGAGTGATGAGGAGTCAGGATGAGACGGGGAGAAATGTGAGGTTGGGCTGAGAAGGGGAGGAGATGCCGGATCAGGTCGGGGGAAGGCAACGGGGGCTGTAGTACTAGGATGCAGAGCTGCGGGACTGGGGCAAAGACATGGGGGGGTTAATGTATTGCACACAGCTGGGAATTCTCCCAACTGTGTTGTGCCTTCTCTCCAGTCCCCAACCCCATGTTTTAGATAGCTAGGAGGCCAATTAACTCAACTTAAGCCAACTCCTGGGCTACATTGGTTTAAGTCAACTTACTAAAGTTATTTAACTACTGAGTCAACTTTATAAGTGACAGTTATTAAGTTGACTTAAGTAAATACTTAATTCAACTTAATAGCTTCTCAGTGTGGCCTGGGCTTTGTTTAAGTGAACTTAAGGGGTTTTAAGTTGACTTAAACCTGTAGTGTAGACATACCCATATTGGTTTTCCATCAGTTTTCTCAAATACGGTATCATTTGCTACTACTTCCTCTATTCTACAGGGGGCCCTTCAAAAGATTTTTATGGATATGGTCAAAACAAATGTGAACAATCTGAATTTGGGTCCATTCTCTCCACTGTTTCTGAATGAGAAGGCAACAATATTGTCCTCAAATTTAAAACAATTATTTTTGGAAACACGTTTCCTTAATATACTTATCCCTGTAGTGTGGAAATCCATTAAGTTTATGTGACAATGTTCTGGAGTTCCCAGGGTTATAAGACACTGTATTAGCCCTCACAGCCTCAATATGTGAGAGCTTTGCTGCCAGGTCTCTGACTCATCAACCAGTCTGCATTTCCAGCAAATGCTTAAGGATTCTGCCAGTCCAAACACTCAATGAACACCTATTCCTGAGTTCCTCAGCGATGTCTTTCTCTGAGGTGATCAGCCTCTCTTAGTATAGCACCCACAAAACTTTATCAAGTTTGCTGTTCCTTTAAAGAGATAGTGCACAGAATAAACAATGAGAGTTGTGTGGCACCTTAAAGAGTAACAGATTTCTTTGAGCACAAGCTTTCATGGGCTCCAACCCACATCATTAGATGCATGAAGTGGAAACTACAGTTGAGAGGTACAGATAGCAAAATTCAGACTTCTTTAAAATCTGAATGAAAATTATTTATTTTTTTCTAGAAAAAAAAGATTGTTTGCCTACCACTTCTAGTGATAGAAAATACAGTATTTCAACTATCTAAATTGCTAAATAACTTGAAGATACATATTTTAAAGCAGAACCTTTTAAAGAGCTTTATATAGTAAAATAATGTTATGAGAATGATCATAATCAGCATCTCTGGAACTGTTTCATTCTTGTTCTAATCTGCCTAGAAGTTTACATGTATTTTTGAGTTCATTAGTGTAAGTAGGCTAGGATGGATCAAAAGGGGTATTACTGAGTCTTTGATGAGATGCATAAAGTCCTAAAAATAGGAGCAGTGCCATCATTCCCTTCTTCATTCTCTGTTCAGTGCTGAGCAGTTGAACTGCAGCATTTTTGACAGTGTCATTACCAGATCGCTCTGAATTACCTAAGTATGATTCCACCAGTAAGTTTAAATGGACCGCCAGCTGCTTCCTCTTTTCTTAGCTGCCTGGTTTTGTGTATATGTGTTTTCTCTACCCTATCCAGCCTATAGGAAGAATTGTTTCCTAAAAAATTTGGGTAATGGCACATGTAATGGTTATATGAGTCTGCATTAGAAATCTTATTGCACTGAACATTAAGAATATAGATGATCTTGTTGTAGATGTTACCAATGATTTTATCCTCCTCTATTTCTATTAGGTCAATTGTGATAACAAACAACTATATTTAAATCAACATCTAAATTCAAAGGGAAGAATATCAAGTGTCTTCTTAAATCCGATATGGGAAAAAAGTAACAGTGATAGCTTCTGCAATGATAACTGTGAGTGCTCCACTTACAGGATAGATAATACCAGGCATCTTGTCAACTGCAGAATGTGGGGCAGCAATATCAGAATGCATTCAGTCTTTTCCAAGTATGGTGCAAGAGTACTTGTATCACCCCCATCCATCAAGTGTTTTGCCTGATTGCATACTAAGAGATGTTAAAGGTATTTTTATCAGCAACTAAATAACTGGTTCAAGTAAGTTAAGCACTTTTCTTTCCTACAAATGAATCTTGGATTCATCTTCATATTTAGCTTTAGCCAAAAGCTTTAATCCTGTTTCTAAGAAGAGATACCAATAGCAATGAGAATCAAAGGACTCTAAGGCTATGTCCACACGAGGCTTTTATTTCGAAACAATCACTGTTGGGACCCCGTCTTTTCGAAATAATGTGCATCATTTCCAAACAATAAAACCTACATTGTAATCGAAATAGCCATTGTTTCAAAATGAGTGTTTCAAAACAACACCATTGGGACATGTTGTTTTGAAACAATGGCTATTTTGAATAAGGGCTTTGACTTTCCTCCCAGGGTGCATGGCACCCTGGGAGGAAATCTCACCCCCCCCCCCCCCCCCCGGCCCGGGGGCCCACGGCCCCCCGGCCCGGGGGGCGGGGCAAGGGACAAGAGGCTGCGGGGGGGGGTGGCCTGTGCAGGAGCTGGCTTGCCCACTGCCCCCACTTGCTGGCAGCAGGGGGGGCAGCGGGTTCTGGAGCCAGCTGGACCTGCTGCTTGGGCTTGGAAGCTGCCGCCAGGCGGCGGGAGCAGAGCTAGCCAGGTGCCCTGGTCCCCCAGCCCCTACCCATCTGCAAGCGGCTAGGGGAAGTACCGGCTCCCCCAGCCCCTGGCAGGCTCTGCAACCTCTGGTCAACTTCACAATTTCTGTGAAATTGACCAGCTTGCAGGGCTTGCCAGGGGTGGGGGACCCAACATCTGCCTTGGCAGCTTGCAGGCAGCCAGGGGCTGCAGGAGTCGGCATGTGCCCTGGCCACTTGCAGGCGGCAAGGGGCTGCCAGGGTCGGCATCTGCCCTGGCCGCTTGCAGGTGGCAAGGGGCTGCCAGAGTCGGCATCTGCCCTGGCCACTTGCAGGCAGCCAGGGGCTGGAAGACCAGGCGCCCCTACAGCTCAGCCCAGCAGGGAGACCAGGCGCCCTGACTTCTTCCCCCCCATCAGCTGCCGGGGAAAAAGCAGGGAGGAGGGGTGCCCCACTCATCTCTGACCCCCCCCCCAGGGGCTTTTTCCCTCTGCCATTGGCTCTGCAGAGCCAGTGGCAGGGGATTGGTTGGCAACATTGCCCTGCCATGAAGCGAAATAGCATGTTTGGACATAAGACATGCTATTTTGCTTTGAGGGTTTCCCTTATTCCAATTTAATATTTGCTTATTTCAATTTAAGTTATTTCGAAATCAGGATTTTATTTTGAAATAGCTCATTTTGAAATATCTTATTTTGAAATAACAGTTTACGTGTGAACATAGCCTAAAAGATTCCAGGTTTCTCATACACCATGAACACCAAAAACAGTGGGACAATATCTGAGAATTAATGGGCTTCCATGTAGCTCAGATTTTGATGGCAATTGTGCATGTGTATATGAGGATAGCATGTGTTCCTTTGTCAATACTTACTTTTTGCAAAATTAGGCACCAATCTTGCATATAGTCCCCTTCTGTAGGTGAGTTTCTTTGGCTTCAGTGGAAACTGTGTATGTATATCTGAAAGCTGGATTTTGTTGAATATTTAGTGGCGTTTGTTCTGTAAAACCTTCATTCCTAGTTTTTTTCCCCGACATGGAAGTGTTAAATTCTTAATTATTTTGAGTCATGTAATCAAGATAGTATAGTCAGAAAGTTATGCTCTATTTCAACAGTTATTGGATAGAATTCAACACTTAGTAGTGTTCCCTCACCTAGTAAGGAAGACCAATTCCTTCTTCTGTAAGAATTACTAAGTGAAGTTCTATGGCTTTTATTACATAGGATGTCATATAGGTGAACACCACTGGCACTAAATCTGTATTTATAGCTTTTGCCAACCCTTTTATGGCCTCCAAATTTAGATTCCTTAAAGTAAACCCCTGGAGAAAAATGGGCCAGATGTTGTAGAATTTTCTTCAGCACCAGCATTAGCATTAGTAAAGGCTAGGATTTGGTTCTGTGTGTTTCAAATTTTGAATAACCAACAATGACACTGTTTTTTAAAAAATTACTATTTGAGTGTTTAAAGTCATTGTCAGAATAAAGGGTAAATATAAACACATGGTTCATGATGAGAAAAGTTATTTCCTTTTGTATATTCTGGTCCTAACAAATATTTTGAAATCCTTGGCCTGTCACTTTTTACACATATCAGGCTGATGTTGATATAATGCCACTATTTTCAATAGCTATGTCTACATGCAGGGCGTTGTTTGGAAATAAGTTATTTCGAAACAAGTCATTTCAAAATAAAGCCCTTATTTCGAAATGACTTAATTCAAAATAACCAAAAACCAAACTGAAATAAGGGAAAAGAGGGAATCGAAATAGAATGTCCACACTGTGGACTTGCTATTTCGCTTCAGGGGAAGGGCACCATGGAAGGTGTGGCAACATGACCGCCTCCCTGGTCCCTGTCAGTGGCCATGTTGCCAGCCAATCCTATAAAAGCTGGCACCGACCTCACTTCCCTGTCCATTCTGGCTAGCAGGACTCTGCAAGCGACAGAGATGGACACTGCCTGGCTGCCCAGCCAGTGCTGTGCAACACACAGACTCTCTGCCCGCCTGCAGAGTGTCCTGCTGATGTGGGACACTCTGCTTGCAGACCCTGATGGTGCCCAGCCTGTGCCCGAGGCTGTCATCCAGCCGGCTGCAGAGCAGAGCTACTGCCCCTGCCCCCTTCTGTGCCTCGCCAGGTCTGGGCCCAGGAGACCAGCCCAGACTGGTGGGAGTGGGTAGTGCTCCGAACCTGGGGGGACGACCAGTGGAGGAGGAACTTCAGGATGACCAGGGACAGCTTCAACCTCCTGGTCACAGAACTCGCCCCATTGCTGCACCGAAGGGATATCCCCATGATGCCTGCCATTCCTGTGAACAAAAGAGTGGCCATCGCCCTGTGGAAGATGGCCACTCCAGAGTCGCACAGGTCTGTGGCACACCTCTTCGGCGTCGGGAGGTCCACCACCGGCAACATTCTCGTGGAGGTCACCAGGGCCATCAACCGGGTCCTGCTACAACACCTGGTCACCCAAGGGGAGCTGCAGGACACCATTCCCGGCATGGCCACACTGGGTTTTCCCAATTGTGTGGGGATCCTGGATGCCACACACATCCCCGTGCGAGCCCCGGAGTACAGAGCAGCGGAGTACAGAAACCACAAGGGATACCATTCGATCATCTTGCAGGCCCTTGTGGACCACCATGGCCTGTTCCAAAACTGTTATGTGGGATGGCCAGGGAGGACCCATGATGCCAGGGTCCTCCGTAACTCTGCCCTGTACCGGGGCATGGAGGCGGGCACCTTCTTCCCCCCGCATAACATCAATGCTGAGGGAGTAGAGTTGCCTGTCCTCATTGTGGCAGACGCGGCCTATCCCCTCTGCCCATGGCTCATGTGGCTGTACACAGGGCCCCTCGATCCCCCCAGGCAGATCTTCAACCGCTGCCTGACCTGCTGCCGCCAGGTGGTCGAGCAGGCATTTGGCTGCTTCAAGGCACGCTGGAGGTGCCTCCTTACACGCCTCCACCTCACAGAGAGTAGAATGCTGCAGGTGATCAGTACGTGCGTGGCCCTGCACAACTTCTACAAGTAGCGGGCTGAGCCCATTGTAGCTGCGTGGGAAGCTGAGGCACAACTCCTCGCCGGGGACTATGAGGAACCCAGACCTGTGCCCCTGTAGGAGCAGCCGTCCCAGAGAGCCGTGACAGTGCAGGACGCACTGATGATCACCTTCACTTTGGAGGAACTCTGAGGGCCAGGCCTGCCCTGCCCCACAACACCCTCTCCCCCATTCGCCCACAGCCAGCCCCCACCCATCCACCCTCACTGTGAACTACCCCCAGTAAAACCACTGAACACCAAGAATGCATTTCAAACTATTTATTTAACAAAACAGGTGTTGGGGCAGGGAAGAGCTGGGGAGGGTTACAGGATGGGTCAATGTGGGGGCAGTCTGGGGGAGGGCCAGCAACTTAGAAGGGGGAGGGGGAGTTCGGGGAGGAGGCCAGCAACTTGGGAGGGGTAGCTTGGGGAGTTCGGGGAGGGGGCCAGCAACTTGGGAGGGGGAGATAGATTGGGGGGAGGGGGAGTTCAGGGGGGCAGCAACTTGGAAGGGGGAGTTCGTGGAGGCCAGCAGCTTGGAAAAGGGAGATAGATTGGGGGGAGGGGGTGGGGGAGTCCGGGTGGCAGGGGAGAAGTTAGGCAGGACCTGTGGGAGGGGTCTGGGGGTGGTGGTGTTCCCCGCCCCTGCCCACAGCCGCCCTGGGTCCGGGATCACCTCTGGGGAGGGCCAGGCGACAGACCCCTTGCAGCTCCTGGAGGGGCCGTCTGCTCCACCAGCTGGCGGAGGCTGATGGCAATGGCCTCGACCACGGTGGGGAGGCGGTCGCAGAGGCGCTCAAAGGCCTGCGCCTGGCGCTCGCTGGCCTGCGCCTGGCGCTTCAGGGCGGCGACCACTCGGTCGTCTGCTGCTGACACCTGCTGCAGCAGATGGAGGGCCGAGTCCTGGCACCTTGCTTGGTCCTGCCACCAGGCCTGGGTGGACGCCTCAGTCCTCTCCCCCAGCTCGTCGAGGCTCTCCAAGATTTTGGCCTGCATCCGGGGGCCCTCCTCCTCCTCCATGGTGGCCTCGGGCTCAGGCGTCAGGCAGGTGGTGGTGGACAGCGAGCGGCTGGGCGACTTGCTGGAGGGAAGCACAAAACACAGTTGTCCCCTGTTGCCTGCTGGCCTTGTCTGTGTGCTGCCTGTCTGCAGCACACACCTCTGCCCTGACTGTCAGCAGGACTCAGGATCCCGTGGGACATTGCCCTGCAGTAGGGCTACCAGATCCCAAAGCCTTGAAAGGAGGCCAGGAAAGTACCAAAAGGAGGACATTGGAGGACACATAGGAGGAAATGTAGTATGGCTGTGATATTCTTTGGTGTTTAGGGGGCCCTGGAACATTTTCCTGTACAAATAAGTATTCTATGGGCATTCCAGGATACTTCAACCCCTGCAGTAAAAAGCTTGACAAGATCCTGTATTTTAAACTGCCTGCCAGACAGAGAATGTGAGAATAAAAAGAAAAAGAGGACAGTAAAAAGGGAACCATGCTCTTCTTTTCCCCAACATCTGGTAACCGTACCCTGGAGGCACACATGCTAGTGGTGCCCACAAGGGTGAGCTGAACTCAGCCACGCCTTGCTCTAGGGGGTCTCCCAAGGCCACTTGCCAGTGGCGAGGCCTGCATGCTCTCCACCCTGCCCAAGATGCGGCTGCATCTTTGACACCCAGCCGCTGTTAACCACCCCCAGGCACACAGGGGCCTGTGCCCCTCGTGCCACCTGTCTCTCAGGTACCCATGGCCATGGGAGGGCCTCTGCACCCTGCCCTACCTGCCCCAGTGACCGGCCCTGTACCCTCTTGCTGCCTGTGACCTGGACAGGCCCAGCCCTGCGTGCCTCTGCGGGAGGGGAATACTCACCTACAGGGGCTCCAGAGGTCTGGCACAATGTCCCGGGGTCGGTCTCGAAGTCCCCAGGGGCCAGGATGGTGTCAGGCCCCCCTAGTCCTCCATGCTGCTCTCCGCCTTGGGGCCAGGGAACAGCTCCAGGGTCCCAGCAGTAGCCTCTGCCGCTGATGGTGGTGTGGCAGGAGTCTCCCTTAAGGAGACTTCTGAGCCTGTCTCCACTGCCTTCAGGCCAGAGGATGGGCTCTGACACGCCCCTGTATTGATGGCCTCGGCAGGGAGACCGCTGGGCTCCAGCCCCAGGAATGCATGGAGCTCATCAAAATAGGGGCAGGTAGCAGTGCTACCTGCCCCCTGGAGCTCCTGAGCCTCTCGGGTCTTGGCATGGTCCTGCCACAGACCCTTTATTTTACTATGGACCTACTCTGTGGGCCACTCGTGCCCATTCTCGGACATCGCTGCGGCGATGTCCACATAAATGTCCTGATTCTGGCGGCTAGCCCGGAACCAGGACATGATGTCCTCCCTCTGCCAGATCATGAGGAGGCAGTGGACCTCCTGAGGTGTCCAGACTGGGGCTCTGCATCGACCCCCCTGCAGCGTTGCTGCCACATGAAGCCATGCTTGCAGAAGCGTCTGGCCACGCTCACTGACAGGCACGCCCAGGCAGGGACTTCCTGTTTCCCCTGGGTGCTGTGCACCCTGGGAAGAAGGTCAGACTGTTATTTCAAAACAACACTTGTTTCAAAATAACATGTCTGGACAACGGTTATTTTGAAATGACTCGTTTTGAAATAACCGTCGTTTCGAAACAGCATGCCCCAACGGCGTTATTTCGAAACGAGTCATTTTGAAATAACCGTTGTTTCGAAACAGAAGGGGTTTAAGCCATTTCAAAATGATGGTTGTTGTTTCGAAATGACAGAGCCCGTCGTTTCGAAACAAGAAAACATCATGTGGCCATGCCGCTTTTTATTTTGAAACAACCACTGTTGTTTTGAAATAAAAACCCCATTTGGACATACCCAATGTAGTTACTCTTGATTACTTCAGAATACTTTATTAGAATCAGACACTCTATCTCCAGAATATCTGTATATTTGTAGCAGGGGTGGCCAAACTTATGGAACTCAAGACCCACACAAGTCGATTATTAAATCATCAAGAGCCGTACTGAGGCCTATAGCCATATACTTTTACTTACTTCACCAATTACTACATTTAGAATTCATCGTATACTTTAATTTTGTCATTAAAAGAGGACAAATACTTATCTTACTAATGTCAGATTCTAATACTTACTTAAGGTTACCATGAAAATTGGGCCTATACAGTAAAATCTTGGCTGCTGCTCAACGTAGAAGACTGCAGGCTAGTGGCAAGTTTTTTTAAAATCCTGACCCTGCTGCACGTCTCCCCACCATCCCGACCCTCACCTGAACCCTAGGCTGGGGCTGCTTTCCTAAACTGATTTGCTGATGTTCTTCCAGGAGCCACAATTTTTCATTCAAGGGCCACATGTGGCTCCCAAGCCACAGTTTGGCCATGGCTGGTATATAGTGTTGAACAATTTTTTTCTCCAAAACAACTGGTTAATTAAATTGAAAAATAAATCACTACCTGCTCATAAATTAAGAACTTTTCTGACTAAATCTTTAAACTACTTAATCTAGAATTGTGTGATGAAATCTGAGTGTACTGAATTGATAGGTTCCTTTGCACTTTTGCACCTCATGTCTGTTTTCTATGCAGATTGGGCTGAGAGGAACATAAGTCACTTTTAGTAGGTGATGGGGAAAGGTCTCAGGTGAGATGAGGTTGATAGTCTGGGCTCAGCTCCCCCTGAAATAAATCAGTGCTACATATCTGACAAACACTTGGTACAATTGTCAGTAATCTTTGTTGTGGGGAGAGAGGGAGAAGATTTAAAGATGAATGAGTTTATGGGCTAAAATACCCTCTCCCTTCACTAAAGGGTGATTTCCTCAGGTCAAAGTTGAGCAGTGGTGGGGAGAATATTAATAAATCTAGCAATTTAGAAAAGAGTAATCTTCCTGAATTTGTTCATAGTCATTAAACAGAGCCTCAGATAGTGTAAACTGGCATAGCTCCCTTGACTTCAAAATAATTACTCTGCTTAAAGCAGTTGAGACTCTGGCCCTAATTTGAAAGAACCCTTGTTTCTAACAAGTTCCAAAACGGTAGCTGTGTTAGTCTAGTTGAGCAAAACAAACAAGGAGTCCTGTGGCATCTTTATAGACTTAAAAATTTATTTAGCACATGAGCTTCCATGGGAGAAATTCCCACTTCATCCAACGCTTTGAAGAAAGCCTTCGAAAAAAAAGAAAGTCTTCAAAGTGTCGAATGAAGTGGCTTTTCTCCCCTGAAAGCTTATGTGATAAATAAATTTGTTAGTCCTTAAAAGTGCCACAGGACTCCTTTTTTGTTTTGTTTCTAATGGTAACTTATCTCCAAATAGCTGTAGAGAAGCATAATCTTTTTTGAGTTAAAAATCTCCTTAGTGGAAGGAGTGTGTAAGGAGTACTGGGTGGGGGCCTTTAATTTTCAGATAGCATATGCAATAAATTATATTATTGAATCCAATTCTGCTAATTCTCCATCCATGCTTATGGAGATCTGGTACACTGAGCACTGTAAAAAAGCCAGGCTTTATTGTTTATTTTAACAAATGGGTAGGGTTGAATTAGCATTGGGGGAAAATGTATAAATATTGATTTGAAAACCTGGAGTACACAATAAAAGAGCAACCCTTGTAACCCTTTTAGAGAAATCCAGTCATAAATAAAGTTCGTCTCCATTTTTACCAACAAAACAATTAATCCATAATTCATCCAGAAAGGATTATCATTGCTATAATTACTGAAAGCAACTGGAGCCTCCTTCCATTGCTAGCACAGCAGCACATAGATTATATTTGTTTGCAAACCTAAGAGGGAGCATCATGACCTATAATGCAACAGTGTTTTATTCGTGGCACAGTCTATAAGGGCACCTTTTAATATTTCCACATGAGCTGAGTGCTAAAGGATGCAGCTGACAAATGTTTGTATTATTCTAACCATGGCAAAAACAAAATCAATAAATGCATTTTTGGAACTAGGGAAATAGCTATGTACTGTCTTAGGTCACATCTTGTTCATTTACTTTATATCTTCCTGTACACAGATGTCTCTGTCCAAGAATATTAATGGTATGCAGCTGTATAAAATGAAGCCTTTTATTTTTATTAAGTGAATTTTTTTTAAGCAGGATGCTAACAAGTTTACTAAAGCACATTTGTATTAGTAATGAACAACCCTGCCCAGAAAAGTTTTGGAAATTCTTTTCATTTCAGATGGCACCAGAAATTCTCTAAACCTTCTGCACTGTCAATTGAGTTTCAGATCTCATAAGCAAAGGCTTTTCTTGCGAGATTTCTAGGGCTGCCCAGATGTAACTGGATTGAAGGTAAGGAGAAGGCAGATAACGCCCAGTGTCACATCATGCCCCAATGTATTGTGAGTGCATTGTGAAGAAAAAGGGTACACAAAACATTTTCTTCCAACCAACATCCCCATGGATCATATATGACATGGCAGGCATGTTCATTATGCCTGACTGTGCATAATAGACCTCAAGAAATGTAAAAGGGCAAGAGCCAGGCTTAGAATGATATCAGGCCATGAGCTGGTGACTGCGCATGTATGGCAACATGTGCTAGATGAGAGACAGAAAGCCAAGTCAAGTGGTGCTGAAGGCCAAAAGACAAGCAAAGGACACTAAAGATTCAGGTTGGTAATGAATAGTAGATTGGTGTGATGCTATTTGATTGCTTTAATCACAATATTTATATAGTAAATCTTGTGATATAAAAATTAGTGTGGCACACACATGTATGGACTTGAAGGAAGACACAGTTTCTCTCCTAAAGGTCTTATAAGCTAAAAACAAATCAGCTGGAAAATTTTCTAACCAAATCAGTTTTAGTTTATGGCGTCCACTTTGACTACCACTTCTGTCTTCTGTCTTTTACAATTAAAACTTTGGATTCAAATTAAATAAATCAGAATCAGCTCCTCAACTGTCACAGAACATACATGAAGCCCATTTGCTATACAGTTAACCCTGAAGTGTGAAACTAAGTGAAATAAGAGGTTCGGAAGGTTTTTCATCTACACATTCACCAAACTTCAAAAAATTGCTTGTTTTCATGGATCTTGTGTTCCCCCACAAAGAATGAGAAGACCATGTCAAAAGGACAGATGATTTCTTTGGGAAAATTTTTATATTTAACAAAACAAGTACCATTTTGGGTGTGTAGCCTATTTTGAAATCCTCAAATCCAGATTTTTGTTTAGCCAAAAGGAACAACAGTGAGAAAAATGCAGAGTTAAAGTAGATGTTCTTCCAAGTTTATGACAACACTGTGCAAAGAGGCTATCTCTACACTAGAGGGCTCAGTTAAGTCAACAAGTTTGACTTGAAGTCAATTTTATTAAGTCAACTTAGAGAGTCCCCATTTATTTAAGTTAATTTTATAAAGTCAACTTAAGCCAGGGGACCCATTTAAAGTCAACTTTATTAAGTTGGCTTTAAATGGCTATCCTGACTTAAGTTGACTTTATTAAGTCAACTTTATTAGCTGCATTATGTTAAGTCAACTTAATAAAGTTGACTTTACCCTTAAAGTCGACTTTAAGGGTCAGAGTTATTAAGTAGACTTAAGCAAGAGCTTAAGCAAGTGTTTAAGTGGACTTAATGAACACCAAAAGTGGCCATGGAGTTTGTTGAGTCGACTTCAGCCTGGGTAAGTCAACTTATCTACATCTACACTAGCAAATTAATTGAGATTAAGGAGGCTTAATTTGGACTAATTTGCTCCCTGTCTACATTAGACTTTGCCTAGTTCAAGCTAAATTTTTTTAGTTAGTTCAAACAGTAAGTTCAAACTAAGCACTTAGTTCGAAGTTAGTTTGAACTTGAGTTAGAACTAGCACAATGTAGCCATGCTAGTTCGAACGAAATAAATTCTAACTAAGCAGTTAGTTCGCACTAACCACAATTTTAGTTTGAACTAATTTTTAGTTCAAACTAGCCTCACTTTTTAGTTCCACCTAAAAAGTTAGTTCGAACTAAATAACATGGCTAGTTCAAACTAAAAAGCCAGAACTCCTTAGTTTGGGCTAAGAAAGGCTGAACTAAGCTTTCTAATGTAGACATAGCCATTAAGCCACCAGTGCAGACATGCCCAGAGCTAGTATTAATATAATGTTAAGTATTGAGATCAAGCACGCAAACTCAGAAAATATACAATTAAATCTGAAATGCAATTTTAACTGTCTCTTTTGAACTGATACTTTAAATTTGTTTTTTTATAAATAATTCCAGAATATTCAACAATATAATAAAAAGTAAAGACTTTCAGAGGATACAAATACAGACATCAGACATCTTGATTTTTAAATATTAAACAGATCTTCAGAAAAGCCAAGCTTACAGAAAATTTCAATAGCACATGACTTACGCAGGACTACACAAGAAGCTGCATACTGGCACAGCTGTACCACAGCTGGTGAAGATGCTGTATGCCAACAGAAGAGTACTCTCCCATCAGCATAATTACTTCCCCTTCATGAGAGGAGAAGCTATATTAGCACCAGTGAAGACAGTGCTTACATCACTGTAACTTGGGTTGCACGTGGGGAGGCGGGGTGTCTTTTTCACCAGCGTAAGCATTAGAGTAGATCTGCCCTGCATTTCTAAAACTGCATTACCTAGGATTTGAAATGTTTCCAAGTTAAGATCATACAAACTTTTCAGTGACTTACAGAATTCAGTTTTGTTTAGCGATGTCCCCATATTTGAAGTTCCAGTAGGTTGAGCATAAAACTAAACAATGAAGTATATTGCTCATGTGCACCCCCTAACAAGAGACCAAATAGAAAATTCTCCTTGTTTTGCATCAGTTATCTTTTGCTGCACTAGGAGAAGACTGGGTGGAACACTGGAATTAAGGGAGATATTTTCACATCTAATTGATTGTTTGAGTGATTGCCAGGTCACTGTTGTGTGCCTTTGAAAATCTTCTAAGTGCTTCTTTCTTTCTTTCTTTCTTTCTTTCTTTCTTTCTTTCTAAGTAAGTGATCAACTGAAAAGTGACAAACTTTATCTAGAGAATTTGTTTCTGGATACAGACTGTGCATGGAGAAGTTCAACCAAAAAGCAATTTATTTCAAAAAATGATGTTCACATTAAAAAGCATGGGGAGCAGCTGAAAATATCAATTGTGGTAAAAGAAGTTGCATTTCATACTTAAGTAACTCAATCAAAAAACCACAAAATGTTTTTAAATGCCTTGAGAAAATGGAGGTACTTGATTCAAAGTGGATGAGTTTCAAGAGGTTCTGAGATTAATTTTGCTTTATTTAAGCTTCCAAAGGAGCTACTCCATGGTCATGACAGCTCTTCACAAGGAGATGCTAGAGCTTTCTCCACCCAGATGCTTTTTCTTATTTTTAAGAGGAGGTTCTTTGCCTTCTTCCATGGAAGAGCTCTTCAAGGACCATGACCTTGTCCTCACCATCAGATAGTGGTAACCTCTTCATTTCTTCTCTAAAGACTTCTTTCCTCCTACTTAACCTTTTATTTAAACTGAGCCCACCCTCATCAAAAGAATGTGGTTGTCTCTTGGACCATTTCACTTGGCCCTTTGCACCTCCCATAAACTAGTCAGTGATCATCTGCAGGAGTAAAGGAAACTGACCTTTAAAAATAATGTTCCTCTCCTACCAGGATAGATAGACTATCCCTGGGGTCTCTTTCTACATGAAATCACCAGCACTTCTGTAGATAATAGCAGGCAATATAGTCACTTTGTCTCTTCAATTCTCATTATGATTGCACATAAGCATCTGCCCCCACATACAAGAGGCACTTTTAGGCAATCAAGTGGCCTTGACACACGCATGACAACGTGCTCCCTAGGCTCCACTTCTGAAGCCCCACCTGGACCCAAGAACTCACCCATGCAATGGCATGGTGGCTTCCTTCCTCTCCAGAGAGGCAGAGGCAGAATTAGGGGAGCTCTGTGTCCGTCTCAGAAGTGACAGCATGGGCACCCTCCCTCCCATCTTCTTCTCCTCCTGGCTAGGCAGTGGTGACAGCTGGTGATGTTTACTTCAGAAGCCCAGGGGTATATGCTTCAGTAGGTGAGCCAAGTCTGATTTATTTTCTCCTCCACTTGGACAGAAACATCTACAGACATCACCCTCAGACATGTGTGTTGGAAGTAACACCCTAGTGATGCACATGGGGCAGCCACACATAAGAGTTACTGTTTCAGGATGCAAACTCTAGCATAGGTCACTGCTGTGCTTTCCACTAAGCTCACATTATCTGGCCTTCTTCTCCACTATTGTGAAGGATAGAAACTTAATTTTGTAAAGAAGAAAGCCCAGATTCTATTGTAGCCACCTGATTCCAAGAGTCAGGGCTGTGGGCATGGGGCTATGACTTAATCCAGGCAGCATTCTCACAGGAATAGAGACAATCTACAAAGGATTAAGTGAACAAAGCAGACAATTTAAGTGCCTCCATGAGGTGCTGCAAGAGGGCACAGAGAAAAGCTCATTGATACCAAAAAGGTGAACTGTAGCTTCTGAGAGCCACAGTCATGCTACTGCCATGCAATTAGCTTCCCCCAGTTAAAAATGATGATATTGACCTACCTTTTAAAAGTCAGGAATCATATACTTGGTGCTTCACTTGCTCCTAATGAAGCTTGTATGCATACCTCTACCCCTTTAGTTTCACTAGAAAAGGCCTGTTAGTAGTCTTCATTGTACACATTAATACGATAAATCTACATAGCTAACTCAGCTTTTACAAGAAAAACTAAAAAACATAATCCAGGCTGACCTGTTTTCATAAGCATATGAAATTATAAACTGAGCCTAGGAGTAATAGGATAAAATTGATCAAAAGTGTTTGTAAAATGAGTATCAGGAGGTATTTTCTAGTGGTAAGGCCTCTCAGCTTCAGAAAAAAAAATCTCTAATGATGTGATAATCATTTGAGTCACTTAAAACTGAACTGAAAATATTATAGGAAGATTTTATCATTTAGAAGGATCTTACAGTTTCATAAAAATGGACTGAATGACACTGTAGGTCATTTCACTGGCTAATTTCTACAAACTTCATTGGACAGTCTTTCCTCAGTCTATACTCAGGCAAAAATTGCTTTGATTTCAAAGAGTGTATAGTCTGAGTAAGGCAAAGATTTATCCCTGTGTTTCCAGAGAAGCCTCAAGTATTGGGAGAAGATGTGAAAAATACAGGCTATTACCCATCAAAACACATTGCAAATGTATGTTGTCAAGCCAAAGTCACTTTGAACTCTTCTAGGGATATGTTTACGCTCTGCCAGGGCTGCATGGATCAACACAGCAGGATTGATTGAGCTGACAGTGGAGACCTGCTAAACAGGGGTTAGAGTATAATTTGGGGGGTCCTGGAACCCTCCTAACTTTCTAGGCCCCACTCATGCAGGTCTGGGCCCCCTTCATGCAGGCCCAGGCCCCCCTTCACACTCCAGCTACTGCCCCCCAAATGCCTGCCCCCCACCCAGCTGCTGCCCACCAAACGCCTACTTCCTACGCCAGCTACTGCGCCCCCCCCACTCAGGCTACTGCCCCACAAACGCCTGCCACCCCCAGGTGGGCATTTGCAACCACTTCTCAGTACCATGTGCATTGGTTATTGCTCTGCTCCACACATCCACACCCCCAGCTGCAGACCCCTCCACTCTCCCACCTATACACAGACCCCCAGCTACACACACACATTGTGCCCAACACAACCTCCGGCAGCATTCCCTGTCCCTCAGCAGCTCCATGCTCCCCATCCCAGAGGCTGATGCTTCCATCCCCCTAAAGTCCTTCCTCCAGCCCCACCAAAGGGCTCTCCCAGGCCCAGCCGAGGCCTTAGCTTGGCGGTTTCTCATTGTCTCTGCTCCCAGCAGTGATGCTGCTCCCGCCTTGCAAGGGGGAGATTTACAAACTGCCATGCCACAGCTGGCTGGGCTTAAGGCAGAACGGGGCTCAAGGTGGAACACACTGTAATGTTTTATTCTGGCTGCTGTTTCTGTTTTTAGGGGGCCTTGGAATGCTGCCCACTAAATTAAGGGCCCCCCAGAACAGCATTCCAGTGCATCCCGCCTTACCTTAACCCCTGCTGCTGCATCAATCCTGGAATTTCTCTCTGGCTGGTGCAGTAAACTCCTCCCCTCTTTCCCCCCAAAAAGAATAAGGTTGCATTGATAAGAGGGCATCTCCCATTGATTCAGTGCAGGGAAGACTGTAGTAAGAGAACGTAAGTAAGTCATTGGAAGATAATGCAAGTTACAGTATATACAGCTTTCATATCTTCCATTGATATAGCAGTGTAGACCAGGCCTAAATTGCTGCTGTACAGGGAATTAAATTGAATCTTAATATTGTTATCCCAGTTTCTGGTTTCACTAAAGAGATTTCAGGACAAAATGTGTTTTACCCACCACCATATTAGTGTCAGAAATAAGAAATGTGAGCATTGTAACTCCTTTATCTACATTTACACCATGGCCATATCCTCAGTTGAAGTAAAATATCAAAGCTTCCTTTACTTCACCTGAGTAGTGACAAATTTACAGAAACTGAGGACCTGGCCTTATTTTTTTTTCATCTGTAGTTCTTATCTAGCAGCCAGTAACAAAAACTATGATAAGTGTCTGAGTAATCATAGCACTGTCAATGTGTTTAATCAATAATCTGATTTTTCTGGAACGTGGAATGAAAACAAAATAATTGAAATAGAAATGATGCTGCCCAACCCAAGGAAATTCCCATTTTACAGTTTTAGGACCCAGCTGAGGAATGCATTTCATCTCTTATTTAAGGGTATTCCCTGTTCAGCACTCACATGCACATATTTAAGTGCTTTACCCAAAAAATATGATTTCCTGAATGGGGGCCTAAGTAACAAATGAGCACAAATTTTATGCAGTGTTGTTGTGGCCATGTTGATCCCAGGATATTAAAGAGACAAGGAGGGTAAGGTATTATCCTTTATTGGATCATCTTCTGTTGGGGAGAGAGACAAGCCTTTAGGTTTACAGAGGCCTGAAGAAGAATTTGAAAATTAGTCTCTCTCACCAACAGGTTTGTCTCTTCATCCTTAGAGGTTTTTAAGGTGTAGCTTGGCAAAGCCCTGGCTGGGATGATTTAGCTGGGATTGGCCCTGCTTTGAGCAGGGGGAAGAACCAAATGACTTCCTGAGATCTCTTCCAACACTAATCATTTATGAAGCTGGTCTAATACAAGATATTACCACACCCACCCTGTCACTCTAAATGACACAAGTATCATTCAAATTTTGAACTATTACTATCTCTACATGGAGTGATGTCTTTGTAGAACAGCATACTTCTCAATCATTATTAATAATATATATTCTAAAAACAAGGAGTCCTGTGGCACTTAAAGACTAACAAATTTATTAATTGCATGAGCCTTTGTGGGAGAAAATCCCACTTCACCAGATGCTTTGAAGATAGGGGGCTTACAGAATGGGAGGAAATAAATACAGGGAGTGTAAATCACTGTTCCCTCTAAGCTGTGCGTATGTGTGCACGCACACAGGTCATGAAACCCACTCACACTACAAAATAAAGTGTGCACAAAAAAATTCGGTAGTGCTAATATTGGTGCTCACAAAGAAATTTTTTTTGCACACAACAGCCTACGAATAATTGGAGGGAACATTGGTGTAAATCATGAGAACAGGTCATACTGTAAAAGCAAATCAAAACAGTTCTAAAGATTCAAACACTGGGAACAGTGTACAGAGGAAGATGAGGTCAAATCACCTGTTTTAATGAGAAAAAAAATTCAATGTCCCTATTAAGTGCTAAGGCAATGCAACCGAATTTGCAAATAAATTTAATCTCAGCAGCTTTATTTCAGCTCTGAAATATTTTAAATGTCCATTCAATCTGTTCTTTAAAACTTCCCAAATATTCAGCCAGCCACCTTAAATCTCATTTTCAGCATCATCATAACTTAGAATAACATTTCTTCTGCTATTTTCTCTACCAGAAGCCTATGTGCATGCCCAGTAAAGTATGTCAAAGCAGTTTTCTGTAGTATAAATTTCAGTTGTTCTCGGCTTCTCAAAATATTAGATAGAGAAGACTTGCTTTTACTAATGCAGCTTCATAATGAAAACAGAGATATGATTATAAAGAGCTTTTATGTGCAGTACAGAACATATACCAGGAGGTGGGTGCTATTTTTTTATCTACTTGGGATAAACAGAACAAAAGTGACCAGAAGGAGAAATGGGTATGTATCTGTTTAGAAAATAAAATGGATAGATTGCATTCATAAAAATAAAACAATGTGTTAAAAGACTAGAGGCAGAAACTGAAATAAAATGGGTTATTACAGATGTAGGAAATAGTAGGCCAAATGTATGGTCTTAATCATACTCCTCCTGATTTCCAGATCAGTCTTAGAATTACTATACTGCTGAAAAAAGATATAAATGGAAATGAGTAAATGACACAGAAGAAAGTAAATAAAATAGGAAGGTAATATGTGATAAATACCACACCTATGGTTTCATTTTCATTGGAAACTGTAATGAAGTTAGAAGATCCTGGATAGCAGCAGAACCACTTTTATATCCATTTTTAAGACCTTGTGATACAGTAAAAAAAACCCTCAGAAACAGTAACAATGTTTACTATAACACCCTAAATGCTTCGGTGTGCTGCTCTGAAATTTTGTTAAATCATTATGTTTTTAGTGCCAATTCCATGCATTTGTAGGACAGTACCACATGCATTGCTTTGAAATATCATTTTAAATTATACTAAATTAGAGATATATGTCATGCATTTCAAAGTGTTCAGATAGAAAAAGTGTTACTTCAGAGTTCTTGTGCATATGTAGTATTTTAGATATAGATGGCAAAGACATCATTCCCCTTGTCTCGTTTCACAGTGTGAACATTGACTAATCTGTCTTTTCTTTGCTTGTCTCATGAACTTTGAATAATTTAGCAATAGGTCATTTGAGCTCTGTTGTATCATCAACTAATTACCAAACTTATGTCCATCAATAGGAAAGTCATGGTAGTATTTTAAATTCCATTTATCGTTCCTTAGCTTAAATGCTTACTGTATTCCTTACTCTACATTTTTTCCCGTCATGAAAATTAACCCACCATATATCTTTCTGGAAAGAAAATAAACAGCTCCTGTGCCAAGCCTTTCATTATGCTGCTTCTTTCCATCATGAATTGTGATCTAACAGTAGCCTAGTAAAAAGCCGGGGCCTTTGAAGTGTTGTGCTAATTTGATTAATACGTAGTTACATCCTGTTATGATGCACTTTGCCTTATGCATTTTAAATGGAAAATGCAGAGTGGATTACATTTGTGTTAAAAACATAGCATACTAAATGAACGGCACTGAAAGTGGTCTATAATAACAAGCACTGCAACCACTTTGAATGTGCAAAAGGTTATTGTTTGCAGGCTAATGATAATTGTACAAAAATACATGTTTTTATTACAATTAAGGAGCCAATATAAATACTACTGAGATTCATAGAGCTTCTGTTAGGAATATATATTCGAAAAGTGATTTAAAAAAGATTAGATAAACATTAAAGCTTAATTTAAGAAAATATTCAGAAGAATCCTGTCAACTAATTTTTCTTTTTCCCTCTATGATCATGCTACGAGATCAGAAGTTTGTTCTCAGGAGACAGTGTTGTCAGAAAGAACTTAACGGGTTTTTCCTTCATTGTTACTGAAATAAGAGAAGATGAATTGTTCAGTGATTCCAGAAATGATCAAATAGTATTTATTTATGTGTATTAAGATGTAATGTTGTATAGTAGACTATGCTGATGGAAGGGAGACTGTTCATAATGAACCTCAAGTTATCTAAGAAATGCACTTTATATTCTAACAAATTTATTTATTACATGAGATTTCATGAGTAAAATCCCACTTTATCAGATTCATGAAATGGAAGCTACAGTATGAAAGTGAATATATAAATGCAGAGAAGAGTAAATAAAAAAACCATAAAATCTGAACTGACCATACAACTTGTCCTTCTCTCATCTATCCTTCCATACTGTAGTTTCTATTTCATGGATCTGATGAAGTGGGATTTTACCCATGAAAGTTAATGTGTTAAATAAATTGGTTAGTTTCTAAAAGTGTCACACTTCATTTGTTTTGATGAACTAAAATAACATGCCTGGCCCTTTGGAACTTCATATTCTAAGTCAGATTAATTTTTCTGATTTACAATGTAATTTTAAAATGATAGCCATAAAAACCACGGGTCAAATTCACAATGGATGTGAGTGGAGACAACTGCACTGACTTCAACAAAGTTGTTCTCTTTAGCTCCTGGGTTTCTTTGTTTCCCATGTGTTTTATTATAATATACTTCTTTAATATAGTAGCTACATAGCATAGAATGCTAATAATGACTGGAAAAGAGGAAACAAATCTTCATAATAATTTTGCATACCAGGTTCATTGGGGACAAAAAAGATGAACAAAAATAAAGTTCAACATCTGTATATTCTACATAGTTACATTTTTTTTTATTCATTTAACTTTTCACAATGCCTTTTGAAGTCAATACAATAGCACTTCCATTGGCTTCATTTGGATATGTCTAGACTGAAAAGTTTTTTCGAAAAAACGATGCTTATTTAAAAAAAGAAAAAAAAGCTTTTTACCTGTCCATGCAAGCATTTTGTTATTTCAAAATAAGAGTGTCGTTATTTCAAAAAAAATAAAGCACTATTTCAAAATAACTAAACCAGATTTTAATTTGAAAGAGAAATTCCTTTGAAATTGTTATCCATTCTAAGCCATGGCTTTTTTAGAAATAATGGCCATATATTTTCCCCTGCCTTCCCCTATTTCAAAATAGAGAGTCTAGTGAAGACTCAAGATTTCAAAATAATAATTCCTACCTTATTTTGAAATAAAGACTCTTCACTAGACTTCTATTTTGAAATAATAAATTCGAAATAATGCTATTTAGAAATTATTATTTTGAAATAAATTTGAAATTGCTATTTCAAAATAACTATTTCACAGTATCTTTGTCAGTGTAGACATAGCCTTTGAGTACTGGAGCAGAACATAAATTTCTTCAAGTACTTGAATTCAAATTTTTCAAGGCATTTCTTCTTATGCCATTTGTGTTGATGCCAAAATCTAAATATATAAATAAACTCTTCAGCTATTATTTATGATCTCCATGTATACACCACGCTAAGTTGTAGTTCATATTTTACAACACAGCAATATAGCTGGAAGGTAAAATTATGAACGGATCACAGTTGTTAATATGTTATAGCAGGGTTCCCAACCTTTTTAAGGCTGGGGACCCCTTTGTAGCTAAAAAAAAATTTGCAGCAACCCTGGAGGGTGCTTGGTACTGCCACACCGTGACAGGCAGGATCAGGCCCATACTGCTTTCCTCCCTCCCCTCTCCTGCCAGCCTGTTCTTCAGCCTTCCCCCCCCCAGTGTTTTCCCATCTCCGCCCCCCCATAAGCCCCTTCCCCCACCTTACCTGGCCACCCACGGCACTGCTGCACATGGCCACCCCCCAGACTGCTCTCCCTGAGTACATTCTGCATGCTCAGGCAGGGTGGGAGTTTTCAAAACTCCCTGCCTGGGGGATCCAGAAGCCTGAGTCTCGGTGGCAACCAGAGACCCTGGCAGCATCCAGCCCCATCTCCCAGCCTGTCCGCAGACCCCCCTGGAGCCACTCTGCCACTCACCAGGGGTCTGTGGACCACAGATTAGAAACCACTGTCTTATAGTCTGAAGTCTGATCATATTTTTCACCTGTTGTCCCTTAGAAAGTGGATTGTGATTGCATTTCCTTTTCCAATTTGGGACCAAAAGAGGTGAGCTAGGCACTGTAGTATAATTTTGTTAAATAGGAAAAAACTTCTAAGGACAACACAGAAAAGGCTAAAAACATATTGAATCTTCAGAAAGTCTAATACAATGTAGCAAATTTAGCACATATTTCTTACCTTTCATTAGCTTCATAGAATTTACCCAAATTAGAAATGGGCTTTATTATGCCATCCCCTTCCCCACTAATGTAAGAAATTTTCTCTTGGTAGGTTTGTTGTTGTTGTTTGTTTGTTATTTTGATTTGGCTTGATTTTGTCCCATACACTTTAAAATACCACAGACAATGGACCTTCTACCACTTCCATTATGAGATGTTTATACAACCATATAGATCTCACTCTCATTAGGAATTTTTTCTATAGTTCAATCCAAATGTTCTCTTCCTTAATTTCATACCTTTATTCCTAGCTGTACTTAATTTACTACACTAAGTAACTCCTTCCTTTCCCTGGTGTTTACAGCTTTTGAGTATCTGTAGGCTTCTAAAGTAGTCCCTTTTAACACATCCCTACCCAGGTTAAAAAATACACATTTAGCTCATCTGCACATTGTCATTCATGTTACCCTTCTCTCAATGTCCTCCAGTTTATCGGTATCTTCTAATGAGGCATCTCTGCACACATACAGGCATGAACTCACAGAGAAAAGGATTCCTCTCTATGGCTTTTATTCAAAGTCCACTGAAGTTAATAGAAAGATTCTCATTGACCTCACTATACTTTGGAACAGATTCATTGTACCCAGAACCAAAATCCAATATTCTAGGTGAGTTTATACTACTGATACTTAGGTCTTCATTCAAATCATAATGACACCAGTGGGAGCCACTGATTTCAAAGGGCTATGGAATAGGTCAATAGTGAGCGACTATTACCTCATTTTTCCATTATATGAAGCCTTTCTGTATTCAGAACAACATTGCAAAGGCCTTCCTTATAGAGATCCACACAATCCAAAGCCCAGTATGCAAAAGCCAGAACCCTGAGAAAGTTTGGCTTCAGAGAAGATCCAGGTCTAAATCAGAACTCTCTGACTTCAATCCATCTCTACCTTTTTGCTGTCATACTACATTGCTAACTCATGGAAGATATGATGCTTTGAGTATCTGTGCTTTTGATTGTTTTTCTCAAGGGTATTAACTTTGTCTATTCAAAGGTATGTTCTACTACCTTGTCTTATTTTTTAGGTATCTTTTACTTTTTACTTACTCTTTTCACTGGTATTTGCAACTCCTCAGATGTTAGTATCATCTGAGAAAGTTATTAATATGCCCTTTACATTGGTTAAGATTTCTATCTGTAAGCAATTAATTATTCATCTCAAATGTCTGACCTCTTAGTCCTTGTCCTAAAAGGAAATTGCACAGCACCTTCAACAGACCAGCCTTGAAATTTACATGCCTAACTTTGACAGATACTAAAAATCATGGGACATAGCACAGACAATTTTTTTATGGTTCATTTCAACAATTTAACATGGGCTATTAATATGGTTTCTTTTTATATCCATCCCTTGCCCAAGTTAGAATTTGCATATTTAACTCTTTGAAGCTTTCCTCAAACGTCATCTACATGGTCATTTTTGTAACCCTTCTCTGAATTTGCTCTTTGGCCTTTAGAAAAGGTATTAATTGTCCACTTATATCATCTCTTACAACATGCAAAAACTTGTTATGCTTGCAGGCTGTTTCATCTTATATTAAGTTTTGATGCTCTGAATATGTTTTCCAGACCTGAAGAAAAGCTATGTACAAAATTGTGTCTCTTCCACCAATAGCAATTGGTCCAACAAAAGATATTACCTCACCTTCATCATCTCCAGCATGTTCAGTGATTAACCTATAAATCTGCATTTATTTAATTTATATACTTTTATATAATTTTACATTTTTTTTTCATGCAGGTCCTTTATTCCACCTACTGAGTATACATTTGGCACCCTAATCATTTCTTTTATTTTAGCATCTTAATTTTAATGACATTTACTGAAATTAATATTTTCAACTGCCAGTTGCTAGCAGCTAGTTCTAAAGAGTAAAACCTACTGGAGAATTCTGTTCGTAATAAACTAAATATTAAGTAAATCATCTTCAGGTCATGATTTTGATTAACATTCTTTACAATTTAAGTTTGGAATGCTGAAATTTCAGAAGATCGTTGATTTTGTTTCAAGTGACTATTTGGGGTGAAAGTGATAGTCTAGCACAATCATCAGCTATGTCTATACTAGAGGTTTAAGTTGAATTAAACAGAGCCCTGGTCACATTTCACATTTATTAAGTTGACTTAAGGGCTGCCTTAAGTTGACTTATTAACTCTCACTCTTGAAGTTGACTTAGGCGTTAAGTCAACTTTAATAAATCAACTTAAGGAACCCTATCTAATAACATGTGCCTGCTTAAGTTGACTTAATAAAGTCAACTTAAGTAACACGTTTATTTTAGGATGCTTTCTTAAGTTGACTTAACCAAATTTGTTGTCAACTTAAGAGAAGTGTGGACTCACTAAGTTGAGTTAATAAAGTTGACTTAAAGTAGACTTTATTAAGTCAACTCAATAGAGCCCTCTAGCGTAGACATAGCCATCCTTAGTAAATGTAGTATGATTATCACCACTGATAACAATGATATTATCTTAGTATAATGTGGTATCATCTGGTATGATTATCACCACTGATAATAAATCCACAACCGTTCCCTTACCATATAACCCAGGTGTGTCAAACATGCGGCCCATGCACTGAATGAGAACCTTCTCCATCTGGCCCGTAACTGCATTCACACACACACACACGCACACACACACAGAGGTAAGTATTGCAGAGCACAGTTCTGCATACACAGCACTCCACAGAGCTGTGAGAGGACCTTAGTATTTTGATTTATAGTATGTACAGCCCACTTGAAGTTTATTTAAGTCAAATCTGGCCTGCCACAGCAAATGAGTTTCACATCCCTGCTATATCTCATACACAAGTGGACATACTGAAACTAATCCAGTGTTGGAAGAAGAACCTTCCTACATTAAGGTTGGACACAACCAAGCCAGACATAGCATCTCCCTAATCATCTTTTGCTACATGATGTACAAAGTATGTCAAAGACACTTAGATGGAATATGATCCACCTACTTTTTTGTCCACTTCCCAATTTCCCCTAAGGTCTGAAACATCTGGCAAACAGCTTTTCCCATGTTTCCTGACTTCATCAGTGTATCAATGGCATTGCAGTCCATTGAATAGCATAATTTCTCAGAATATTGTTGTTGAATAAGAGCAGAGACAGAATTGAGCTCTAAAAGATTGCATCACTGAGAGACTTCTGTATGAAAAAGCAGTTGTCCATCATGGCTAAAGACAATTTAGTGTGATCCTTTCTAATTCTATAAGGCATCATAGGCAGGTTAGCAGCACTTTATGATCAATAATATCCAAGGACAATGATAGATTTTATAAGCGTAGTAAGCAGTACAGTGCCTCATGCAATGGGGCTTCCATCCTGACTGGGAGACTGCTGTAACACAAATAAATAATGAACATCTGGCTTCTTACTACAGTCACAATGAAGAGATCTAGTTACTCAGTGTGCACTGCTTCCATATTTTTGTGGCTGAAAGGAGAACAAAAGCAATCCTGAACTATTTAACATTTGTGCCTTCAAAATATGTATCATATTTTTTTAACTATATTGTCTGTACTTGTTAAGAGTCCCCTGTTCTGTGGTCAGATCCACATATATGGACCACTCCACCAGTGCTGAACTGCACTGACTTCACCAGGGCTCTGTACTAATGCAAAGGTCTGCCCTTCTGAATTTGTTTACAAAATTGGGGCCCTATTTTGCTAACTCCTTCAGACAAATGTAGTTAGCAACATATACCCAGTCAATATTCTGTTCTTAGTAATAACAGGCTACTCCTTCCACCAGAAAGGGATTTAATTCCAGGTAAAAATGAAGAGGAAAGGATTCTTAAAATTGCAAAAGACACAGAAATTCCATTTTAATGACAGTGAGCTATACATGAATTACAACAACTGATAATGAACATTTTGGATCAATTAAGATGATAGAAAATGACTTAATGTGTCATATTCCTGTCATTGTAAGTACATGCTTAATTATACAGTTATAATTAGTGGAGGTAGCAGTTAGGATATGTAAGAATAAGGAGAAAATTCTGTCTCTTACTCTGTATAATGGAGAGGGCAGGGTATGAAGATTCCTAAACTCTTTGACACAGCATGTGGTGTTATTATTATTTATAATTGGTACTACTGCGGTGCCTAGGAACCCCAGTCACAGACCAAGACCCCATTGAGATAGGTGGTATACAAACCCAGAACATAAGATATCTGCATAGTACAGACAGAGCAATACAAGAAAATTCCACAATATTTTCCAAATAGAGAAGACAGATAGGATCAGGTAAGGGGACTGAACACACAAAGAGAATGAGCAAAGTGATGGCAGTTAATACCATGTAAACTCCACTTTTTGCCAAGGGAGTTACTTAGGAGGGGTTCAAGAAATGGAACAAGAGTGAGAATGCCACTTAGACCCGATCTACAATGCTTGTGAAATTTGGCAGCAGTCAACAGAAGTTACATGAGCTATGCTGAGTAGCTTGTGTAACTCCAACTTCATAACTTCTGTTCTATGCATTTTCTCCACTGCGCTTTGCCAACGGGAAATGCATTGCTGTCAGTGCAGTGCTACAACACACAAGGATGTGGTTTTACTATATTGTCTTCCAGATCAATTGAGTATGCCTTTATTACTACTCAGTTGACCCAGATGAGTCAATCTGCTGGCTGCAAATTTGCCACCATCAGAGTAAATACAGTGTTAGAATCTCTAGTCATTTGGTTCCATGGAATAGTAAGGGTTCTGGAGCTATAGAGGATCCACTAGGCTGGACTAGCAGCTTTGGAGACTCTTTACTCCACCTTCACAGACTGAGGACAGAGCAGAATCTTTTCCCTTCCTTCCCTCCTGAAGTTTGCAGGCATTCAGACAAAGTATTCGTGCTGGACTCTGAGGAGAGGGTCATAACATAAATTAGCAACATTCTAGCCCAATTATGTATTCTTTGTGCATTCTGTACTTCCATCGGCTCTAATGGGAATTTTGTGTAAGCAAGAAATAAAGAATCAGAATCCTAAATTCTTAAGATGAGTCTTTTTAAAGCATTAGGCACATGCTATTTACTTACTCATTGCAATGAATAGGAGAAAGCTTTAAATTCAAAGTAAATTCCAAGTACAGAACCTTAAATCACATTGATTAATCACTAGAATACATTAAAAGCAACTGTTTCAGCAAATTTGGTGTTGAAAATATCTTTTAGTCAAACTCAGTTTCTTTTTTACTATCTGCCCCATGTGTAATTCATGAACCTTTAAACAGTGCAGGATTATAGATAGCTAAACTGACAGTTTTACTTTCACTTAGCAGCCTGAATAATTGGTGCACTCCAAGCATTTTAAATGTTAAAATAATCATTGCATTGAATTCATCTTGTGATATCATAGCAATTGATAACTGACATAATAAATTTCAAGTATATGAAACTTTGAAAAGAACATGAAAAATATTTCTTATTTTAAATATGTAACAATTAAATGATCTATAATTAGCAATATATTCTGATATTGTTAATGAAATGCTCTTTAAAAATATGATGTATTGTGATTGATTTTTCACTTCTGATCAAGTGGAGAATTTCATTTAAACTTTTAGTACATTTCCTTCAAAGTAAGAAGGAATTGTATTATATATATCCAGACTATCAGATCTACTTAACAAATGGAGTAAAAGTGAAGGCTGAGTGAGTACTACTAAAATCTAGGCATTCACTGTGGGAAACTATAGTAACATTATTACCTCCCTATGCACAGGAGATGGCTGTGACAAGCACTGTAGAGCAGCAACAGTTTTGTCCGTCTCAGTGCACCCTGTAAATATTTTGTCATGCAGATTTACCCAAACCGAAACTCCACATCCAAGCACTCCCAAACTTTCACGTATATATTATCAGATAAACCAAAAGCCTAACTGAAAGTGTTCCCATATTTGGTGGTGTTATAAATCTGAAGCCAACTTCTGCAAATTGAAGCCATCTCAGCTTTTTCAGAAGCATTCTTGCATGTCTGTATGATCTAAACCGCCTGGGAGGATCCATGTTTGTGACAAGGACAATGGATGCAGAAAAACAACATTTAACGATAAAAACCAAGTACCAAGCACTGCCTAAGATTCATGAGACTGAGAGACTCTTATTGGCACTGCTAGGGGGCATCTATGTATTTTTCTAGGGGTGGAATTTGCCCATATTAATTTGAAAGTGCTAAATAATTCCATGAATACTGATTTTTGATCCATGTCTATGTGTGAACTTGGACAACTCAGTGAATCTTTTTGTGTCTTGGTTCCCTATCTGTTAAGGGGGTGGGAGAAGACTGATGCCCACTTTCTCTTTACATTATTAAGGGTAGAAAGTAAGGACTTTCTTCTACTTTATTTACAGCATTTAGCATAATGCAATCTACTCACATTTTATTCTGTTTGTACAGTACGTAGCACAATAGCATGACCAAACACTGCCTGATCTTTGTCTAGGACTCTAGGTGCCATGATAATAAACATATCTTAATCCTCATACAGTTATAAAAGTAATAAATAAAAATAATGTCAATAACTGCACTAGCTATTTGCTTTTTAGGAACTTCTATCATCTTCAAACTATGTAATTATTTTAAAAGGTTAATCCCACTAATCTGAAATACCCACTTATTTCATGTAGAATATAATCATTAATCACTTTTGCGTTCATAAAGCTTCTGTGCGAGGCAGTAAATGTAGACCTATTTTTTCCCTTCCCTGCTAATGCACTCTTTCACAAGTCTTTGGAAGAACTCCGTGTTCATGTCAATGTGCTCCTCTCACTGCCAACACAAAGAAATCAAATTCTGCTCAGGAGACAAAAAACATTTTAAAAAATCACAAAAAATAAGGTTAAAGCATTGTAACACTCCAGAAGACAGAGATACATCAAAGGTGGGACAAATAATCCTCCCTTCAAAAAATTGCAAAAATCATGACGAAACAAGATGTGCACCAAACTTCAACACTTTAGTCACCTTTCTCTTGTTATAACCTATTCCTCATCCTTCATCAATATGATCTACTTGCAATGAAAGTTTTCTGAGATAGAGACTTTGCCTTCCTATTTGTTTCTCACGAACATAGCACTTTGCCAGCAGTGTATAAATAATTAATGAAATCACCCCATTGTTCCATGCCAGCGTGAGTAAGGAGATAGACTCCAAAGCCTATGCATTCAGCAAAACATACAATGATATGATTTTTAGTTGAATTATGAGAATACCTGGAGATCTCAAATGATGAAAGAATGTCACAATGTAGACACAGTGTGAACACCCAGCAAGAGAAAGTCCCATCTCTAAAAAATGAATTTTGACAAGACAAGCAAATATAAATATTCCCATGCTATAGATGAGCTAAGAAAAAAAAATTCACAGGAAGGTTCAGTGACTTGCCCAGTTCAAACAGCAAGCCTACAAGAGAACTAGAAGACTCCAGTTCCTCCAAGTTCCAGTCCAATTCTTAACCACAAGATCACTCATCCCCAGAGAGAAACCTATCTGATCCAAAACAAACAGGCACGGTAAGATACTTGATGCACCCCATGGTGTTTGGTAATTTGTTTGTGACAAGGGTATATCTTGGGCATCCTGTAGATGTTATTTAATGTGCTAATTAAGTTTGTCAGGTTCTCCTTTTTTCCCATTTTGAGACACTTGCTTTTTCCAAGCCTCTGGAGCCTCGCTGGCTGACTATATACAAAGTCATTTAGGATCCATCGGGATGAAATGTGTGATACTTAGATGCAATATATTATCTAGTTTACTGTTATAATATAATTACTACCTGAAAGAAGCCCCTACTGCAGGGGTACTCAAACTTTTTGCGAGCCGATCCACATTCAGCCTTCCACCATTCATTGGGGCCCACAAGCAACTAGGGTAGGCCTACTGCCCTACCTTGCCACCTTGGCCGCGGCCGCCAGGTCCCAGATCCCCTGTCATCATGGTGCCTGAGTGACAGCCTTTTACAGGCTATCAGTTGAGGAGGTAATGACCTAGATTTCAAAATTCAAGAGTATTTTCAGTTTTGGGTGCAAACCAGGAGTTCTGGTAGGACTTTACCGTTAGCAAAAGGTTGTAACTCCGCACCTTTAACTCCCATATTGATACGTATGCAGTATGCCAAAGTAATTTGACTTGGGGATCACCTCAGTGCTTCACCTCGGTAACAAGCCACCATCTCCCAGCTCTGCACAGAGCTAACTTGGCGGAAGCTGTAGATGCTCTACTAAGTTACGGTGAAAATGAATTCACATTAGGCTAGGAACATGCATGCCACCTCGTACCGTGCCCCCTCACAGCCCAGCAATAATGCGATGGACAGGGGCTAGATGCACCCACTAATAGGAGCTGGCATCCGGCTGAAAAGAAAGGTCAGTCACCATTTCGTCCCAGAACAGTCAACTGACCTGTGGGGCCCGTGGCCAAGGGATGCTGTGACGGCCAAGGCCGCGGGGGGCTGAGAAATGCTGCGGCCGAGGCCAGGCCAGGCCAGACTGAGCCAGCGGCACCCGCAGGTACCGAGCAACACCGGGGCCAGGGGCCTCGGTGCACGCTCCAGCCACACGCGCTGCTGCGCCACGTGACCCACCCTGCCGCAGTGCACGACGGGAGCCACCGCCGATGCCGCACCCACAGTGCAGCGGCACCCCCATGTGGCTCCACCCGCCCGACGAAGCAGGAGCCACGCGGACGGGGCGGGGACCCCACGGCCACAGCAGCCCTGTCCCTGGCCGGGGATCCAGGGCCCAGCTGGCTGTCCGTGGCGGCCCCGTCCCCTGCTGGGGATCCAGGGCCTGGCTGTGGCCGTGGTGGCCCCATCCCTGGCCACGGATCCAGGGCTGCAGCCACGGGCCCTGCCTCCAGCAGCCGCTTGGGGCCGGGCCATGCCGGGCCAGGCCAGGCCAGGCTGCACCACGCCGCGCCGCGGCCTAGCTGCCAGCGGCAGCGTGGCCTACCCCTGGCCCTATCCCGAGCCAGGGGGCATGGCCTTCTGGCTGGGGGCAGGGCCTGCCGGCTGGGGGCAGGGGCGCGGCCTGTGCCCCGGGTCCCTCCCCACCCCAGCGACGCCCCTGCTGTCATGGTCCACCAGAAAGGTCTTTGCGGTCCGGATTGTGGACCGCGGGCCGCCGTTTGAGTACCCCTGCCCTACTGTAACAGCACAAATTTACAATTATTTCTCATGCTTCTTTATTCACTGATTTCTTTTTTTAGATTCTATATGAGTAGATTTTTAAGATGGAACCTTAAGATCATTTCCTTCTGATTCTGTATAATCCTGAGATAATCAATGAAAAATCTATGGACTCATTCTGGCCCCAGTGAAATCAGTGGCAAAATTCTCATTGGCTTCAGTGAAGCCAAGATTTTGCCAATCAAGTCACTCAAGGAAAGGGTAGTGAATACATGCAGAAATAGCACTTTTCCATTGAAAGAAAAAGTCTTGGAGTATTGCCAGCACCAGTTAAAAAATCATCAGTACCCCAAATTATAAGATTTAAAAATTATTATTATATGCACTTTTATTTGCCTCCTGGTGTCAGAGTCTTTAGAGGGCCCCATATGCAAGCTTTTCTAGAAATTTGGGGGAGGGGGTTAAATATGAAAACTGAAAGTCTCAAAAAATAAACTGATTCCAGCAGCTGGGACATTAAAAAAAATAAAATATCAGGATGTTCATGATAAAATTGGCAACAGTGCTATACAAATATAGCATGGTGATTTTACTAAAGGATAATTGTGGTGATGAAGGAAAAGATCCCAGTGTGCCAATGAGAGAATGTGTTTCTAGTGAATTCTTCTCTCATGTGGAATGAAATCCTAATGTACTTGTTTCAAAAATCTCTGCTTATAAACTCTGCCTTCTGACACATTTGAGGCATTATAATCTAGTCAGCTTTGGTGCAGAGGGATCTAAGGTCAGCCTTGCTGAAATGCTGAAATTTCTCCTGTATGCCATTGCAATCAAGAACAGATGATTTATTCTCAGTGGGTTGTTCAACCCTACACAAGGAACCTACCTTTTTTATTTTTTATTTTTTTTAAATTGACAGGACTGGCAAGGACAGTGCTACTCACTGTAGTATTAGCTTCATCTATAAACCTCAACACTACTTCTCTTGACTTAGTCACAGCCATGTGTTCATTCATTTTTCTTTTTTGGTATTCCAGGCTGTTTGCTTCCAATATGTTGAGTAATGTGAGAGATAAAATGGCATGTGTGAACAGACTAGTACGGCATGTGTGGGTGTGTTAGTTATGTTATCAGCATAAGTGACAAAAAAGTTTTCTGACCCATTGCATATGTTTGTGTGAAAAGAAGAGAGCTGCAAAAGAAAGCCATAATGATATGATGCCATTACTCTGTCTCATAAGAGATGTTTCCATTAGCAAAATAGGGATAATAATAACACCACCAACAAGCCATTTAGTGCACCCCTGCTTTTTTGTGTTCATTTCACAGAGGAAAAAAATATCTTTTTGGAATGAAAGGCACACAGGGTCTATTCTCCCTTCTTTGTACTGAGGAGTTTGAATTATAGGTCATTATCACTAGTGAGAATTTACCTGCTTAAATCTTCTGATGGGAGAATAAACCCCACAGCTAGGGATATTAGTTACAGATGTCCCCCCTGACACAAACATTTCTCCTGGTGCACACAGAAAAGCCCAGACAATCTCATGGTAATTGCTTTAAATTTAAATGACAACCCACACAGGATTCTGTTAAAGAGGTTTGGGTGACCATAATGAGGAATTTAACTTGTAATTGTCCAAAATCATATGTCATAAAAATGTAATATGAAGCGCATACTATTGACTATGACATTCACATTCTAAGGGTATGTCTACACTGGAGGCTCTGTTAAGTTGGCTTAACAAGGTCGACTTTAAGTTGACTTAAGTCAACTTAAAGTCGACCTTGTTAAGTCAACGTAGAGCATCCACACTGAAAACTCCTGTGGACTGCCTGTGTCCACACTGGCAGGTGCAAGGTCACCCCTTCTTGGTGGCCAGAAACTCTGGGAAGGGGCCTGGAGGCCAATTAAGTCAACTTAAGGGCTCTTCCCTGTCTACATTGGCTTAAGTCAAATTAATAAGGTCAACTTACAGGTTAAGTTGACCGTAAGAGGTGGTTTTATTAAGCTGACTTAAGGAAGTGCTTAAGTCGACTTAATAAAAGTCCAGGGTGGCTGCGGGGCTCTGTAGGTCGACTTAAGCTTCCTTAGGTCGAACTAAGGCTCCAGTGTAGACATACCCTAAAAGAGTAGCATAATAATGCAAAGCTGTACATCTGTGTGAACACCTGCAAGGGTAAACTGTACTAACAAAAATATTTGTTATTTTTACTGTCAGTGCACCATGCTTAGAAATGCCAACTCCCTCTCAAATCATCCATGAGGCCAGCCTCCACTTGGTGGATGGTCAGACAAGCACATTTGTACTTTCTCCTGTGGAACACTGCTATCCTGGGAGAAGGTCCCCATAAACATTCACAAGAGTAATTCATTATCCTCCTTCAAACCCTCCTCAAATATCTCCTTTGCTATAAGCCTACAAAAAAAATTAACAAAAATTAGACCACTGGTGTGCTGAGACCATCACCTATCATACTGACTGGAATTCTCTTATTGTTTTCTTACACTCCCTATCTGTCTTCATTCATTTGTTCCCTCTTTGCTACTTACACTGGAAGGTATTTTGGACAGGGACTGTCTTGTTTGTTCCATCTTTTTATAGCACCTAGCACAACAGGCATTCTGGCTAATGACAACAGTTCCTGTGTGCTTTGCTAATAATACTACTAATAGTTGTCTCATGTTTTGTATATGCACCAAAGGATTACTTAATTTATCATTTGCTGAATACCAAGGCCTCAGAACTGTAATGTTCTTTTAAGGCAGATCCCCATGTCCACTCAGAGCCGTATTTATCTTCTTCTGGCTCTACATAGGAGTAGGGCTGTTACCATGTGAAATTCATTACCTCCTTGAGGCCAAGAATACACAGTCCACAAAGGAGATATGGCTGCAGCACTGAGGGAAAGAGGGACTTTATGCCTGCAGGGCCAGCCCGATCATGTACTTCAACTCAGTGATTGCCTAGGACACCAGGTTTTTAGGGGCACCAAATTAGATGCAAATGAATTTTTTTCTCTATTTAAAATATATATATAGGACCCGTTGATGGAGTAGCTTGCTTGATTAGGTCCTATGATGGGGTCTTTAGTGCAGACTAAGACTAAGTTCAAAGGGTCCTTCACTTGCTCATGTGGACTAAGTTCAAAGGGTCCTTCACTTGCTCATCCACTAGTGTGATTTATGCCATCATGTGCCAGAAATGCCCCCACACCTTATACATTGGACAAACAGGATAGTCCCTACACAGAAGAATGAATGCACACAAAACTGACATCAGAAATCACAACACACACACAAAAAAAACCAGTTCCTGAGCACTTCCCCTTCCTAATCACTCCATTGTTAATTTGTTAACAATGGTCCTCAAGAAAATTAATGGGACATCAAGGCTTCAAAGCGAAACAGCCAAAATTCCAATAGTATGCAGATTAGATTTGATGAAAGGAGGGCTGAATAGTGACTATGGCTTCTTTTAACATTATAACAGGTAATTTCACTTCACCTCTGTGTGCTGTTTCCTCAAGTTTGAATCTTACAAATACTCTGATTTGCTGTTGCAGTATGACTTGATCCCATGTCTTAAACTCCCCTGCATTTATTCTCATCCAGTTCTGTAAGTTCCCCCTCTTCAAAGCATCTGACGAAGTGGCATTTTCTCCTACAAAAGCTCATGCGATAAATAAATCTGTTAGTCTTTAAGTGCCACAAAAACCCTTGAGCTGGCCCCGGATGGCTGCCAACTGTTATGGAGGAGGGAAGTGTTGTTGGGTCCAAGCTGAATGCTGCCAGTGGATTAACTGCTGGGTTTATCTGTTATTTGGTGGCACCGTTCCACTGTTTTTCTGAATTAGAAATTTAAATAAGTAATAACATTGAAAATGATGTGAAGGAAAACTGTGGAAGAAGTTCAGATCTCAGTTACACTAGTGTAAATCCCCAAAGTGTTCCAGTGGAGTTATACAAGTACTGATATCACAAAGTAACGCAGAGTTTTTGTCCCAAATAGCTACCAATCTAGAGAGAAATACCAGCTAGAAAATCATTGTACATGTTGTTTCTTTTATTATTTATGTTCATGTTTTTTACATAATTAATCATGTAATCTCTGAAGAATGTTTACTCTCTGATTTAAATAATTTATTTCCAATTATATTTACAGAAGCAGCAAAAGCAAAAGGGATAGAATATAGTTAATGTGAGTAGTATTCTATTGTTTTCCACTCTCATTTAACTCCAGCATACACTATTCATTGCATTAATGATTCATACCAAATGGTGCCATCATTTTATATATACAAGATGGCATTTTCAATCTGAATAAGCACAAACATCCACATTTAGGGACCAAAATATTTTGCCTGATTTTAAACAGTGTTGAGCATCCACAGCTCCCATGGAACTCAAAGGCAAGACTATATCAGGCTGGACCCAAATTCTGTGCAAAAGTACTGATTCTGGTGCAGGCAGCTAGAAAATCTGTCTCAGCTTCATGTATGGTAAGGAAATGAGTTATTTTAATGACTTAAATACAAACAATTTGATACTACACAATACTGCTTATTTTTATATTAATGTAATGTACCTCATTTTCAATTGTCACTTATTTAACAGATAAAAATGGGGCACAGCTTACATATGATTCACGTTGTGAAGATTCTGTTCTCAGCTTTGAGGTCTAGCAATATATATTTTTAATGAAAGTAGAATTTCCATTGACTTCTGTGAAGCCAAGATTTTACCCTACGTGTTTGTTTTAGACACAACAGTGAGCAACAGGTGGTGCATGTAAGCTGTCTTCTGCAGTTCTGAACTTTGTTGGACACAGTGCCTCAGCTGGTTAGCAGAACTTTAATTTAACTTCAGGGTACCTTTTGCCTGCAAAAGGGTTGCTGGATCAGATCCAAAAAGCTTAAGGCCATGGCTTTCACCAACAGTCTTTCTTATATAAGTTTAGTGTAACATTTAGTATTTAGCGTTTAACATCCAGAATTACCCTGTTTAGAATATGATATACCCAAATCTGAAAGCCCTCCTCATTTTGAAATAGCAAGAAGTTAGTTTACATGGAGACCTTGCAATCACATTATTTTTCAATCAGTTATTTTCATTGATCAGTCTAACAGTTTGACACTTTATTTATGGGCTACTGTGATGAATCACATCCGTTTCCAAGGTAAAGTAAGCAAATTCTCTGTTTATATGATTAAAGTTGAAGGTCAAATTTTGATTACATTTCTGTTCTACTACAGAAATATAAAACAAGGCCTTTATGATTTCGTGACTGGCAACCAGGCATATGAGATGCTTTTATATTTAAAAATTGACCACAAATCTTGAGTAACTTATAATTAAAATCTAAGAGGTAGGAAACCTAGGAGATGACTATGGTAAAGCTTAAGAGGAAATTGACTTTATGGTCTCACTATATTTTTTAAAAAATATTTCTACTTTTCAAATAACTCCTATTTGGTTTTTTTACCTGTTTTAAATAAAGAGTTTATGATTGCTAAAGTGTCAAAACGAGAGCTGGGAAAACACTAACCTTCAATGCTTAGTATGTCATGTGGTATTTATCTAACCCGCTGGCCCACTGCTGTTGAACTTCTACCAGTGTATATTTATCAGTAAGCCATTGGCAGGTGCAAGTGAAACTCACAGTGTCCAGAAATGTAATGTATAAACAACATTTAACCCATTTTTAGCAGTACATTATTAAAATCTGAGTTGGGATCTCTGTGCGGCAGAAGATTAGGCAGCTTTCAGTTGTAAAAAATGTCATCATGAAATACAATAATGAAAAGTAATTACCTGAATATCCTCCATTCATACCACACACTATGCTATGCATACTCAGATGTTTGGGGGGGGGGGGGAATCCCATCTGTGTTCAAAGATAAATCTGTACTGATGAAAACCTCATCCAAGATACCTCCAGTAAATTACTTAATAAAGAAAGCATAAAAAGAAACACTGTAAAGTGTGTGATTTCTTCAGAGGATTCTTGTGATGTGGTGCAAGTAAGATACTAGCTCACCCCCACCCCTCTGTTTTATCACCCAGATATAAACATGTCTTTACTGAATATAAGTTTCTGTCATTGAAAAATTTCGTCAAATCATTTTTTATCATGTGCATTCATGTGCCAGGGATTTGCAAGAGCTGAATTGAAATCTAGTGGCTCTTTTAGGCCAGGACTAAGAAACACTATTTGGGCACTGTGGTGGAACATGCCTCACTGTTGCCCATGTTGTACTCTTCTGTGAATAAAGGCCAGATGATTTGAGCTGTATGTAGAGGATCCTCTTTTCAAGTGGACCCACTGACCTTCAAAGAAGAGTCAGCCACCTATGCAGCAAAATCCCTGAGGTCCTTGGGCACTGAGGAGATTTTCTGCATATCGAGAGATCTATACCAGGCAAGAGTGAGGGCAGTGGGCAATCTGAAGAGGAGTGGGCACTGCCAGGAAACATGTGTTGACCATCTTACAAGGAATTGAGAGTTCTTGGGAAGGTAATACAGCCAGAAAGTTTTATACAACTCAAGTGGAATCACACTTAATGGACACAGAGAGATTTACTACTGAGTCCTAGTGTGTCCACACACCCTCTGCAAAGATCTTGGTGTATCAGCAGGATCTGTGGATCTGACCTTAGTTTTATTCCATAGGACTTCAGAGAAAAAAAAATCCTGGGTGAATCTCTCTAAGCAGAGATTCCTGTATGTTCTGGGTGTATTTCTGTTCAGTGGGTATTATCTTACACCAGTTTTGAGACAGATTCACTCTTGCTGTTCATCAGCCTCTGCTAGTAAACCAGAGAACAGGGTCTCATTACTAAGTACCTAAGCCATCCAATTCTTTCTGCCCACCTATCACAGCAATTGTTCAGATTTTTATTTTGTCACTTGTAATTGGTAAATTGAAAGTTGCTGTTATGCTGATGTAGAGCTGTGGCAATGAAAACAGGGCTTGCAGATTTCTTTCAATCACATAAGAAAAAATAAGAAGCAGAAATTCCTATTTTTGTGCTATATAGCACATATGCAGTATATGTAATTTTTTCAGGGTTGTGTAATGGGATGGATTTATCCAAGATGGTGCAAGGAAGTGCAGACTGCATTTTCCTGAAGGAAAGTGGATCCTTCTGCATTTGATGATGGGATCATGTTCATATGTGAGTGAAGTTCATTTCCACACTCTCCCAGGAATTGTTCCAGGAAAGAATAACTTTGCTTTGGACAAAGGACTGCCAAATGGAGATGCTAAATCACATCTTGTATGTTTTCCTACACAGCCAACACTTCCCTTAAGCAGGGATTAAATCCTGACTTTATCAAAGTAAATAAAGGATTTGCCATTGACTTAGACAGAGGCAGATTGAACACTAGGTTGGTGGTTTCAGAGGAGTAGCTGTGATAATCTGTATACAGCAAAAACAATGAGAGTCCTATGGCACCTTAAATACTAACAAATTTCTTCAGGAATGAGCTGATGACTAAAGAAATTTGTTAGTCTTTAAGACTATGCCTCCACTAGGAAAAGTTAGTTCAAATTCATTAATTCAAACTAATAAATTTGAGTTTAGTTTGAACTAAACTTGAACTTATTAGTTCAAATTAACAAAATGGACTAATTTGACTTAACATTAAGTCAAATTAGTCCGCTTTGTTGATTAGAGCTAACTGCTCTTAATTTGAATTTATTAAATTTGAACTCAGGGTTAATCCTAGTATACACATTCTTCATTCAAACTAAGGATCAAACTAAGGGCTTAGGTCAAACTAACCAGTTGGTCTCACTAATTCGAACTAAGCTTTCATTAGTTTGAATTAAGGAATTCCTTAATTCAAACTAATGAAAGCCTACCTTTGATAGGGATTAAGTTAGTTTGAATTAGGCATCCTTAATTCAAACGAACTTGCAAGTGTAGGCATATCCTAAGATGCCAGAGGATTTGTGTTGTTTTTAGGTTGTTAGTGATGGAATGTTGTTCCAGTCCAAAGGTTTTTCAGTAACCGCTATGATTTTAATCAGTGGTTCCCAACCTGGGATCTGGGGAACCCTGGTGTCTGCAAACATGTTGCAGGGGCTCCACGGAGCTTCTACCTATCAGGGCTGGAATCCAGCTGCAACCCCAATACTCCCCACCATGGCTGCCTCTCCCCACCCGTGGCCAGATCCTGGCAGAAGGAAGGGGCTGCAGCGGCCCCCCGGAAGGGCAAGGGCAAGGGCAGGGGCCATAGCCACTGCAGCTCAGCTCCCCAGTGGTGTGGGCCATGGTGGTGGTGGCACCACTCACCGGCTGTCCCAGCAGCACTGCCAGAGTGGCCCAGACCGGAGTCTGCCTGCACGGGCCAGATTACATAATTAGCCAGGGGGCTGCAAAGATTTTGTTGTTGTTGTTGTTGTTAAAAAGGGGTCCCCAGCCTGAAAAAGGTTGGGAACCACTGATTTAAATTAATGGATCAGTTGGATTAATCTAGTTCCAGGAGGACAGCACAAAGTTATCACCCTGATGGGAATCCTTTTGACACTCTTAGCATTTTCAGAATGGATACCAAGACTGAATGAGCAAGGATACTGCACTGTCTCCTGATCACTTAAGTTGATCCCTCTAGGACAGGAATAAGGATTACTGGCGAGGTATTGCAGGGAAACACACTGCAGTTGCATATGCTGTATGTCTCTGTACGTGACAACAGGATTTAAATCTCCAAGTTTATAAGACTGAATACCATCAGCAGGGCTAGATTCACCTTGAAAAACTGTAAATAAATAGTGGGTAAAGATTCAAGTCTTTTTTAACTGTACGAGACTAGGTTGTGCCCTGAGCAAAAGGAGGTGCATAAACGGCACCATCGCAGGAGTAGTCCAGGAGGTGTTATGTCTCAGTCACACTCCTTTGAGAGACAGTTTCCTTCCCTCCTCCCCCAGCCTATACAAGCTGCAAATTTCAACAGCCCAGTACAGCGGCTGGCTCAGCTGCAACGGCCAGTTTGTTGAGAAGGCAGAGCCATGATTTCACTCATTTATTACCCATATGCTTATGCCTGTATACACAGGCTCAAAGTATAGGTAATAGGATTTAATTGTGGTACATACTTGCTCTTTTTCTCATGTATGGACACATAGTTCAAGTCATCTCTCTTCCACAGTGAACTAAACTTTAAACTTCCCTAGGCAGTATGTTTTATATTTCTGAATTTGCAGTACTTGCACAGATTAATTTATTTCAGCATTGATTCATATATAAGAGCATTTCTCCTCTAAAGATATTCTTAGTCAGTGGGTGTGTCCAGAAGATTAGACTTCAGGGGTGTGATTAACAGCGTGCACCGAAGTGCTGCACTGTAACTCCCCTGTGTGGACACTACAGCTGCAAACTGAAAGATTCCTGGACTAATATTGTCGTCTTCAAACAAGGCTATATTAATGTGAACCAGGAGCCTTGTAGCTTGCTACTCCCCCGTCCACATGGGGGGGTCACAACACTGCACATAGACGTGTGCTTCTATTCTCACCTCCATGGTCTGAACAGTGGAGCAGTGTAGACGTAACCAGTTTAAATCAAATGCTGCCAATTAGGAATCAGTCCGATGGTTGTTTGTTAACTAAATGCAGTAGTCTTGACCTCAGTGGGGCTTCTCATGTAAGAACGTTCAGAACCAGTCACTAACTTAGTCTTAGAAAAAGATCATCAGGGCCTGATAACACACACAGCAGTTTGATTGCAATGTGAGCGTACAGCTGTAAACATATGTAAAGTTAAGCATGAGTTTTCAGGATCAGAACCTGAGTTGATACATTATTTACACTTTTATATTAAGATATTTTTCTATTAAGATAAATTAAACTGTAAAAAACTTGCAGGGTTTTCTTATTCATTTTCACTTTTAATCAAATATAAAACATTCACTATTGCCTATTAAACAGTTACATTCAGCTTGCTGTTTTGGTTTTAAATGGTTACATTTTTTTTGTTACTATGGAGATTATCTACTGAGTGGTTTACTTACTACCCCTAAACTGTCATCACATACTGTTTAATTTATAAAGCTGGTCCAAACCTCTGTGGAAAAAAAAAGTCACCGATATTTCTCACAACTTCCTTTGATTTATTTCTCAATGTCAGCCAAGACATAACATTTATTATGATTCACCTTAGCATGATGGCATTTCATTTTTCTTTCTGAAGAAGATGTTCCTGAAAAAGGAGATCAACATCCCCTTAGCCTTCTGGATATCACATAATAAATGAGGGGATCTGTTTTTCCTCAGGGCCTCAATAGGAAGAAGTGTTTATGTTTCAGAACCAAGCCCCCACAGAATATTTACAAAATTTGTTGCAAGGTGTTGAACCATAAATCTAAAGTTTGAAACCTACATCAAATAGAAATGAAGACCTATAAAACACAGCATGAAATAAAAAGTCAGGAGAAAAAATGTAAATATTTTAAAGAATTATTGAAATCCTGAAGTGTCTTCTACATAAATAACACATAACATTTATTTTCTCAGATGGATTCTGGTGCTGACATTCTAAATATAATAAATGAATTAAATATTTTCATTACTGTGGTCTAGCTAAAAGAGCCAAAAACGTTAGAGTTGCTATAGTCAACCAAAGACTATTAATGTATTTCTAAAAAGACAGAGACTTAAACTAGCATCTGTTTTACATAGGAAATTGTTATCAGGACTTAAAGACCTAAGCTTACAACAACTTTGAAATTTCATCACAATGAAAGCATCTGAATTAATATTGTTAGGGGAAACAACCATAGTTATTTTTATCAATCCACTGTTTCTGTATTTTATAATTAATTTAGAATATATATAATATATATTCCTGAAACCAAAAGCCGGTGGGGTAATAAAAATGAAAAGTCAGTCAATGATCTTTCTTTACATAATTAGACTGTGGTTCCTTAGAATACAGCATAATCAAGATGTAGTATTTTCGAAATAATTGTAGTTTGGATTTTAAGAAAAAAATGTTGATAAATCATTTTCCATATGCCATGATCTGTAAGGCATAATAGGCTATGTCCACACGTTGAAATAATGCTGGTTATTTCGATTTTAAAAAGATCTGGTCCACACGACATTTTCTTGTATTGAAATGACGGGCTCCACCGTTTTGAAACAAGAAGACTTGGAGCAATTCAATAAAACCTAGTGGTGAAGTGAAACAGCCATTGATTCGAAATGGTCATTTTGAAACAACGCTATTCGGATGCATTGTTTCGAAATAATGGTTATGTCATTTCCAGCATGGATTGCCCTTCCTCTTCCCAGGGTGTTCAGCACCAGGAAGGAGGAAGTGCCAAGTCCATGTGGTGCAAAGTGTGCCTGGAGGCTGGTCACAGCATAGCCAAGCCGTATGCTGCCGCGGTGCAGGGGTGACATAGGGCCCCTGTGTGGTCACAGGAGGAAGTCCTCTGCCTCCTCTATATATGGGGAATAGAGGAGATCCTTGCCCGGTTCCATGCCAGGCACAGAAACCGCGATGTCTATGTGGACATCATGGAGGCAATGTCTACATAGGGGCACACCCACATAACGGAGGAGGTGCGTTCAAAGGTAAAGGTCCTGTGGCAGGACTATGCCTGTGCCAAGGAGGCAAGGCAGCTCCAGGGGACAGCAGCACCACCAGCTGCCCCTTTTACGAGGAGCTCGACGCCTTCCTGGGGGTGGAGCCAAGTGGTCTCCCAGACAGGACCGTGGACTCTGGTCAGCCCACCCCTGTGGCCACATCCCCCAAGGGAGGCCTCTCAGACAGGGAGGCATCAGTGGAAGTGGGCACTGCCAGCAGGCCCGGAAACGCACCACCACCTGAAGCCCCATCGGCCAGTCCCAAGCTGTTCCCTGCCAGGGAGGAGGAGCAAGAAGGGGGACAGAGGAGGTACCACCCATGGAGTCTGAACCGTAGGAGGGGACATCCAGGCGAACATCTGGAGTGCCTGTTGGTGAGTGTTTTTCCCCTCTCCAGGAAGGCAGGCCCAAGCCTGTCAATGGCATGGCACCAAGGGTGGCACAGCCCTGGAACAAGCAGGGCACGGTGCCAGGGGGTGCAGAGGCCATCCCATGGGTGCAGGTGTCAGAGGGACATGTGGCACCAGGGTCCCAGGACCAAAGGGGGAGGGGTTTGCTTATCAGAGGTGTGGCACTAAGCAGAAGTGGCACCATCAAGGGCAGAGAGCATGCAGCCCACACCACTGGCATGTGGCCTTGGGAGACTTCCCCGGCCAAATCCTGCTGGGTACCACTCACCACTGTGGGCACTGCAAAGCCATGTGTGCCCTTGGTGCAGTGTCCCACAGGACACAGATCGGGAATCCTGCCGACTGTTGGAGCAGAGGTGTTTGCTGCTGACAGGCTACACTCCGCTCTTGGGGCCAAAGGTTCAAGTTGCTGGTACCAGCCACCAATGAGCTGTGCCCTGGCCTCCCAGATGACAGCTACTGTCTCACCCCAGAGCTCGCAGAGATTATGCAGAGCCATGCAGGCACTGATGACCTCTGCCGTGGTCTCCTGCATGAGGTGGAGGTGTGTAAGGAGGCACCTCCAGTGGGCTTTCAGCCAGCCAAATGCCCACTCCACCACCTGGTGGAAGAGGGTCACAGGGCGATTGAAAAGCTGGTGGCCAGTGTTGAGGGGTCCCATGTATGGGTGCATGAGCCATGGGCAGAGGGAGTAAGCCGCATTGGCAACGATGAGGACAGACACCTCCACTTCCCTGATGGTGAGGTTATGGTGGGGAAGAAGGTGCCTGCCTCGATGCACTAGTACAGGGCAATTACGGAGGACCCTGGCATCATGCACCCTCACCAGCCATCCTACATAGCAGTTTTGAAAGATGCCCTGGTGGTCCACAAGGGCCTGCAGGATGACCAAGTGGTATCCCTTCCAGCTGTGATAGCCACACAGTGCTCCAGGGCTCGCATGGGGATGTGGGTGGTGTCCAGTATCCCAGCGCACTTGGGAAACCCTAGGGTGGTGTGGCCGGTGATGGTGTCCTGCAGCTCTCCTTGGGTGAAAATGCATGGCAGCAGGACCATGTTAATGGTGCTGGCGACCTGTAGCAGAACCTCCCCGACAGTGGACCTCCCAATGCCAAAGAGGTGCACCATGGACCTGCACGAGTGGGGAGCAGCCACATTCCAGAGAGCAATGGCCACTCTCTTCTCCACAGGGATGGCTGCTCTCATCACAGTGTCCCTTTGTCACAGGATTGGGGTGAGCTCGGCAACCAAATGGGTGAAGGTCTCCCTGCTCATCCTGAGGTTCCTCTGCCACTGCTCATCACTCCAGGTTCCCAGCACAACCTGCTGCCACCAGTCTGTGCTGGTCTCTTGTGCCCCGATGTGATGGGGCACAGAAGGGGGAGGGGAACTAAGGCTGCTCTGAGGCTCAGCAATATGATGGTCTGGAGCTCAGCCTGGGGACCATTGGAGTCCAAGAACAGAGTGTCCCATTGCAGGAGGGCACCCTGCAGGCTAGCAGAGGGTCTAGGTACCACTTGATAATGGTAGGGGAGGAGTGTCCATACCTGTGTCTCTCACAGTCTCCTGCCAGCCAGAATGGAGAGGGAGGTGAGGTCAATGTCTGCTTTTATCAGATTGACCGGGAGGCATGACCGCTGCGAGGGGGACATGTTGCCACACCTCCCATGGTGCCCCTCTCCTAGTGGCATCGCTAGGGAGGGCTCACGGGGCCTCAGCCTCCCTGAAACTCAGGGACAGCTCCCTGAGTAGCCCGTCACTCAATTGCGCGGGGGTGCATCATCACACCCCTGCACAGGGAATGCTGCCAGGCTGCAGCTGGTAGGCAGCTGCCAAAGGCTGGGCTGGGAGTTTTAAAAACTCTCACCCTGGCCTGACCCTGCTCTGAGCAGGGTCATGCCAGGGGCCTCAGCCTGTGCTGCAGCCCTGCTCTCCAGGTAAGGGAGCTCCGGGAGGGGGGCGGGGAGTCCGGGGAAAGGGCACAGGGGAGAGGGTTGGACTGGGGCAGCGAGGGCCAGCAGCAGGACTAGGGCTTGAGAAGGGCTTGGGGAGCCACTTGAGAGGGAAGGGAATGGATGGGGGCCCTGGCAGCTGGTGGGGGCTAGGGCCCCCCAATATGTAGGTGTAACATCACCTCAGTCTGCTCCTGAATCGAACTAGCAATTCCTGTCCCCAGATATGCTAGTTTGATTTCAGGTTTTTGGTGCAGACCTGTTAAATCAATTTAGCTTAAATCAATTTAATGATTTTTAAATTGATTTTATTAAATCAATTCAACTGGAATCGATTTTACTGATTGTGTGTAGACAAAGCCATAGGGTTTTACTTTGTCTTTGAAAAGCTAAGAGAAATGTCCTATCATATTTGTACATAGATAACTTGGTTTAGATGCAAACTTTTTGTTATTATTTAATGCTTATGTTACAGCAGAGCCTAGAGTCCCCAGTCAGAATCAAGGTGCCCTTGTGCTATGTGCCATCCATAGGAGTAGGCATAATCTTACCCTAAATCTAAGGTCTCCGAAGATATTCTGTGTCAATGGGGGGGGGGCAGCTCTCCCATTGGCTAAAACCATCTCCACAAAGCGCAGCAGCTGTGTCAGCAGTAAAAGCTCTTCTGTCGACATAGTTCTGTCCATATCAGTGCTTATGTCAGTGTAATTTGTCATTTAGGGAATGGCTTATTCCCACCCCTAAGCAACAAAAATTATGCCAATATAAACTCTACTGTAGACATAGTCTTACTCTAAAGGCTTGTCTACACTTAAATGGCTGCAGCTTCACTGCTGTAGCATTTCAATGAAGATGCTACCCACAGGAAAGACAGCAGTTCTCCTGCCAACCTAGCACTTTCCACACCAGGGATTAGACAGTTTAACTATGTTGCTCACGCTTAGTCTATACTGACAGCAGCAAAATCAGGTGCGATTGAGTGGTTTGTGTAGACCCGCTCAATCACTCTGGGAATCCCCATAGCAACTCCAGCCCCGGAACTGGAGTTGCTGTAAGCTAACTGGAAGGCATTTCCTGTCATCTCAGCCTAGTGTGTAGCAAGGCATTAGTAAGGCGTTGGTAGATACGCAAGGTATTTTATGTACCTTGCGTATCTCCTATCGACTGCTGCTGAGAAGTGCGGCAAGTATCGACTTGGACTCAGGGTTGTGGATTTTTCAGTTACATGAGCCTACTTTTCTAGTGTAAACCAGGCCTAAGGGTATGTCTACATTTAGAATGATGCAGTGGTATAGCTACAATCCTTCAGTGTAGACACTACAGACACCAACAAGATGGATTCTTCCACCAGTAGAAGTGATATACCTCCCCAAGCAGTTGACAGAAGAATCCATTCACTGGTCTAACTCTGTCTCTGTTGGATATTACATTCATGGATTTTGCAAAATTCTATGCCAACATCAATTCCCAGTATAAAACAGCCCTAAGGCTCCCTTAAGAGAGTACTCCACTGGCAGTAAATTACATTAGCACTCACTTCAAGGCCCCTTTACATTTCCAGAGTGGACTATAAAGAGGTCTTGTGTCTGTAAGAATAGACCCCTTGTTAATTGCTATTCCCGCTGCATGCACATCTTTTCACTAGTTCAAGGTACACTCAGTGTATACTTCCACTGAAAGCCAGACTGGTGCATATTGCACCATTTACTTCCCCTTATCCCCATTTCTGGTTAATATACACCTGATATATAGCTTACATCACCATTTATGTACCTGCTGAATTTGTTCCAGAAACTTCATTAGCATTAAATTTCTTTACATGTGGTCTACATTTGTCCCAAGACTTTTGCTAACAGACAAAACTGAATGTTAATCTACAAAATTTTGAAAGCACAACAGGTAAAGTCACCCATGAAATATATTTATGTCACAAATATGCAAAATACAAAAATGCACAGGAAATAACAAGGAAAGCCCTGCTATTTGAGCAGTCATATAATAGTATTAGTGCTGAAAAGGCAATGGTATTAAGATTAAAAATGGACCTGCTTAAAATGAACATGTTGTTTTGCCAAATACTTTTATGTGGTAGTGTTTTCTTTCTTTCTTTCTTTCTTTCAAAATAGAGAGTTCCTTTAACTGCATTCATCCAAATTTCATGAATAAATCAACAAAAAGTGCAGGACATGATTTTCTGCAGTGGGTGGCCTGAGCAGTAAGTTATCTGCAGTGCTGTGACAATGGAAATCTACTTTCTGTTTGCTAGGGTTACCAGATGTCAAGCAAAAGGAAGACATGTCCTCCTTTTTATCTTCATGTCCTCCATCTGGCAGGCATTTCAGAAATACATGATTTCGTCTGGAATGCCCCAGAACACCCTGTTTTAGAGGGAAGCATTCCAGAGCCCCCTAAAAACAGAAGAATATTACATTAATACCACATTTTCTCCATGTGTCCTCCAATGTCCTCTTTTTTGTACTTTCCTGTCCTCTTTTCCATGCTTTGGTATCTGGTAACCCTACTGTTTGCTGATGAGGGTATTGCAAGGGCAGGGGGGGCAAGGGGGGATTCCAGTAAGCTCACTCAGTTGTTCTTCAAGCAGTTGCCAAAACTGAAGTGTATCTAAAATGCAATTTATTCACAAACAGGCCCTTCCTTTTTACACAGCATCTTGCTACCAATTCTGATGTCACATCCCTAGTCCATCCTTTAACAATTCAAACACTGAATTAAAAAGCAGAGCATATGGAACAGTGCAGTGAACAGTGCAGTCTTCAAAATTACAGTCCAAACTTAGGAAAGTTACAATTGCTTAGCCTAGAACACTGATTTATCTTAGCAGTCAGAGAGTATGCAGTCACCTGCACAATGGTAAAAAAACAACAATAACAAAAAACTGGAAAGTTGTCATTAACATGTAGCAGGTGATAATAAATATAGAAGGTTGGTTGATTGTAGCTAATTCATGATCACAAAGTAACATGTATCTTTCCACCTTAGTAAACCTGTCAACAAGGTGTAGAATCTTGAAGCTCTCTGCTTTGAATGTGATCATGGCTGCTAATAACTGAACCAATGAGAAACTTCTCATGAAGGGTCAGATTGTGTGTTTAGAGCTTGGGCTGATCCAGTTAAACTCCACCAACAGAGTAGTAGCCTTAAGAGGCACTCTGTCTGTCTCTGAGACTTCTCTTAGTCTAGGGCAGGAGTCTCAAACTCAAATCATCGTAAGGACCACATGAGGACTAGTAGAGGGCCACATGAGGACTAGTACATTAGCCCAAGGGCCACCCCACTGAAACTTTTTCATAGAACAATATTTCAAATATCAGTAATGCTCGTGTCATCGCAGGCCACAGGGAATAGTTTTAGGGGCCTCATGAGGCCCGTGGTCTGTGTGTTTGAGACCACTGGTCTAGCGCTGATATTCATTTGCTGCTGGCCTATAGACAATCAAGTCCTTTGGCTATTGACATGCCTGGAGAACAAGAGTTCTTCTTCCTGCCTCTTGCTTCCCACTTGCTCAGGTGGAGTTGTAGCTTGTGGGAACTAATTACTTCTATATACTTGGAGTCAAGGATGGCCCATATAGAGGAACTCTTATGCCCTTTATGCCACTGCAAGAGGTATATCCAAATCACCATCTCATGCTTAGAAATTATTGATACAGTATTGGCCTGATGCTGATCACAGTTATACCAGTATAGCTCCTGTGACTGACATTGAGGTATTCTTGCTTTACAACAATATAAATAAGATCAGAAAGGATTTACCTGCTCACCTCTAGAGATTCTCCTTCTAAATTAGGGTTGAATATATTGGCAGACCAATGTGGGTAGGTACCCTGCAGCTGCCTGGACTTGCTGTACCTGTTCTATGGATAAAGGGCATCTTCAGTCACCAGGGCCATCAGACTTTTGCTTGGAACTCAAGGCATTTTCTGTAAAGAATAAAAGAAGGTTCCAAACCATTAAATTCCTGATCTCTAAAACCCAGTCACTAGGCCACATTCTTTATGCTCACAGGTCATGCCCACAAATAATTTACAGTTTGGTTTTTTAGTTATACATAAGGGCTAGTAGGTGTTTAGCTAATTGGCAGGTGTAATTTCGTAGTTAGCCATTAATTGCTGCACCCTCCTCTGCTAGCCCAAACATAACCACTGAATGACATGCTGAGATGGCAAGTTATTTACTGGGGTGGAGACCATGTACAGTAGATTCCTCCTTAAAGCATGAGATGTGTGCTTGAGTGAAGGACTGATGTATGCCTGAGGGAAGGGCAGAGGTTAGACAATTAATATAATATTGTTTGCACCAGCATCAGTTTCTTGCTATGCACTGAATCTTTCTTACTTCTTTTATTTCCCTTTCTACCTTTCCCACCTCAAGCACATTGGGTATGCCTACAGTGGGGGCTCTTTTAAGTCATCTTAACAAGGTCAACTTTTAGTCAACTTAAGGGTATGCCTACCCCAGAGGCAGTGTAGACATAACCGCAGGAGTGTTGCTGCTGCTGGACCTGAGCCCTGCCCCTGCCTCACCCCAAGGCCTGATACAGCTCTAGGGCCCAACCTGGCTCCAGGAGCCCAGTCTGGCCCCAGACACCACCAGCAAGTGGCTCAGAGCTGGATTGAGGCCCCTGCACTTGCTACAAGTGGCAGGCACTTCGGAGACAGCTCCAAACCGCTTGCATCAAGGGTGGGGGCTGGATCCAGCTCTGAGCCACTTACCAGTGGCAACTGGGGCTGGTTTGGGCACCAGGGTGGGCACCAGGCCCCAACTCTTCCTGCCATCTACATTGCCTTATGCCAACTTAAAAAGGTCAGTTTAAGGCTTAAGTTGACCTTAAGCACTGGTGTTATTAAGTCAGCTTAAGCCAGTGCTTAAGTTGACTTAATAAAAGCACAATGTAGACAGGGAATTCCTTAGGTCGATTTAAGGAACGTTAGATCTACCTAACTCTCCAGTATAGACATACCCATTGAGTCCAGATAGAAGAGGGAGAATTTAGATCCGAGCAATAGGTAGAAATGACAGGAGAAAGGGGGAAAAAGTTACAACCTTGCAACTGAGAAACTAGTGCTTGGAAAAAATAATGTATATTTCATCAAGATCTATTAGATCCTTTTGACCCTGAATCTTTCCTTTATTCCTATGTCATTTCCCCCTGTATCCTCTGCAATCCTATTCACCTATTTTCCCTACTCTTTCCCTCCTCCTATGTTCTGTCCTCTCACTTGTATTTCTCCATGTGAAGATTTTGGCTAGTACTATTTTCTTCATTAGATAAAACAGTGGTAGGTACTTTCTAAATACCCTGGGCAAACAGACATAGAAACAGCTATGGGGAAGGACCACCATCCTTTCATTCAGTCTTTGGACAGTGATTATGAGAAGAAGTGTCCAGCCTGCAACAACAAGGGGCTCTGATGCAGTACCATCATATTCATCACCATCATTGTTTTCTTTGTATTTAAAATTTAAGATATTTCCAGCTTGCTCATGACCAACCAAGTAGCACTGCTGTGCATGGGCCAGATCCTAAATTGGTGCAAATTGTCATAGTTTGCTTATGGTGCTGTGGCAATTCACTCCAGATGAGGATCTGCCTACATTTTTTTTTCTCACAAACAAGTAATTGTGCACATAAAATTATTTTTTCGGTTGTTTATGAGCTCAAGGTGTGGATGCAAAAAAAAGGGAATTAAGGTGTTTTGAATCAGGTCTGACAGCAATAAATTCTGAGGTTTACATGTAGAAATCGTGTATTTTCTGTCTGTTCAAGAGTACTCAGCATGTGATGTACATAAGAGCTATCCTGACTGGGGCTGGAAGACAGTTTGAACTGGAGCCTTTAGTTTGGTATCAATAAACTTTTAACATGAACATTTGGTCCTCTTTGGTGTGCATGTATTTTTATTAACTATTGTACATGTCTAGCATTCCTCTGACACGTCTTAAAAGATTGAAATAGACCAATAAAATCTATAAAATAATGAAGCTGGCTAATAAAATGTTTGCTGTTCACTGGAAAGTAAAATCCAAATGATTGCACCAAAAGACATTACTGATTTCTACACATGGGTGCCATCAAATGGAATCTGTCATCACTTTTACATTTATTGTCACTTTTATCATATATGTATAAAACCCAAGAAAAGGCTGTAAAAAATATCTACAACAAAAGTATCCAATAATAAATATTTTTTAAAAATGTTTATAAAACAATAGGGGAGAAAGAGAGGGTCAAAATAGAGGATTATTATTGTTCTTGTTGTACCTAAGGCCCCAATTAGCAATCAGGATGCCACTGTAATAGAAACTGCACATACATAGAAAATACAGGACTTTCTCTCTCTCCATCCCCCCCACCATCCTTTATCACCTTATTTCCTACTGGTCAGTTTGTAATCAAGCATTTGGCATGATAGGAGGCCCTAACATTTCAGAACAAAGCTTGAGTGGTATGATGGCAAGTTGGCAACTGTTTACGTTAATGAGGTGTTCAAAGATTTAAAAAGAAAACAAAAACTCCAGTGCAACAATTGGATTGGCAGGTAAACTGGGCCTGGAAAAGAAGCATACAATGATGACCAGAGTTAATTACCATGAAAACCAATGGAATGAGCTCTGACTTTGAGAGATGGGAAAAATATAATCTTTACTAGTAGGAATGGGTTTTACTCCTCCACCTAACAGTATGAAATTTGGGAAGCTTCCTTAGGAAAATCACCACTAATGGCTGTGGTGAAAAGATTTTTAGGAGTGTTGTGAAAGAATTTGCTGTTGTAGAAGAAGAAGAGGTGTAATTAGCTGGGAAGCTGACTACAGCAAGGAAAACAGGGTAATCTACTCAGGCATCTTAAGATATTTTCTAATCTGTGCTATCCTTCTCATTCTAGCCCTGGGCTTCTTATATTGGATTGTCCCAAACTGTAAAACAATAATTATCCATAGTGGACTAAACCATCAAAATCATTTTATTCTGACCTACTCCCAGTTTGGAGCCTCATCTACAATTGTGAAAGATCAACAGGAATAACCCACTAAAACTCTAAGGGGAAAGGCTGTAGAGGCTATAACAAGACTCTGCGATACCTTTTCCATATGTAAGAAACATGGAATTGGTAAACCATGTTTTTAGAATATATGCTTGCAGTATGTAACTTTCAGGCCTTTTTTGTACCATTTCTGCTATGAATTTCAACCAGGGCCTTGATTTTTGTAATTCATGAGCTAGATGCTAATCAACCTTTGAGTCATGCTTAGGAGAAATGACTCAGGCTGGGAGAACAGCTCACAAGCAAAAAGGCACAGAAATAGAGGTGATAATATTCCAGAGCAAAATTCAAGGTACTCAGCATGTTGTTCTGTGAATATTGAAGTCAGCAATACCTCATCTGCAACTAGCTGTATTCAAACATTAGGGTTGCTTTCAGGCTGGGCTGAGGCACACTGTGATGATGCCTGAAGGCATATGTATGGCAGGCACCTTACCCTCCATCACCCACTCAGCTCTAGTAAAAACAAAGAATTTCTTTTAGCCTTGTGCCTAAATACACACGCTTAAAGGAGCACAAGATATTGTCAAGTAAGTGTGTCTATGGGTTGGGGGGGGGGACAGTCATTTGTCTGATTTGACTATATGGCCCTTCTGAATATTTTTGCACTGTTACTATCATAGCATGAATCAAGAAAGGCTTGAGTCTCTAAACAAGTTGCAAGTAAAAAAATATGTCAAACAGCAACAAAATAGGAAACTCCAGCATCATTTTTCCTTTATTTTACATTTGCTTTCCATAATGCGCTCAGATCTAAATAACTGTCCTGCTCCTAAGGTATTACACTCCAGCAAACAGTGGGAATGTACTCTCTGTTGATAAATTTTGTGGCACTCAAAGGAGCCTTAGTGGGTGTGGTGTATTAAATGGTGCAGACTTGGTTCTTGTTCTGGTGTTCTTTTAAATGACTGGAAACAGGAAGAGGACTTTGGTGCAGGAAGATGTGAACTAGAAGAGGAATTAGGGAGGCCAGTAATGGCATGGAGGAATCCTGTTTTCTAGCCTTCTAGGTAAGGAAGTGTAAACTGCAACTGTAAATGACAATTAGCTCAGGAAGCAAGGTTTCCACAGGGGTGGGATGGATTGTGGCAGCTGTGTATCAATGAATGTTGAGAGTGGGACAACTGAGGTGTTCCCTGGCAGGGCAGGAAGCTTGTTTGCAGTAAAGCTGGCAAGGGGCCCTGGTAACCCAGCAATAGATCTGGAGTGGAGCGGCTCAGAGAAGGCAGGTGCCCAAGCCAGGTGGGGCAGAAGTGTGTGTGTACAGCTTGCAAAATCAGCTGTGGACCAATCCAGCCCTGCAAAATGGACTCTCTGGTCTGGATGTGGAGTTAGGACTCAGTGCTGGTATGGGTTGGTGGCCCAAGGCCTCTCGTTGGGTGCCCCCTGCTAACTCTACAAGGAAGGAGCTGGTGGTAGCTGGGGACAGCAGGCGGTCTCTGATCCAAGCCCCCCAACACAAGTCTCTCTGCATCCACTTTGCCTGGGCATTTTTGTTCTCCAACTAAACCAGCCTTTGAGCGGATTGCTCCTTCCTCCCCCAAAGCACATCCGTATTGAACCTCATCCTGCTGGCTTTGGGGCTGGCAGGAGAGGAGCAGTGGCCTCCTAATCGGATTGGGAAGGTTCCCCGTAATCCCAGCTCGATCTGTTGCAGCCTCTCTCCCTGCAATATCACTAATGCCACTGCTATTGGCTGCATTAGACAGATGTTCAAAAGCTCCCTCTCCCTCGCTCGCTTAATCTGATCCTCCTGTAATACTTTCACTGCTATTAAAGCCACATGCCTTCCCCCACTGCCCCCCTTTTGCTTTCCCAAGTGGATCCTAGCTGGGTTAGCTCGCCTTTTGCAGGGCGAAACGAGACCTTCCAGCAAACAGACAGGGGATTTTTCCTCCTCCCCATCTGTTTATCTTTCCCTGAGCCGGGGGGGGGGGTCCAACTATTAGCTAGGATGTGAAGAGCTCTGTCTAGTCTGATTTTTCTGCTGGAAATCACATCCCCGTAAGGAAAGGAAGGTTGCGTCTTACCTGCTCCGTGCTGCGGTTTTGCTTGAGGAGTCAAGATGCCCATGTTCATTAGCGCGCATCTAGTTTCCTGGCAGGTGCCGTTTCCAAATCGATTTAGCCAAACCTAGCTTTCTTCTGGCAAAGTATTATTTTGAGAAAGATTAAGGAAAATGCTGCATATCTACGACGCTGTGTCCCTACCTCACTTCTCCTTCTGGGTCTTACTCTGTTTCCCAGGCACCCTACTCATGCCCAAATCCCACTGCTCTTTACTTTTATCATCTGTGGCTGTGCTTATCTCACCGCCGTGTGTGTGTGTGTGTTATTTATTTATTTCCTAGCTGTCCTTTTGTTGCGCTTTTTTAAAATTTTTATTTATTTATTTATTTATTTTTTGGGTAACTCGCAGAAATGAAACACACATGCAGCTCTGTCGCCTTACATTGTCAGCCGTTTCTCACACGAGTGCCTGCTACAACTCAGTGGAAGTGCCAAGTGAAAACAGATGTAGCAAGGAGGAAAACAAAACAGGCACACAAGCCCATGGCTAGAGACCAGGTCGGGGAAATTCCCAGAAAATGAATAAATAACGAAAGAGCATGCAAACGGATCCTGCGCCTCCAGGACTGGCAGTGAGCGCAAGGGGGTATTTGGGGGAGATTTGATCAGTTCCCTCTGCCTGGACAACAAGAAATCAATGGGGGCAAGCATCTATAAATCAGCCATCATGTCAGGACAAATCAAAATAATGCTTCTATTATTTCAATCAATACACCATTTTCATAACTAACAGCTGATCCACGCGGCGTGTTTGTGCTGGAAATGCGCAGAGCCGCCTTGCACAACAACAAACCATCAACACCCGCCTCAAGCCCATTAAAAAGGGTTGCGATGTTTCTGCCCGGGGCTGGAACCGGAGTCACAACAAACCCAGAGCCCGTTTCTAGCCCGGATGGATGAGCTGCAGAAACATGTTGCCAAAAAAACAAAACAAAACAACAACAAAAAAAAACAATCGTAGCCATGAATCGGGCTGGGAAGGGCTGGAGGTCCGGAGCAGCAAGCAGTCTGGCAAGCAGGAGAGCCCTTGTCGGCTGAAAATACGCCTTAAAAATCCCCTATAGAAGTCGCAGGAAGAGTTCAAACACAACAGAGCCAGCTCCACCCCACTTTCCAAGAGCAGGTGTACTGGGAGCACACGCACTGGTTACTGGGAGGGTGTGTCCTCTGGGCTGGGGAATGGGCTCTAGTTTGTTTTGGCGCTAAGCTCACAAAGTTGAAAGAATTTCCCTTTTTTGCCCTCCTTTTGGGGTAGTGGGGAGTAAGGAGATGCTGTTTCAGTACTAATCGGAAGAAAGAAAGCAAAGAGAAGAAGAAGAAGAAGAAGAAGAAGAAGAAGAAGAAGAAGAAGAAGAAGAAGAAGAAGGCAAACCAGCCAAACTGTGCTGTGTTGAAAGGGTCCCAGGGCTCCCCTTGGTTTGGATCAAGTTCATACTGGGACACCCTCAGCTCCGGCTAGCCACACTAAGAGCTGGGTTTCCCCCCACACTTTGCCTTTCAGTTCAGTGCCTTGCTCGTTTGCAAAGCCACCAAATAATTCCTACGAAACCAGCATTTCTAAACCATTTTCTTTGTTGCTTTGGCCAGCAACAGTCCAGCTCCGTCCTGGTATAATGAATAATCCTCCTTGATACTTTTCCTAATCCATTTCTTTACGGTAAAATTGGAAAGGGGGGAGGACTGATAAGCTTTAAAGATGGAAAACCCCAAACGGCCACAGATCTGGCGTCTTTATTGCTTCAAATGAAACACGGGTTCCCCGAAGGGCGAGCCCCGCTTATGATTTAATTTCGGACAAACACGGACATTTTCATAAATACAAATCCAGGTGAAACTCTTACGAGTTAGAGACCTGCTTTGCTCCCCGCAGGGCTAAAAAGGACCATGATCTAAATTAACTCTGCCCGTTAAAATGTCTCTTAGTCCTATCATGCGCCTTTCAATATTAAAATAACATTTCACTTTCCTCCAGCGCCGAGTTTTTCCCATTTTTGTGCCATTTCCCGTGTTACGCCAAGCACCAGGCGATCCTCTTTAATTCATTGTTTGGCTGGGGTGGCCGGTCGGACCTGAACGAGCTGCAGATTTTTCCACAAGGAGAGAGAAACAGGGTGGGGAGAGGGGTGGGTGGAAATCTCCATCCCCCCATAGGCTTTGGTTGGTGGTGTGTTTGTTTTCGGTGCGAAAATGAGCGCGCCTCGCTCGAACCGCATTGGCACCCAGAGCCCTCTCCGTGTGAACGGTAACGCCGCGTTCACACGCACCAGCCCCTGCACTCTTTTGCGTTGCCTCGCTCCTACTCCCCAGTTGTATGTTTCTAACCGAATTGCTTAATTCACTCCTCGATCATATAGCTGCCCACCCACTCCCCTTCATTTTTTAAATTCAAGATCAAACGAAAGCTTTCCTATACGCCCCCCCCCCCCCCGCGCCTGCCATAGAGCAGAGCCAGGGATGCGGCAGGTTTTAAATGCTGAACGCATTTGGGGCTCGTCCACAAAAGCATTTCTGAAGGGGGCAGTTGGAAAGGCGTCGGCGATGCCCAGGAAGAGCCCCAAAGCCGCTCTTGGAAGGAAACTAAAACCAGAGCCAGGAGTGGGCGCAGGAGCAGGAGTTAGTGGTGTCCTGCTCTTCCCACTTTTCCTAGGACAGGGCGAGCTGGAGGCTGGATAATCCGGTTCCTTCCAGTAGCCTGGCCGGTCCTTGCCTCCCAGCCTCCGCTCCGGGCCAGGGAGCAAATACAGAAGCGGTTTAACTCCGCATTGGGGAGCCAGGCTCCCGGCAGCAGGATGCTCCCCCCTGTGCTTCATTAGCAGCCGTTTCCCTCCGCCTTTTGTTTCCATCGAGCAGGCGGGGACTTTACAGTGGGGGGACGAAAATTAAATGAAACCTTTTCGGAAAGGGCCAGATTTGAAGCCAGCCGCCCGCTCTGCCCCTGTGCGTGTGACACCCAGCGATTTGGGAGCCAGCCGTGCCCAGATCCCCTTTCCACAGCCGCCTGTGCGCACCCGCCTGCGCCCCGCTCTCGCATTCACACGGAAAAGCGCCCGGCCGCTTTACAAACCGGAGCCCAGCCGTCGGGAAAGCTTGGGTGGCAGAGATTTTTTTTTAACCGCGGGGTAATAAGAAAGCGATAATTTCTCCCAGTGTTTCCGCACCTTTCGTTACTTCGATTAAATAGCCGCAACAGCCCATGAATTAACAAAGAGGGGGTGGAGGGTCATTCTTTTGGGGGTGGCCGGTCCACTGCAGAGCCCCGAATCAAGCGTTTTCTTTGCGTTTCAGAGTTTGAAACCGATTTAAGGGCTGGATCCGCCGCTTTTCCCTTTGTCTGCCCCCGCTGTAAATAATGGCCCGGCGATTAGCTAATTACGGCGCATTAATCACCGATGGGAAGGGAATAAATCAGAGCCGCGCACCAATTTTCAACCGCACCAGCCTGGCTGCGCCCAGCCGCTCCAGCTGCGGCAGCCGGAGGCTGTGTAAACGCCTGGAGCCGCGGAGCAAAAGCGCATCCACGCCCTGGAAAAATGAAGATTTTTATTTATACCTACCAGTTGCGCTGTTCGGTGTGAGGGGCTCAGTCTAGTTTGGTAAAAAGAGTTCACAGTCTCAAGCCTGCCGCGTTGGCTGCGCGCTGTTTTAAACTTCTTGGGATGAAAAGCAGATTAGACAGACAGAAAGATGTAAGAACCCAATTACATTTTTTTTTCTACAGCAGACCTCTGCATAGCAACATCCCCAACATCAGAGACTACCGTGCGAAAGAAAAGAAAGTATCTAATACCCCCCATACAACCCGCAAAAACGGTGCCAGCTCCCCCATTTACACATGCCTCTAGTTACCCCAGAACTGGAGATTATTCACCCAGTATTTGGGAGTTTCAATGTGAGGGGGTCCTTTAACAAGTCAGTGGCACAAGCAACAAGCCAGGTTCCCGTCCAAATTTATTCAGAGCATGCAAAGAGTGAACTATGCGGCAGAAAAGCCAGCCCTTCGTGAGATTTTGCCTTCCCTTGCAAGAAGAGAGTGGCTCCCTCTTGCAGCCTAGCCCTCGTCTCCTTTCATCCAGCTAGTCCCCCCATCACCAGGGGCTTCTTGCAAACTCTGCTTTTCTCCAGAGCTTCACACATAGACCATACCTTCTGCCAGGCTGCCAAGCCCTTCCCAGCAGCCGCCAGGTCCCAAAAGTGCAGCTAGAGAAGCCTCCAGATCCCAGCCACTAAACTACCACCCAATAATACCCTCGCTCCTTTGCTGGGCAATGCTGCCAAGTGCAGGTGGCCAAGTCTCTGAATGCGAAACCCTCTTAATGGCACAGCCTCCCCTCCCCTTTCTTTAGCCAAGAACCTTATAATTAATTTTAAGTTACTCAATGTACCGTATCATTAAAAAACAGGCTGGAAAACAGCGTCAGAGACACACAGAGAGGGGGGCAGGCAGAGCCAGAGAGAAAGAGGTGGGGAGGAGAGGGCGTTTTGCATAACGCTTTGTCTTTAGTGCTTGTGGAGCTGCCAAGGGTTACAACGCTAATTGCTCAAGATTAATGTGGAGAGTGTTCGCCTCTGGTTACTAAGATTTATTTAAGCCCAGAACTGCTCGAGACCCCAAGGGGGCAGGAGCTCCCCACCCGCCTGGCTCCCAGGCGCTGCAGCCAGCGCCTGGCCGGCGGAGAAAGGCTGGGCAACAGCGATACCTAGCGGCCGCCGTGGGAACAGCAGGCAGGAGAAGCGCCCCGCAGTGCCGGTGAGCTGTGCCGCGCGGTGTGATGCTGTCCCTTAGTGGCCCGAGAGGGAAATAGGCTGAGCGTCACTGAAGGACAGACCTGATGGGAAAACTTTCCCGGGTCCTGTTTAGTGGGCATGCTAGGACAACCTGCGACTGCTCCAAGGTGAGGGAAACAGCTCCTGCAGAGACTAGGTGAAATTCTGCAGCTGAGCAATTTCGGTGGGATCTGGGGGTCTCTACTGTACTGGACCTTAACAGAATATGTGGGGGAGGTGGCATGGCAGATGTCACAGGCTAAATCGGAGCCTAAGCAGGAGAAACTCTCCTGTGGTTAATGCACTAGCGGGCGCTCACTCTGGGAAACTGAGGCACAGAGACATGAAAGGCCCTGCTCAAGGGAACGTAAAAAGTCTAGGGGCAATTGCTGCTCAGTTCACACCTCTGCCATAGACTTTTTTGTGTCACCTTGGGCAAGATGTTTCATGTCTCGGAACCCCAGTTTCCCAGAGCAATATTCCTTCCTTCCCAGCTTTTGACTACCTTGTTTCTTCCAGTTTCCTCCCAACCTCCATTAAGTATAGTAACCTTGTGAAGGCTACATGAGCATTCATGTTGTTTCCAAAGGTCTTGTTTATTTTTAAATGCTATTATTCTCAACCTTCTTGTTATGCATATTAAATGGCAATCCTTTCTGAATCCTACTGGTTTTGGTCTCAATGATATTTTGTGGAAGTGGGTTCCACAAGCTAATTGTCCATTCTGTAGAAACACATTTTCATTTAGCACCTCTCAGTTTCATTCATTTTATATTGTATTGTAGACATTCCCAATGTACCTTCTCTAAAACATTCTTAACTTTGTATATGTGACTCACGTCTCCTCTTATTCATCTCCTTTCTAACAGTCCCATTCTTTCCCATCTGTATTCATATCAGGGTTCTCCAACTGTCATCCATCTCTGAAATTCCCCCTTTTCTGCATCATCATCCCTGAGATGGAGTGAGCAGAAAGGAACACAGCATTACACACGGGCTGTATGATCAATATATAAAATGGCACTATAATGTTTTCTTGTATTATTCTTCTCCTCATTTCTTCTGCATAGTTTGTGTTTTTGATCATTGCTGCATATAAATGGAAGTCTTTACTAAGGTGTTCATCACAATACCTGAGTCTTTTTCTTGAGCAGGTGCCATTAATTTAAACCCCAGTAAAGTGCATGAGTTGCTCAAATTATTCTCTCCAATGTGCATTGATTTGCATATAACAAAAATTACATTTCATCTGCCTTCACGTTACCCATTCATTTAGCTCGGTTTGGTTCCCTCTGAAGTTCCAGACACTCTTCCCCAGCCTTTACTAACCTAACAGAGCTTCTTTTATAATGTGAAGTTCCAAAGGGGAAGCTGTGTGAGTCTAGTCCAGCAAAACAAATAAGGAATCTGATGGCACTTTTAAAGACCAATAAATTTATTTATTGCATGAGCTTTCATGGGACAGAAACCCCATCTTCAAGTGTCTGATGAAGTGGGATTCTCTTCCACGAAAGCTCATGTGATAAATTTGTTAGCCTTTAAAAGTGCCACCAGACACCTTGTTTGTTCTTCTTTTATGATACATTCATCGTCTCTTTATGTCTACATTGCCACAGATTTTGCAAAATAGTTATTTTGAATAACTATTTTGAATTTAGTTTAAAAATTATTTCAAAATAGCATCATTTCAAATTTATTGTTTTGAAATAGGGGGTCTAGCAAAAACTTTCTTTTTTGAAATAAGGTAGAAATTATTATTTCAAAATAGAAAGTCTTCAGTAGACTCTCTATTTCAAAATAGGGAAAGGCAATGTAAAGTATAGGCTTATTATTTTGAAAAAAGACAATTCCATGGCTTGGAACGGCTTTTTTCAAAATAGCTATTTTGAAAGAATCAATATTTTGAAATAAATCCAGGTTTAGTTGTTTCAAAACAGTGCTTCATTTTTTTCAAAATAATAACATTCTTATTTCGAAATACCAAAATGCCTGCATGGACAGCCATAAAGTTTTTTCTTCAAAATAAGCCTCCTTATTTCAAAAAACTTTGCAGTGTAGGCAAACCCCGTATGATGTGTTCAAACAGCATCTAGCAGAATGGGGGCCTGCTTTGTTGGTACACAATGTGGCTCTGGGTACCTAAGAGAGAGAGTTTCAGTTACATTACAATTATTAAATGCTCTTACTTTTTTTCTACTGAGGGTGTTCTCCATGGTCATTTATTGATAGACACTGACTTCTATGTTACAGACTATTGTAAAGAGAAGAGAAGGGCAGGAGCATTAGCTCTGAGTCCCTAGCTTGCCTCTTCTATTACATAGTTTTGCAGTTTATTGGGTAGTGTTCCCCCACAGAATATCATCTCCTGTAAATCTATACATTTGGATAGCTATCTAATTAAAGCATTTCACAAAAATAGTATCTTTCTCCAGATTTCATAGCCCTACATTTTAAAACTGCCTTAGTAATGGTGTGGCTGCAAACCAAAAAGACTGGTGAAACAGAGGAACTGAGGGCTCCAGTTAATTAAATCTCATCACTTCCTGGGCTGAATTGCACAGCTTGCTATGATTTTTCTTGCTTGCCTGTGGGTGAGTAATTTAAATGAAAACAATTGTATTAGAAGAAGACCCCATTCAAGGCAGGGTCCTACTGGATGCTTGCACTCACATTCACAGTTCTATGGCTCGAGGATTTGACCTGGATGCTAAGAAAATTATTTTTCTCAGAAACAGCATAGGAACATTAAAAAGGACCAGAATCTACATTAGAATTGTGCTTCCTCAAGACTTCCTGTTGATGTTCCATATGAGAAATAAAGGAGCTTTCAATGCCACTAGCATCCAGAATGCAAAATATAAATATTTTTGCTGATTAACAAGGGTCTCAGTTCAATTCCCACCTCTTCCACAGGAATCCTGAATAATCTTCAGCTAGTCTTCAAAGCCGCTGATGAAGTGGGATTTTCTCCCATGAAAGCTTATGCAATAAATAAATTTGTTAGTCTTTAAGTAACACAGGACTACTTGCTTGTTTTGCTTCAGCTAATCACTTTGCCTTTCTTTGCCTCAGTTCCAATCTAAAAAAATGGGAACAATACAGTTTCCTTTTTCTCACCCTTTGTCTGTCTTGTTACTATTTAGACTGTAAGTTCTCCGGTATAGGACGACTGTCTCTTGTGTTTAAGAGTGCAGTGCTTAACACAATGACTAACACTAATAAGAACAATAATTCTATATCAGACCATACCAATCTTACCTCTTCTCTGTTCTGTAATGAAGAAACAAAACATAACTTTGCATCCATCACTTTACAAGTAAAACATCATAAACAAAGTAAATGGTGATATCTTGTGTCTCACACTAGATACTAACTATGTGTGCTCACCACAGATTCTGATTTACTTAAAACTGTTGTGTGTTTCCTCCTCTGCTAGCCACTGACAACTGATCACTTGTTCTGCCAGTAATGCTTTAAAAAAATGCTTGGGCTTGGCCCGATGCAACTGAGCGCAGAATATGGCCCAGAATATTTAAACTGGTTTGCTAATACCTATAGGAATTATAACTTTCCAATAAAGCATCAGGGCCTAGCAATCAAATGACCTGACCTTAAAATGCTTCAGATTTTGAGATGGATATGTATGCAAATGAAATGCTTGCTCTCCCAGATCAATACACTATCAAGTTGAGACTAAAAGGACATGCTGCAATTTGCAGTCTTCCCTTCTGTTACATCCCCAGTTATCCTGATAAAGTGAAGGGTCTTGTTGACCCCTAACAATTGCCATTGATAACTGTTGAGAAAGTGCTTTGCCCATGGGGGTAATCTGAGAGGAAGGGCCCAGCTGACACATGAATGAGATAAGCTGCTTTAGAATTACTTTCTTTGCTCTTATTGTCAGATCTTACAAAATCTTGAATTTATCCCTTGACATCTTAGAACTTATTGCTACAGGAATCTGGCCCTGGATTTAATTAGGAGTCAATGAATGGGTCGGGCCTTCAGCTGGTGCAAATCTGCATAGCCGTTTTACTAAAGGGACGAGTCAGTGCACAAGAAACGTGATCTGTTTAAAGTACCATAAACTGGGAATGTGCTGCTTTATTCATCTATATAACAAACAGATAGGGGGGAGTACACCAATTAACTAAATAGGAAATGAGAAGGCAGTGGAGCCTGACTCATTCCCATAATACTCCAAGTAACTCTGTTAATCTTCTCATAACCAGTTTGCCAGAGCTGGACTAAAGTAAATGGAGCTATTTCAGTTTACACCAGATAAGGATCAAAGTACTCTTTCCAATAACCCATAAAAAAGAAATCATCAAGGCAACCATGAAGATTTGGCCACACAGACTACAACATACATGGGTAACCTCATGGTGGAAAAAATGGAGGAATCAATTACAAAAAAGTCATCAGACACTTATGCAGTGATCTAGCATAATAGCATGTTTCTGCCATTGTGAAGTGTAACTGAAAATAAAAGGGTATGTGGAAAATGGACTCATTAGTTGTTGTCACCATGGCTGGCTCCCTGAGCAAATATATGTGAGAAATGAAACAAAACTATATCAGTACAATCATTCTCTGATACAACATTTCACAATCTGTTTAGGACAGAGGATTGAGATATTCCTTCTGTATCCTTTTTTCCTCCTGCATCGTGTGACCCTTTCCACCTGTTCTGCACAGAACAAAAGATCTGCATGCTGTCTGTACAGGGTATTAGGCTCTTACTTAAAAAGAGGAGCTATAGGGAAGGTTCTATTATTATTATCAATTAGTTATTACTAGCTGTGTCTTGCTGTGGTAGCTGTGAACAGAATGATGGCAGCAATAGTTGGTCTAATAAAAGATATTACCTCATCCACCTTGTTTCATTAATATTAGCTGATAACATCCATGATGTGATTTCAATAGGCTTAAACCCAGAATTAACTTTGCCCACGTCTGCTAGGTTAACAGGTCCACCATATGCTTTTTCTATTCCCTGATCTTGTTATCTTCATGTTGTTTCCTCTAAGAAATACAAGTTCCAGCCAGAACTGCTATTTTTTCTAGAAATGTCTTGAGGTTTTACATTAGTTTTTTGCCTTCCCAAGCTTAAATTTTTGTCCCATAGGCTTAGTTGCGCCTTCCAGATGGGGTCTGAAGATGTTTTTAAGTGGTTTACTTTTATCCATGATGGTTTCTCCTGGTTGGGTTTGTTCTGTCCTCATGACATATCCTTATTGATACACCTCCTGAGACAATTTATCAGTTAAATTGAAAGCTGACAGTACATGGAGAGACAGTATATGCACGGGTGAAAGCACTGTGCAGAGGACATTCTGCACATTGAGGCAGTGTAGCCAGTATAGAACACTAAGAAGAAGAAGAAGAAGAATGTGCATGAGGACTTTTGTGATGAAGAGGCTGCAGAAAACACAGCTTCCCTGAAATTGGGTGTGTGAGGCCAGTTAGGCACAAGGACACAAGACGACAGTAGGAAATCCAAGAAGTGGTGTAAACATAAAGCCAGATAATTCTGCCTTAAGGAAAACCACAGAGATAAAAAACATTCATTCACAGGAGCAGGCAGCAACCATATTCAGCATGGTTTAATGAGATTCTGCATTGTACACTCTTCTTCCAATAGTACCTGAAATAGCAGAATTTGTGTAAGATCTATGGGCAAAAGTATTGTTAGATTGTAGGTTCTTTGCAGCAGCATCCATGTCTGTGTTGTGTTCAGTATAATGGGGCTGTGATTCTGATTGAGACCTTTAGCAGTTACTGTGATTAGGTAAGTTCCAGAAGGATAGCCATGTTAGTCTGTATATAGCAAAAGCAACGGAAGTCCTGCGACACCTTGAAGACTAAGGCTATGTTCACACGCAGGGGATTATTTTGATACAAGTTGTTTTGATACAAGTATCAAAATAACGCCTTATTTTAAATAAGTTAATTCAAATTAACAGTTTGTTAATTCAAATTAAGGAAAAAAGCTCAAAGCGAAATAGCATGTTCAGACAACAGTTATTTCAAAAATGAGTCACCGTTGTTTCAAAACAACATCTTCAGTCGGCATTGTTTCAAAACAATTGTTTAGAAACAACATTGTTTCGTCCCCACATGGGGTTTAAGTTGTTTCAAAACAACGGTGCGTTGTGTGAACATGGCCTTTCTTATTTCGAAACAACCTCTGTTTAGATAGATAGATAGATAGATAGATAGATAGATAGATAGATAGATAG
>ML681990.1:27792542-27847294 GCA_007922195.1 Podocnemis expansa | reverse complement strand
TAGATAGATAGATAGATAGATAGATAGATAGATAGATAGATAGATAGATAGATAGATTATAAGCAGCAAGTCTATAAAGAATTGGTATCCAATGTATGGCATCACTGCCTAGATGAGTGCTGGGTGAAACAGTAGCAATTTAAAAAGATTTTCTTTCTTGATTTCCCTTATAGATTCTTTTAACTGAACTATACAGATAGTGGTCTATCATTCAGGGGATTCTGCTGCTGAAGCTTGTTCTGCCATTTGCTGAAGGATATATAGATGGATTTGAACAAAGCTTTCATCCATATTCAAATCCATATTTTTGAAGGGTATCAGTTGTGAAGTCTTGGGAGTTTTCTCTGAGTCCATCTCTAGACTGGTATTTGCTGTTAGAAGGTGATTTAGCTCTTTCATTAACTTTCCGCTTTTCTTTCTGCTTGACCATGCTCAAACAATCACAGTCAATGAAGATGAAAAAGACATATTTTGTCATCTGGTCATTATTATATTATTAAAACCTAAAGAAACTACTTAAAATGGCCACATGACCCCAAAAGAACCTTTCAGAAGTGAACTAGTCTTCGGGGCAAGGCTAAACAGATCCCACAACCTCACACTCAGAACATCTATGTGATGCAGACTAGATGTCCACATGAGTCTTTTATTTCGAAACAACCCTAGTGCTGGAGCATTCCAGTGCTCCAGCAGCCCCTTAGTGAACAAAACTTTTCCTAATATCCAATCTAGACCTCCACCACTGCAACTTGAGACCACTGTTGCTAGTTCTGTCATCTGCTGTCACTAAGAACAGTCTAGCTCCATCCTCCATGGAACCCCTTTTCAGGCAGCTGAAGGCTGCTATCAAGTCTCCACCTCACTCTTCCCTTCTGCAGACTAAATGCTCTGTCATTTCGAAACAAGAACCGTCATTTCGAAACAGCTTAAACCCCATTCATTTTGAAACAGCTGTTATTTCAAAATGGTTATTTTGAAATAATGCTGTTTGGACATGTTGCTTCAAAACAACACCATTGTTTCGAAACAACTGTTTCGAAACAACGTGTCCAAATGGCCTTATTTTGAAATAACCATTTTGAAATAACAGCTGTTTCGAAAGCAGGATTTCCCTCAATTCAAATTAACATTTTCTTAATTTGAATTAATTTATTTCAAAATAAGGACTTTATAACTCATTTCGAAATAACTTATTTTGAAATAATGATGTATGTGTGGACATAGCCTAGAAGGGATCTCCTGTATCATTGAGTCCAGTTCCCTGATATTTGAGGCAATCCTGAAACAAAATCCCATTAATAAATTTCTCAAACTCTATCTTAAAACTAATTCACTTCCACCACCCCCCCCCAATCACCACTCCTATTTGGAGGCTGTTACAGTAAGTTACTCTGCTTAGAAACCTTCTTTTAATTTCCACCCTAAATTAATTCATGGTGAGGTTAGGCTATTTGTTCTTGTGCTAACATTGTCCTTTATCTTAAATAGGTCTTATCCCTTGCTAGTATTTACCCCCTTGATGTATTCATGGAGAGCAATCATAGCGTATCTCACTTTGCTAGGCTAAACAGGCCAGACTCTTTTAGACTCCTCTTGTAAGACAGATCCTTCATTCCCTGATCATCCTAGCAGCCTTTCTCTGCACTCATTGCATTTTGGATACAAAAGGATGAATCTAAGGAATTTAATCTCATCATGAAGAGACTGTGTCACAAAGCGTAAAAATTGTGCATGTGCGTGCACAAATCATTGCCTTATAAATGTGTACATATGGTCTCAATGACAAGAAACCAGTTGGCAACACTGATATTAATGTGTTCTCAGCTTACATGCTTCAGCTCCTCCCAGTTAATTCTTAGAATTTTGGGGGAACTCTTTGAAGACTTCTGATATAGGACTTCATTCACCCTAGCTTTGCACGTGTGGAAGGGCAGAAGCATCCTCACCATCTGTAAGTCTTCCATGAAGAAAGTTTCAGTGTTGCAAGACTCCCAGATCCACTGCTTTCTCACTGAGCCTGAAGAGCTGCTTTGTGTGTTCCTCAAAGAAGGCAGTGCTTGCTGGGAAAGTAATACACTTGATTAAGCATATAATTTGTGCAACTTCTCTTCCAGTAACTCCTGAGCACTTTCAACAAGTTAAAGCTGTCTATCCTGAGGGGAACCTCAGCACAGGGTGGTGGTGCAAACAACATCTGATTTCTTCCTGCTGTACAGTAATCCTGAACCAAGAGAAACCATTAAATCCAGAATATCTTTTTTAGCATCCTCATAAGCAATTATTTCCTTTGAAAGCTGGGAAAATATTTGTGTACTGAGAGTTAAACCACAGCAGGGTGGAATGCAAGCAAGATAACTACTAAAGCAATGAACACATAATTTGAGTAGAAATGTAATAAAGATTAGTGTGAAACTGCCTAGTAATCTTTCAACGGCATAATTTCAAGTCAAAGCTCATGCAGGACATAGAAAATGAGAATGATAGTGCTGCAGAGAAGCAAAACCCATACATCCAACATTATACAAGTAAGTACATGAAAGGAGAACAATACAATGTAAGCTAAGTGGAAAGGTGCTGGTTGAGAGACATCTTCAGTGCTGGCAAGTTAAAAACATCTAAGGTCAATGAGGTAATGTACAAGTTCCAAAGGCAAGTACTCTACAATCAAGAGCAAGAGACTGTTGATAATATCTAATCATAGGCTTAATGTTAGTGAGCATGTGAATACAGCAAATAAACCAGCACTTGTGGAAATAGTATTATTATATATGTATATATATATATATATATATAAAATACCCCAAAGTATTCTGGAGGAACATTAAGGCCCAGCATTACTGTTGGATTTCATAGAATATAAACCTAAATAAATGCAATGTTTCTTTTATTTCCTTTAAAGGAATTTGTGCTCATGAAGGATCATAGAATCAGAATTAGGGTTGGAAGAGACCTCAGGAGGTCATCTAGTCCTAGCTCTGCTCCAAGCAGAACCAACCCCAACTAAATCATCAAAACCAGGGCTGTGTCAATTTGGGTCTTAAAAACCTCTAAGTATGGGTATTCCAACACCACCCTAGGTAACCCATTCCAGTGCTCCACCAGGCCCTTAGTGAACAAACTTTTCCTAACATCCAATCTAGACCTCCACCACTGCAACTTGAGACCACTGTTGCTAGTTCTGTCATCTGCTGTCACTAAGATCAGTCTAGCTCTATCCTCCATGGAACTCCTTTTCAGGTAGCTGAAGGCTGCTATCAAGTCTCCACCTCACTCTTCCCTTCTGCAGACTAACGAGCCTAGTTCCCTCAGCTGTTCCTCACAAGTCATGTGCTCCAGTCCCTTAATGATTTTTGTTAATTATCCTCTGGATTCTTTCCAATTTGTGCACATCTTTTCTGTAATGGGGGGCCCCAAACTAGACACAATACCCCAAAGTAAGCCTCACCAGTACCCAATAAAGGAGAATAATCACTTTCCTTGGTCTGCTGGCTGTGATCCTACTAATGCAGCCCAATATGCTATTAGCCTACTTAGCAATAAGGGCATGTTGTTTACTCATATCCAGCTTCTTGTCCACTGTAATGTCCAGGCAATTTTCTGCAGAACTGTTGCTTAGCCAGTCAGTATCCAGTCCATAACAATGCTTCTTCCCTCCTAAGTGCAGGACTGTGAACTTGTCCTTGTTGAGTCTCATCACATTTCCATTGGTTCAATTCTCCAGTTTGTCCAGGTCACTCCGTGTCCTATCCTTACCCTGTAGCACATCTACCAGTCCCCTCAGTTTAGTGGCATCTGCAGTCTTGATGAGGGGGCAATTCACTCCATTCTCCCGATCGTTAAAGAAGATATTGAACAAAATTGGCCTCAGGACCAACATCTGAGGAATTCTGCTTGTTACTGGCTGCCAGTTAGACATCAAGCCGTTGATCACTACCCACTGAGCCCAATGATTTAGCCAGCTTTCTACCTTAGAGTCCATTCATCCAATCCATACTTTAACTAGCTGGCAAGAATACTGCAGAAGTCTGTATCAAAAGCTTTGCTAAACTCAAGATATATCACATCCACTGCTTTTTTCACATGCACAGTCAGTCAACTCATCTTAAAAGACTATTAGATTGGTCAGGCATGATCTGTCACTTCTCCAAGTGCTTCAAAATGAATTCCTCAAGGCCCCACTTGAGATTTCAGATTGGCAGCACTAAAAATTAAAGTTCTTCTCTTATCCAAAGAACAGTTTTAATACAGGCAGCTATCAGTACTAGCTTCTCCTCACTACACCATCAAAGTACTGCCACTGAGCTCTGGTACTGCTTTAATGCCAGAAGGTTATGATTCATATTCCTAGCTCATCCAGATCTTTGTCTGGCTGCAAATGATGACACAATACCAATTCATTCCAAGTCAGTTGTTTTCGTCCTAAAGGAAGCAGACTGAAATCACCAACTGAGGCTTTCCCAAGGCTGTAAAATAGGCTAGTAACAGTAACTCTTTGTTACTGACATGCTAAGATTTGCGCTGGTGACCAATGTACAGCAAGCGATCCAAAACTCAGTGTTTGGATGGAGTTATGTACGTATTATTCAATTCCACACTCATCAGATGACAGCTGAGTACGAGGTTTTCGGTATTAAAGACAGATGGCTAAATTTGGGTCATTAATAGGTGGCCTGATTGTGAGAGATCCACAACCCTCCTTGAAGTCACTAATCACTGCTAGTTTGCAAATATCTACTTGACTGCACCTAGAATTTATATCATATTACTGCTTCAGTGCCTGCTGTAGCAGAGGAAGTTGTTATGCAATGCTATAAGAAGGAATGAAATATTTTTCAACTCATCCTTTGTGATTTCAGAGGCATTTTAATGGACAGAATGTTACAGACCAGCAAACCTCTAACAGAATTATTTCCTAGAATGGAAGATTTATCCATCTGCTATGGTGGGGCTCAGAAGTGCCAGTTGTCAAGACATTCTAGCCAGATATACTTTGCACTTATGGGACAGAATAAAACTACTCTTAGAATAACCCTTAAAATTCTTTCACTGATCTACCTCCTAAATCAGATTCAACCTTTTTGTTCTTCCATTCACAGAAAATTGGGGAAAAAGTCAATACTGCAATTATTTTTCATGAAATTGTTTTCGCTTTTTAATGGCTACGTCTATTTTAATATGTTTGGTGGGCAACCTTAAAGGAAACATTCAGCTATAGATCCTTTAAACTAAAGTGAGCACTCCAAATCAATGCAAGGTCCATGGGGGAAGGTGCCAGTCCTACAAGCAAGTCTCAATATCTAATAATGAGAGTCTGCTGTAATATGATTAGTTCCTGTGAGCAAGTGAGACAAAATCACAACTGTTGTCAGTGTCACATCCGAGGTACTTGTTTAGTTATCTCTTTCATAACATAGCAATATCTGGATCCACAGGATGTAATCACTTGAGTCTGAATAGCAGTGCTTTTCTAAACAGGCCTGAACTAATGTTTTGAAAGGCGTATATGTCCCAGGAGTTTAGCTCTGCAGAAAGAAATACAGTTGAAGAATATTGGTTAGTAACCTCTATTTATCCATGTTGTGACTTGGCAAAACATTTGTGCTTTGTAATGTGTTAAGTAAATGCAGAGAAGTGACATCAGTCCTACTGGAAGTTAAATCATAATAGTAATGCATTACATTTACAGATGACTTTTCCAGGCCAGATCCTCATCAGTTGAGGATCTGGACCCTTATCTGTAAATATAACAGCACATTACAAAGACAGTTAAGTATCACCCCCATTTTCTGCCTTTGGTACTTACATGGCCACTTATATGGCCATGTAGAAGTTGAATGCCTCACAGTTTCTAATGTATTTACCCTCGCAAATCCACATGGGTTAGAGAAGTGCTGTTTTCCCCCAGCATGTAAATGTGAAAGAGAGGAATTGAAACAGTGTGGGTACAGTTGACACTGCAAGTTGGAGGCAGACATACAAGCACTAGCTTAGATTGAGCTAGTACACTAAAAATAAAAATATAGAAACAGTGGCAAGGTGGGCCAGCCACCTGAGCAAGTACACAAAGTTCCAGGCAAATTTGTATTGAGGATGGCTAGTCCCCCCCCAGAGCCTGTGCTGCTGTGGCTACCCTTCTATTGTAGAGCTAGTTTGATCAAAGATAGCAAGTGTACCGCTTCCCAACTGCAGATTACACCTCCAGTAGATGCACCTTGTGTGATTTGCCCACGGTCATGTAGAAAATCTGTGGTGGACCAGGAAATTGAACTGCTGTTAGTGTCCTAATCATTGGACTTTCCTGCTATTTTACAGTTAACTGAAAAGTTATACTACTTTCGCAAATCCACACAATGAATGAGTGGCTGGCAGGAGCAACCACCTAATACACTGATTTAGCTTATCCTCAGGTTTGTAGATCTGATGTGCCTCATGGATTCTTGCTCTATAACCAGATTCTGGTTTACCTTTAATGGAATAATAGTCTAGAAATTAATAGGGATCATGAAAGAAATAGAGTTCTAAAGGAATGACTGTAAATCCTATTAATAGAGAATGTTAGCCTTAACGTCTATGTCTACACTTACACTTTAAATTGAATTAATGATGATTAATTAGCTTTAAAGTATGGCATGGCTGCACTAGCTTTCCTTAGTTCAAAATAAGGACCTCCATCAATTTGAAATAAGGAAAGGTAATTTTGAAATTATAAAACCTCCTTTAAATTTGAAATGATGGTTAAATTGAACTTATTAGTTTGATTTAACACAGTGTAGCTGTGTTAATTTGAACTAGCCATTCATTCGAATAAACACTTTTTGCCCTTCTTCCTCCCAGGGTGCCTGTCTCTTTCTATGCATTGGGTGGGGTCATGGCTCTTCTTGAGGGCCATGTTGCCACACCTCCCATGGTGCTCCTCTTCTAAATCAAACTAGCAAGTCCTGTCCATGGACATGCTAGTTTGATTTGGGTTTCTAATGGACCCATATTAATTCTATTTAACTTAATTCAATTTAATGATTATTAGTTTGATGTAATTAGTTTTATTTGTGTTAATTTGATTTAACAATCTAAATGTAGACATAGCCAATACAGTTTGCAAACTAAACTATGAATTGAATTGATAGAAAATGATGACCATGCTATAGAATGCATAGGTTAGATTAAAATTGCCATAGAGATGTGATCATTCTCAACTAAAGACTGCAAGATTTTTCTATAAAGGAACTGATAAAACCTTACGAGCTTCATATACAAAATAACTCTGATATCACCTACATCATTTCTCTTTCACAAAGTCGTATTTCCAATGTGATAAGGATAATAAAAGAGATGGCTGGACTTCAGCTAGATGTTTTTGAAAAATCGTTCTGGGTGACCAGCAACCAGATGATTTCCTGTCAAATATACAAACCAAATTGTTAAGACCTTTTTGTGGAATAGAAGCAAACACTAGTCTTAAATCAGAGTTGACTTCAAGCTGAAAGAGATTCAAAATTTTTAGCCCAGACTTATTTTTCTTAGACTCAGGACTAAGATAGAAAGTTCAGAACTAGATTCTTCTTAAGATCTGAACTTCCACGAAATTTAGGCAAGCACTTTGCCTCTAGGTTTTGTTTCTGCAGATTACACAAACAAGAAGATAGAATCCATGAAATTTGGATCCTAATTCAGATGTTGATCTGATCTTCCTAAAGTTGAGGGATGTGTCAATATTTCTTCATATTAATTATCTCTTCACACACCATTGTTCTTCCTGCTATTATTGGAAGTACTGGAATATTATTAATTAAGCAGACAAACCTGCACTCACAACATTTCTGACCAAAAGAAAACAGGAAATGGTAGAACACTCTGGGTTTGAGAGATTTTTCAATCTGATTTCCACATAAGAGAGTTTCACAAGTTTAGATAAGCAGCTGAATTAAGAAAAGCAGCTTTTGGTTATTATCTCAGATTACTTCCAAGCCTTTGGTTAGGTGCCCATGTTAATCAACATGTATGAAATACTGCTCTTTTTTTTACAATTTTCAAAGGGAGAGCCATATTAGTCTAGTTCAGCAACACACACAAGGAGTTCTATGGCACTTTTAAAGACTAACAAATTTATTTATCGCATGAGCTTTCATGGGATTTTTCTCCTAGGAAACTCATGCAATAAATAAATTTGCTAGTCTTTAAAAGTGCCACAGGACTGCTTGTTTGATTTGTTCTTTTTCAGTGGGGGAATGTGGGATATAAATAATTATATAAAATCTGATACAGTAGTTGAACACTTGTAAGAGTTACCAAACTCATGTAATCTTCTGCTCTTACCCATCTTTCCTTTCATCAGTTACTTTTGCTGAATTATTCTAGAAGCAGGGCTTTTGTAGTTAGTCTACAACAGACTGAACAGAGTCTAATTTTTTGGCTTCTTCCTCTTGTTTAGACTTTCCCTGTATGAGAGCTGTGAAAAATGTTATATTCAATCTTGGATAAGTCTTTCTGCCAAACCAAGCATTTCTCAACATCTGGAATCCTTTAATCTCTCCTTGACCAGTCTGAAAGCTTTCCTCAAGGCAGGAGTCTCACACATTCTAGCAAGACCATCCAAAATGACTGCTGCTTCTAATCTCCTGATATGAGTATTTTTGGCAGAATGGCCAGGTACTAACATTCTAAAAATTACCTATGGTAGAATCTCTTACTTCTATTGCATGCAAACTTTCCAGGTCTGATCTATGGTTCAAAGTTTTTTATTATCTCCCAAGGAGTGGTTTTGGCAGCTTTTCTTGTGATGTCATTAGAAAAGTAGTAGGAATGATTTACAAGCACACAGTTTTGAAGTGATTATTTAAGGTATTTGATTAACTATGTACTGTTTTTCTCCTCACATTTCTCTGCAGGAAAAGATGTATATATGAGGCTTTTTCCAGATCTCTTTTCATTAAAGTGAAGAGGTCATTGCTTTTTAGATGCTACTAACTTAAACTGTTTTATATTGAAGATTATCATGCCTAACTGTATGCGCTTAGAAAGTACTTCACTGTGGGCAGGTAAGGTAGAAAGCCATCCCTTCTTTTTTCTCAAGGGCCAGATGTCAAAATCTTCTCAAAAGCAGGGTTGTCCCTAGGTTAGAGCAAGAGGGGCAGTTGCTCAGGGCCCCGGGTTTTGGGGGGCCACATGGGGCTGCATCACTGCCCCCCCCATGCCAGGGACTGGACGAGCTGGCCAAAAGTGACAGCCCAGTTCACAGGGCTGCCACTACTGTGAGACCAGAGGAGTGGCTTTGTGTGAAAGTTGCTTAAGGCAGAACATCAGCATTGCAACAAAGGTGAATCATTAGGACTAACAATGAGGTACTAATTGTTGTTCAAACAACCTCTATGCCTCTTCCCTGAGTCAGTATCTCTTTGGGCTTCTCTCATTCATATGAAAAGGACTGAGGTCACTAGCAAGCAAACTTTGTGGGTTTTTTTATCAATAGACCCAATGAAGAAAAGAAAAAAACTCTGAACACCCCATTATTCCACCATTTCTGGGATATGGAGATTGCAGTTATTTTTGCAAATTAGGACTTGCCTCTTTTTGAGTGGGTTGAGAATTCCCTTGCTTGCAACAAAAGTTGTAACTTGTAGATTTAATAAAAACTCCAGAGATTTTTTTGACTGATAATTAAAAAAAGAAGAGAAAAGTAAACTGTTCTAGTAGGTGCCTAGTAGGTGTTACAGAGTATGGTATTTTTTCTGCAATTACAAAGCCTAAGTACTGGAATAAAATCTAACTCAGGGATGGATCTGCTGGAAGGAGAAGTTATAACAAGGTCCTAATCTGAAGGGGGGAGTGGAGAGCCCCATTGTGTTGCTGCTTTATGCACACTACCAGGGTCACCAGATGAAGCAGAGAGGGCTAGCACTCCTTCAGTCACAATATTGTGGACCATTGTGTGTTCATGGAAACTCCTGTAGACTCAGCAAATGAAGTGCAGAGGTGAAAGTAAAACCCAGAGGGGCTGCTTCATTTTCTGGGATTTGGCAGTGGAGAAGAGACCAGGACCTGGAAGGACTTGGACAGGCTCAGCAGCAGACAGGATCTTCCAGGACCTTTCTTTCCAGCCTGGCATTGGCTGTCTTCTCCTTCCCTTGTCTCAGCACTTCCATCTCATTTCTCCACCCAGGTGCCCTACTCCCTTTTGCAAGGAGCTCCCCCCCAACACACTCCAGGCTACTACATGCAATTTTAGAGACTTGACATACTTCCTGATTTGAGACAGGAGTATGACATGTGGGATCACCCTCTGCGTGTTCCAAGTAGGTGATCTCAAATTAGATGTGTAGATTTCAGAGATGCAATAGAAGGCTCAAGAAAAAGGATGAAAGCCATGAGGGATTGCCACCCTGCCCCAACCACCACTGTTCTGCAGCCATAGTCACTGCTCAATTTTATGGCAGTGGCTGCTTTTTTTCAGTGGAGGGTCACCACATGGCAGAAGGGTCCAGAGCTAAGTCCCGAGGGAAAAGTTTTGATAACCATTGGCTTAAGGGTGGCTGAGAAGCCACACCTTGCACTCCTGTTCCGCCGCTTTTGGCTGGCTCACCCGGTCCCTGGCTTGGGGTGGCTGGAAGAGGGCCTGCCCCTCCCCTGAGCCGGCCAGCCTCGACTCCCAGTGCCCAGGGGGAGGTGAGTGGGGGCCCCGCAGAGGGCGATTCTCTCAGGGCCTCGCAGCCCCCTAGGGACAGCCCTGCTCAAGAGTTAATGGCTTTTATGTGCGCTTCTAATCTGATATCCTGCGTGCATTCCTTTAAAATATCTGGGATTTTCTGGCTATTTCTAAACACTATGAAAACACATCAGGACATGGCAGCTTCAGAATGGGTGACATTGGCTAGGAGTGGCCTAGAATTCAAGGCATAATAGGCCTGATTCAAAGCCCACTCAAGACAACAAGAGTCTGCTCATCAACTTTGTTAGATGCTTAACGTTAATATCTCTGCAAAACTATAAGATTACATCAGCTTTTTGTAACTGTAATGTTTTTGTTGTTTTGTAGTGAATCCTTAACATTTCAGGACTTCTACCTGACATATCTTATTAACTGTGATTTTCTTTCACAATTCTTTCACAATCAATTTCTTTCCCTGTAATCTGCACCTATGGCGAAGTTCTAACACTGAATGGTTTTGAATATGCTGATACACCTGTATCAAGTTATCTTCTCCTTACTTACTGTGGTATGTCATGAAAATTAGGTTTATTTACAAATGTACACTATTAAATTGGGCCAGTTTGTCCATATGCTTAAGGTAAATGCAGAAAAGGGGGAAGAAAACGGAAAATTCAAGAGATAAAATATACGCTGTGTATTACTAGTTGGTTTCTAGATTAGCATGTGTGTGTTTGTTAACATGAGTACTCATAGAAAAAATACCTTTGCATGCATTTCTGTAATCACTTTGCATATGACATGTCACTGAATTCAGTGGGAGTTCCACATGCACAGTGGTTGCAGAAAAGCGACTATTATTTGATTTTGAAAATCAGGTTGACTGCACAGCCTCAGTCCACAGTAGGATAAAAAGCACACATTTTCCCCATGTGAACACACATCTTACGTGATTCTGATTCTGAGCTTATTTCAGTTTCACACTGGTGTAAATCCACTGACTTCAAGAGTTTATTTTGATTTTCAATAGTAGGGGTAAGATCAGAATAAGGCCCATATGTAAATGAATAAGTGGATTTCTGTAGTCTGCAACATAACTAGCATTTTAATTGCATAAACTGTCATGATTAAGAACTGTCACTGATGTTTCTCCAGACAATTTATAAAACTTACATGTCAAGCTATTGAATATTTATCCAATCCTCTCTTTAGTCTTGATTTAAAACATTCATGGCTACAAAGCATTGTAACTAGACAGATGGAGTTACAGTATATAGACAATGGACATCACATTTCTGATGTCAGTATAAAAAAGGAAATCTAAGGGTAACCTTTTCGGCTACCTACACTGTGCACTATAGTTCTCATGGCTCTAATCACAGAGCTCTTTGTTTCTAATTTTCTCTTTTCCTCTGTAGAGCACCTTCCTCTTCATGTGAAGTTCATTCTAAAATCTCATATTTCAATTGCACTGGTTTAAGAAAGTGTCATGTTGTGTTGGATTCTAAGAATAGGAGGTGCTCATCAATCAACAGTTTTACAGGGTACTAATCCTCACGGCAGTTAGCTGATTTGGTACTCTGGATTTTGACCACTGCCATGGTCAATCACTGAGCAGTTCTATTCATCTTCATCATCTACCTATTCTTATAGATTTTTTTTTTCATCATGGCCACCTAGATAAAAAAAAAAGAAAGAAAGAAAGAAAAAAAAGGAGAGAGAGGACAAAATCATCAACACCCAGGTCTCCTGAGAGACATATTCAACGTGACCTGAATTCTTCATTTCATTCTTGAAATATCATAAGAATTGACTTAAGAATTGTTTTTAATAGACAATGAATAAATAAAGTGAATCTGCTTGTACAAAATAAGAGTTTTTGTTTGTCATAAATGACCCTTCTCACCAGTTGAATGCTTTTCTTTTTTCTAAAGGTTTTCATGCACAGAAAATTAGATTGCCTGTGTATTTTCTCTCTTGTTTTATATGTGGTACTAAAATGGATTGGAAATTATTCAGAACAATAGTCACTAAGAGGAAACAATGTTACTCTCACAGCAGTTACCAGATATAAAATATGCTTTATACCTTGAGAACATTGCCACATTATTTTGCCATGAGATAGGTGAGGCAGCTAAAACCCTCTCGCCATAAAGTTCATATTCTATAATTAATACTTTCACATGACATTGATCAAGAAGAGTTACATGAAGGAGTTTCTTTTTCCCCTCCCCTGGCTACAATCTTCTATGCAACAAAATTTTAACCAGCTCCACTTGCTTTACCAGTTTCACTAAAGAGCTGGAGCAGATGCATGGCATAGAAAATTACTTCTCCTTTACAAGACACAAGTTTCCTACTAATGTGAATATAATCTATGAAAGATGATTGTAGGGAGCAGTAAGTGGGTAGTTGATGCAGATCTGATGAAGTGGGTTAGAACCCATGAAAGCTTATGCTTGAAGAAATCTGTTAAGGGGCACTTGGGTTTTTTTGCTGTACACAGACTAAAACGGCTACCCCTGGAACTCTACACTCAAGAGGATAACTGTCTTCCTGATCTCTCACTATGCCCCAACTACAAACTGCAAGAAGAGGTCAAAACAAGACAAGGATAAGATTCACCATCTTACATTAGCTCCCTAGATTCCACTGAAGAATTCACAATAAGGTGAGTAGAGACTCTTTGGGAGTAGAAACCACAGGAATACATTCCCCATAACACTTTGCTGGGCTCACTCACCCAAATATCAGTCTGTCCCAATTAAACCCAGAGTCAGGAAGTCTGTGGGAGTCTCCTATGAGTGACCTACAGATTCCCCCACTGAGGACAGAGAAATGATGAATTGTCCATTTAGCCAAGTATCCTGTTTTCTAACTGTGGCCAAGGCCAGGTGCTTCAGAGGAAATGAGCATGAAAGATAATCATCAAATGATCCATCCACTGTCACTTATTCCCAGTTTCTATGCATGGTTTTGCATCCCTGCTCATCCTGAATAATAGCCATTAATGGACTTATCCTCCATGAAATTATCTAATTCTATGTTTAATCCTGTTAGAGTCTTGACCTTTACAGCATCCTCTGCCAAGGAGTTCCATAGATTTACAGTGTGTTGTGTGAAGAAATACTTCCGTTTTTAAAAAACCTTCTGCCTATTATCTTCACTCTGTGACCCCCAGTTCTTATGTTATGAGGAATAAATAAAACTTCCTTATTTACTTTCTTCACACCAGTCATGATTTTATAGACATCTATCATATCATCCTTAGCTGTCTCTTTTCCAATCTGAAAATTCCCAGCCTTATTAATTTCTTTTCACATGGAAGCTTTGTCATACCCCTAATCATTTTGGTTGCCATTTTCTGTACTTTTCCAGTTCCAATATATCTTTTTTGAGATAGGGCAACCAGATCTGCATATAATATTCAAGATGTGGGCATACCATGTATTTGTAAAGTGATGATACAATATTTTCTGTCTAATCTATCCCTTGTCTAATGATTCCCAACATTCTGTTAGCTTTATTTGACTGCTGCTGCACACTGAGTGGGTATTTTCAGAGAACTATCCATAATGACTCCAAAATCTCTTTATACAATGCTAACAGGTAATTTAAACCCCATCATTTGGGATGTGTACCTGGATTATGTTTTCCAATGTACATTACTTTGCATTTATCAACATTAGATCACATCTGCCATTTTGTTGTCCAGTCACCCAGTTTTGTGAAAATGCTTTGTAACTCTTCACAGTGTGCCAAGGATTTAATTATGGTGAGCAGTTTTGTATCATCTGCAAATTTTACCACCTCACTGTTTGCCCCTTTTCCTGGATCATTTATGAATATATTAAACAGTATTGGCCCTAGTACAGAGCCTTGCAGGACACCACTTTTTAATTCTCTGCATTCTAAAAACTGAAGATTTCATTCCTATCATTTGTTTACTATCTTTTAACCTGATCCAGAAGTGGAGCTTCCCACTTGTGCCATGAAAGCTGATTTTGTTTATGACTAAGGCTGTGTTCAGATGACAGTTTTATTTTGAAACAACACCTATTGTTTCGAAATAAAAATTCTTATGTTCACATGACGTACTGTTATTTCGAAACAACGGGTCCCATTGTTTCGAAATAATGGCCGTTATTCCGAAACAGTAAAACCAGCAGGAAATTGAAATAGCCGTTGTTTCGAAATGGTTGTTTTGAAATGACATCATTGTTTCGGAACAACTGTTTCAAAACAACGTGCGAACGGGCTTATTTCAAAATAACCATTTCAAAATAACAGCTATTTCAATAGCAAGCTTTCCCTTAATTCGTATTAACATTTTCTTAATTCGAATTAACTTATTTTGCAATAAGGACTTTATTTCAAAATAACTCATTTCAAAATAATTTATTTTGAAATAACAGTTTATGTGTGAACATAGCCTAAGAGCCTTCGGTGAGACCCTTTGTCAAAGGCTTTCTGAAAATCTAAGTATACTATATCCACTGGATTACCCTTGTCCACATATGTTTTGACTCCGCAAAGAATTCTAGTAGATCGGTGAGGCATGATCTCCCTGTACATAAACCCATGACTCTTCCCCAGTATATTATATTAATCTATGTGTCTGATAATTCTGTTCCTTTTTTATCGTTTCAATCAATTTGCATTGTACTGAATTTAGGATTACCTCCCTGTTATTGCTGGCATTGCCTCGTGAGTCTTTTTAAAAAATTGGCAAAACATGAGCTACTCTCCAGTTATCTGGTACAGAGACTGATTTAAATGGTAGGTTACACATCACAATTAGTAGTTCTGCAATTTCATATTTTAGTTCCATATGAATTCATGGCTGAATATTAGCTGGTCCTGGTGACGTTTTCCTGTTTCGTTTGTCAGTTTGTACCAAAATCTCTTTTAATGACATCTCAATCTGGCACAGCTCCTCAGAAATTCACCTAAAATTAATAGCTGCCTCACATCCTCAGCAGTGTAGACTGATGTAAAGAATAAATGAATGTTCCATTTGTAGCTCAGTTGTCTAGTGGCCTTCCTGGTTATTTAGCAGTCTTTATACTTCTGATATAATTTTTTTTTTGCTTTCGCTTTTTCTAGTCTTAGGCTAGCTGTTCTCAAATTCCAAATTGCATTTGTTAAACTCCACTTGCTAAAGTTTATGCTCCTTTCTATTTTCTTTAATAGGCTTTAACTTCGAACTTCTTTCAGAGGATCAGAGGATACCTTTCTGCTTCTTTAATGTGTCGTTTAGGTACGGTGGCACTTTTTTTGGTTGTCTTACTATGTTGTTGTTTTTTTTAATTTGGGGGTATACATTTAAATTGAGTCTCTATTATGGTGTATTTTAAAAAGTTTCCATGAAGCTTGCAGAGATTTCACTGTTGGCACTACATCTTTTAATTTCTATTTAACTAACTACCTCATTTTTGTGCAGTTCCTCATTCTGAAATTAAATATTACCAGAGTGGACTGAATTGGTGTCCCCATTCCTGCAAGGATGTTACATTTTATTATGTCATAGTCACTCTTACTAAGTTGTTCAGCTATATTCACCTCTTGGATCAGATCCTGTGCTACACTTTGGACTAGGTTTCTGGATTAGCTTGCCAAAAAGCAGTAATTTAAGACATCAAGAAAATTTATTTCTGCATCCTGCTGTGCTGACATGTACCCAGTGACTATGGGGATAATTGAAATCCCACATTATTACTGAGTTGTCGTTTTTTTTAATTTTATAGCCTCTAATCTGCCTGAGCATTTCGTAGTCACTATCATTATCCTGGTTAGGTGATCAGTAGTATATCCTTACTGCTATATTCTTATTATTCAAGCCTGAAATTACTATCCATAGAGATTCTATGCTACAGTTTGATTCAGTTAAGATTTTTACTTGCTTTGACTCTGCGCTTTCTTTTCACATATACTACCACTCCCCCACCCTTATGACCTATTCTGTCCCTCTGATTTCCAGAGGGGTAGCCATGTTAGTCTCTGTACAGCAACACCAACAAGAGTCCTGTGACACCTTAAAGACTATAGATGTCTTTGGGCATAAGCTTTTGTGGGCTCCAACCCACTTCATCAAATGCACCTGATGAAGTGGGTTAGTGCCCATGAAAGCTTATGCCCGAAGAATCTGTTATTCTTTAAGGTGCCACAGGACTCTTGTGGTATGTCTACACTTACACTTTAAATCAAAATAATGATGATTATTAAAATTTAAAGTAGTGCATGTCTACACTAGCTTTCCTTATTTCAAAATGAGGAGCTCCCTCATTTCAAAATGAGGAACGGTCATTTCAAAATAATAAAACCTTGCTTTATGTCAAAATGACGGTTAAATTGAAATTATCATTTTGAAATAACACAGTGTAGCTATTGTGGCAAGGTCACCCCCCTCTTCAGGAGGGAAGAGGTGTGTGAGGCCTGGCTCAACAGCTCAAGTCTTCTCCCCAAGGGGTACTGGTCACAGCTCAGCCAGCCCCCATCCAGGAAGGTCCCTGGCTTTTGCAGTCTTTCTGGTACTCTCTTCCTTCTCTGGCCCTGGGTCCCAGCTTAGAGAGCCTTCAGAGCAGTGGAAGGGCCAGCTGCTTGTCTCTATCTCTATCTCTATCTCTATCTCTATCTCTATCTCTATCTCTGGTTAAGGCTGGGGAGAAACAGTCTCCTCCTCTGCCTGGGGAGCTTCCAAACTGAAGCAACAGCCTCAGCTCTTTTTTCCCCCCTTCTCCTAGTGCAAGCAGCCTTTATAGGCCTGGGGTAGCCCTTGATTGGGTGCAGCTGTCTGTAATTAGCCTGCAGAGGCCTTTTATTTGCAAACAGGGAAAAGGGCCTCCACCAGTCTAGGGCTCACATACCTGCCCTGATGCACCCTTCTGTACCCCTCAGCCCTGACCTTTTCACACTATATTACTTCAGTTTAACTGTTATGTCAATTTAACGCTTTTTGCCCTTCTCCCTCTCAGGGTGCCTTCCTCTTTCTATACATTGGGTAGGGTCATGGCCCTTCTTGGGGGCCATGTTGCTACACATCCCATGGTGCCCTTCTTCTAAATCGAACTAGCAAGTCCTGTCCATGGACATGTTAGTTCAGTTTGGGTTTTTAGTGGGGACATGTTAAATTGATTTAACTTAAATCGACCTAGTCATTTTTATTTTGGTTCAGTTAGACTGATTGACATTAAATCAATTTAGCAATCTAAGTGCAGATATAGCCTTGGTTTTTTTTTCCTATTTCATTATGTTTCCCCTCAACTACATTTGATGATATAATGTGGTAATTGAGCTTTACCTTTTCTATTTACTCTCTTCATCCCACTGCTTCACTTTCTTTTTCTTTTTCTTTCCCTCTAGTGTGCCTTCTACCACATTCGCTAGACCTTTATATTGTCTCTGGTCCTTCTAACTCATGCCTTTCTCCTCTTGTTTCCCTTTCCTCATCAGGCCCTTCATTTTTTTTCCTCAGTTTCTTCCATTTATCTTTTTAATTTGCTCCCTGCTCCACTCATCACAATGCACTCAGACCCATCCTTTTTTTCCTGCCCTGTACTCAAATGCCCATTCTTTTTCCTTCTCCACAAATCACATTGACATATACTTGGCCTCTCCTACCATATTTCCATAAAGTTGCAAGGCTATTAGATATTATTATGACTATTAAATAGATGCATTGCAATTAATTTTTTTCCACACACAAAATCAAGCATTTTTTCACAATCAGAAATCATCATTGTTTCAAATGAATGTCATTATTTGAGGTTATTTTGGAGGCCTCATGAATGTAACAAACTCATTTATATATATAAAAGTTGTTGTTGGAGGTATCTTCAGACCAGCCATACCGTTTCTGTGCTTCAGGCAGAATAGCGCCATATCAGGGGTCTCAAACACACAGCCCCCGGGCCACATGTGGCTCCTAAAGCTATTTCCTGCTGTCCACAACAACACTATTGGTAGTGATATTTGCAGTATCATTGTATGAAAAGCTTTCAGTGGCGTGGCCCTTGGACTAATGTGCTCGTCCTCATGCAGACCTGTACTAGTCCCCAAGTGGCCCTCATGGTGATTTGAGTTTGAGACCCCTGGGCCACATCCTTATGTCTGTGAAGAGTCACCCATGCCAGCTCTGAGAGAATTTTCCCCACTGGGACAGTGCTCAGCAGAAGTCATTGCTGATGTCAGAGAAGATTTCTAATAGAAACTGCATTAGGGAAACAAAACTGAAAGTCCCAGTCCTGCAAATCTTCATGTAAGTAGTGCCATTGCCTTCACTTCCATTTGACTTCACATGCTTAAAGGTAAGTATGTGTGTAAGAGTATTTGCAGATCTGGGGCCTGAGTGTTGAGGGCTGGTAGTATTGAATGAGCCTGGATGTGGCGTCTAGAGCTGGATGAGACAAGTGGAAAATGGGGTCCTCAGACCCTGATTCTGCTCCCAGTGAAGTTTATGGAATTCAAGGTCTGAAGTGAACTAGATAGATAGATTCAAAGGGGCAACTGTGTTAGTCTAGTAAAGCAAAAAAAACCCAACAAGTCTTGTGGCATTTAAAGACTAAGGCTATGTCTACACATGCATTGTTATTTCGAAATAAGGATTTCGAAATGAGTTATTTCGAAATAAAATCCTTATTTCGAAATAAGTTAATTCGAATTAACAAAATGTTAATTCGAATTAAGGGAAAGCCTGCAATCCAAATGGCTGTTATTTCGGAAGAGATGTTTCGAAATAAAGCCGTTTGGACCTGTTCTTTCGAAACAGCTCTTTCGAAACAACAGGTCTACACAGTGTTGTTGCGAAAGAACAGCTTTATTTCGAAATATCCCTTCCGAAATAACAGCCGTTTCGGGGGGGGGGGCAGGCTTTACTTTTTTGAAATGACGATTCTTATTTCGAAAGGACAAGGTCCGTCCTTTCGAAATAAAACGTCATGTAGACCTAATTTCTTTTATTTCGAAATAACGAGTGTTATTTTGAAAGAAAAGTGCTGTGTAGACGTGCTCTTACAGATCTATTTATCACACGAGCTTTTGTGGGAGAAAATCCCACTCCATCAGACGCTTTGAAGAGGGGAACTTACAGAATGGGATGAAAATAAATGCAGGGGCGTGTAAGACATGGGATCAGGTCATACTGCAACAGCAAATCAGAGCATTTGTAAGGATTCAAACAGCACATGGGGGGAGGGTGAAGTCAAATTACTATTCTAATATGAATAGATAGCTAGATAGCTAGATAGATAGATCTGTGTTTAATCTTCTTATCCTGTGCAAGTATGAATGGGGATGGAGAAGTTCGGAAGAGTCATCTTTGTTCCCTTCAGTTCCAGCACACAGGACTGAAGCTTTTTCCTAGAATCGCACTAGTATTTGTCCAAAGGTGAGATTCAGACTGTGGCCTTCCTACAATTGACCTGTCAACAGAGGGGGCCCTGCAAAGACAGGACAAAAGAGCATGCTGAATGTTTATATACCATGGAGCAGTCTACACAGTCCCTATACAACCTATGATTACTTGTCTCTCTGATACACAAATCTTCCCAGAGCTCCCCATGGGGCAATGGAACCTACACTGTCCTCTAGCGGGTCAATAAAACAGCAATGGGTAAATGCAATACCTTGCCCTTCTTTTTTTCTATTCATTTATGCATCCAAAATTAGAACTTTGACAATTGCAGCACCCAGTTGATTAATTTGGCGTTTTATATCAAATAGTCAAACAAATTGCGCTAAAGGCAGCACACAAAAATGCAAGAAAATAGTGCTGAACTTACTGAGGCTCCAAAAAAACAAAAGAAATCCCTTCCACATCAGATATTTAGCTAAACATTCCAGGCTCTTAAGACTATATTCTAACATCAGATTAATGTCATTTGGATCTGCAAAATTTCCCTTATTTATTGTTGCCAATCACTGTCCTGACACTCACATAGCACTGCCAGCCATTTGATTCCTAGACATGAGTCTGTAACAGCTTTGCTAAATGAGCATGAAGAAAAGCTTGAAGCTAAAGTTAATAAAGGATGCATTCAGTTATTTGTTTAGTTTTGCTTTTAATTAAAATCCTGTTTAGGCTGAGCGCAGCTTAGGGATGTGCAGCCTTATTTTATTATATTTGTTTTGATGGCAAACATGAAAAATTAAAGTAAACTCTGACAGGGTTTGTCACTTCATAAACAAAATATGAGTACACTCACAACACAGTATATCTCACAGCACAGCTGTCTAGGCCCTCAAAGAAACATTAGCTTGGAAACTCACAGAAACAAATACAGATCAAAATGTATTTGGCTGGGGATGATATGTAGGTCATTCATACATAGTTCATATTTAACTATTGCACTTGGGCTTTTCAGTTTCCCTTATTTAGTTCCATTCCACATCTATCTATCTATCTATCTATCTAGTTGCTTTTGTAGTGACAGTGGCAGTTCCAATATTAGTCCAGTGACTGAATTATCAGTGAAGCCCATAGACATATATTTAACTGTAAGTGTAAAAGCAGACCCATTGAAATCAACGGGACTGCTTCTGTTCTGAAGCTAAGCATAGTTGTGAGTGTTTCACAGAATCAGGACTTTACCCAGATCCCGCATTTGAGTTTAAGAAGTTGGAAGAAAGTCAAGAAAACAAGGCACATTAATAGTTTGGGATTTGAAAAAGGGGATCTCAGAGAAGAGGGATGGGTCATGCTATCCTCATGACTGTACAAATGTGACATGCAAGATGCGTTCAGCCACTGTACTGCATGTCCTAGAATACCAAAGGTGAACCTCTTAGCAAATCAGGAGTCCACACCTGTACATTTTCACATACATACTGTCTGTATATAGTGCCCCCACTGCAATATGACTTTGTTAATTTAAAAGAGGTGCAGGTGAATGCTTGATATATTGCTAAGCCAGAGGGACTTGACAACTTGACAACATCAGTATAACATTATATGTGCAGCAGCCAAGTCAGGAAATGACTGAATTTAAAAAAGGAGATTATAGAGCAAACAACAAATCATTTCAACTATCTATTCTATCCAAAGATTACCAAGACTACAGAAAAACTAAGATCTGATATATTATTAGGTGCAAAACTCACAGTTTCAGTGAATTATAGACATGAGCCCTAGACTCAGTATAACATCTGGCACATATTTTGCAATTTGAGGAATGGTCCATTTGTACCCTTGCATCTCATTGTGTGTTGCCACCAAAGAAGAATGTGTCTAAGCAACAGACAGAGATATTCAAAAGCCAAGTGCGATTATTCATCCTTCTCTCGGGTCTCTTGCTTCTTTCCCAGCTTGTAACTATTTCTCATTTAAGCTATAGTTCAGAGCTGAGAAGTTTATAATAATTTTGGTGGTCATCAATAGTAGCACATGCTTAGTCCAGAGACAGAGCTAAATCTAATGTATTCTCTTTCCATCCATCCTTGTAAAGAAAACAAACCATATTTTATAATCTGTAATTTTAAAGAATAGCCATTTCAATCTGACATGTAATGAAAATAACTTGTAGGTTTGAATCACAAAAGGCTATCATCTTACCTCTTTGTGTCCTGCAAAGAAAACTCTGTCTCAGGTAAGGAAAAATCAGTGATGAAGCCAAAGAAAGAATAATAAGGTGGGCTCAGGAGTGAAGGAAGAGCTGGGAATACAAGCATAGCATGGCACTATGTAAATTAGAACCATTGTTTGTATTACAGTCATAACAAGAGACAATCACCAAAACAGGGAATGTGGTAAGTACTATATATACACATTATCGTAAGTGCTGTATACACACATAGCCAGAGCTAGTGCCCACCCCAAAGATCTTCCTGTCTTTGGCGAATCCCTCTGATCCTGCCAAAAGAACCACAACATTAAGAATCTAGCTAACAGATCCATTGGAAAGAGCAGTGGTGAGAAAAAGACAGAAAAAAATAGGAGTCGGTATAAAAAACATATAGCATGGTACTGCAGCTGGCAGATTCACACAGACTGGGATCTCAGATTTAACTCTCTTTCTCTAAATGAAATGACCAAAAGTGGATACTTTCCTTCAAATGTGGTCTAGACAGTGCTCTACATTAAATGACTGTACATCAAGATGGATAGGCTGCAATACATAGGTGTTCATTTTCTTAGAGCATTGAAATGATTGCAGTACTAGTTTAGTGATGCTGTAAACAAGGCAGCTGGGACATTGCTGGTACAGCCTGCTGTGCATGGATGGGCTTGTGTGGACACAAAAAACCTGTATTTCAGCTTTTGACAAGGACTAGTATAATTCCATACCTTGTTTCTAATACATTAAACAGGTTATGAATGTTATCCAAACCCTGAAGCTCCCTCAGGCAATACAAATTATTTTTACTTTAAAGTAATTTTTCTACATTAACACTTTCCTGGGAGCAAAGATTTTTCTAAGATTTTACCTCCATTGGCTCTTATGATTATTTAGTGAGGAGCTGTTGCAAAGCCCAGACATGGCTGTTTGGTTCTCTTTCTGTCTCTGGCCCAGCCTCACCACTAGCATAAGATAAGACAGCCTGGGGCTGTTCTAACCAGTGGTAGCTGGCAACAAACCCAATGGACCTGGCCACATCCCTGACATGACTCCTGTACTGGGAATTTCAATTTCAACAGAGGAGTTTCAAATTTAGCCCTAGTCTACATTGGGGCTGGTTTTCAGTGGCAGTCAATTGACAGTTATGAAAGGAACATAAAAATCCTCGTGTAACTGCTGGCAACTTTTTCAGCTGCCGGTACACATTCGGCAAATCCGATCACAAATCCCTTGCTGTTGGCTTTCCAATATGCCTGTTGGCTCCCAGGACTTCCAGGCCCCAACCTCCAGGAGCAGAGAAGTGAGTTCAGACTGGTTGCTAACCAGTCCCGGAACGCTGGGCTGATGGTGGTGATTTTGCTGCTGTCAGTATAGACATATCCTCATGCTCATCTTTTTTATCCTCTGATTCATTAAATATCTATTCAGCAAATCTGTTGCACAAACCCCACCCCCATTAAGAATGCTATGCGTAATCAGGTTTCCTGCAAATATCACGATCTTAATTACCTAGGGTTCTCTCATAGGACTTGTAGTCATCTAATAAAGGGACTTTCAAAAATAAGTTTTGCTTTTTAATACGTCCAGCTGCAAATGGAAAATGGTGTATTACAGTGAGGGACTGTACAAGGAAACAAACAGACGCAGATAAGACCACTTTTTTCCTTCTCTGGCACAGAGCAAGCTGACATGCAACATTTATTCTATAAATGTCATAACCTCTTGAAATAATTTAAAAACAAATTATGCATGAAGTAATGCAATTGAAATGTAAATGAATTATTTCAATATGGCCACTAGAGACAGTGAATGGCACCACCCTGACTCATTTCCTGCTGCATCTTCAGAAAAACATTCTTTTGTTTACAGGGGGAGAAATAAGACCTTTGAGGTTGGGAGTCTGTGAATTTGAGTGTATTTGTTATGATTTAGTTTTGATAAATGACAGAAAAGCATGCAAAAAAACCAAAACAAATCCAGTATATTGATTAATAGTCTGGGGACTGCATTGAGCCTTAGCTTCTAGCCTTGCCTGGCCTTTTACCTCTGGATTCCTTGGCAGATGCACACACACAGACAAACACCTCCTGAGATTCTCAGCACATCCTTCACTCAAAGTTGCCAACAGTTGTGAAACCAACACTGGGGAAGTTATTTATAGCATTGTTTGTTAGGAAATGAGGATTCTTTAGCGATGGTCAGTGGCCATTCAAATTGCCGTAAATATTATGCCTCTGAGGACAGTGACAATACAGGTAGTGATGGGCAGGGATGTGCGCCTTTGTACTCATGTCTTAAGGTGCTAGGTACTTACAATAGTCTTTTCTGCACTCCCTATAAAACACTAAAGCATAGTGATGTTTCATGCAGAAACCATATTTTTTTCATGATGAATACTCACTTGTCAAAGACTACGACCTTTAAACTGTGTTCATTTGGGAAGAAAAATGTATGGTAAAGGAGACCACTATTTAATTCACACAACTTAATATATATTTAAGCTATACCTACTGTTAAGTATATCTACTGTATCTAAATCCTACTGTCTTATAATAGGTTTTATTGCATAGTACCAGAAACGTGAAAGAGAGAAGATGAATCTATGGAAATTCTCTCTGTTTGTTTGTCTTTGAATGACACAGAAATTTGGTGGCATCAAATCAGAGTAATTGTATACATCATGTGCCCATCACAGAGACCGCAGTACGAAAGAATCAGAGCTGATAGTCAAGATTTCATGTGGCAGCATGTGGGCAGTTAGAGCACATCACTCTGTAGTGATGTCCATTTGAAAAGCAGAATTTTAATCACAGAAGGCTGTCGAGATTTGATGCCACAGAGTTGCTGCTGAGGCATCTGGTTGGATTTCTATCCCAAGAAGGAACAAATTTGGCTGCTAATCCCACTAAAAAGCTTAGCTTTAGTTGATTTCCAGCCCAGGTTCCATGAGATTTCTAAACCAAAAGCAGTGAATATTGAAAATGGGTTGATGAGATTGACACACAGAAGTCTAGCATAGTCAGAGGCAGCTTTCAGTGGCAAGTAAAGAGATATTTCAATGAAAATAAGACAGACAAAGTCTGTCTGAATTCCCTAAGGGGCCTTCACTGGCAAACAAAGGCTCAGCTAAGATCTGAGACTGACTTTGAGTTGCTTAGCTAAAGCAAATCTCTCAACCTCTTTAGATTTGTTCAGAACAAATATTTTTCTAGCCTAATTGTATTAACTGTCTAGTGCTGATGTCACAGAATATACCTTGGTATGACCTGTGCTTTATGCACAGAGTTTAACTACTGCATAATTTGACCACTGAAAGTTCAATATTTATGTACTTCCAACATGTTATGAAACGCAAGAGGATAACAACAACATGCAAAGCAATGCAAAATGGGTTCTGGCATCCCCTTCATTCAGATAACAGAACAAGTGTCAACATTAACTTTGTTGACATTGGCATATACAATAGCATTTATTGTCCAGCGGAAGCACTGTTCCTGATAATCCACTCAGAATAAACTATTTAAAGAGTTGACCTGTTGGAAATGTTTCAAATAGAATGGTTTGTTTAAATATTAAACACATCGTCCTTTTTTGTTGTTAAATTAGTATTACAGCCAGCTGGGAAGTTGTGTAATATCTGTTAAGCAGGGTCCACAGACTACTACCAGTGTCATAAATTACAGTCTTTTATGTCCGGGGCCTCTGGAATGGGGTGTTAGAACATGTTCGCTAACATGGTTGAAAAGGCTGATGAAGACAAGGCACCTGGCCATTAACATGTGCTACGATAGCAGAATTAGCCAGGCTCTTCACTTAGCACACATTAAAAGCAGTACACTGCTCCATATGAGATGTTTCAGACATGTAAATTAGAATGAGTTGTCTAACACTATGCCTCTTACCCTTGTCTAACAAAGTACCAATGAGCCAAGTACCACCGAAGGATGGCTCTTAAATGTTAACATGCCACTTTTTTGAATGATAGCTGGAAGTATAAATTACTCCTACTAGATCACGAAACACCTACTCCCGGTCCCATTGAAATCCATGGGAAAACTTCAGTAGTGCAAGGTCAAGCTTGTAGTCTGTAAGCCACACCATGCCTTTTCTAGTCCATTGTATCTGCTATATGCATCTGTGCACAAACTCCTAAATTCCTTTCCTCTAGGAATTTTGTGTGTGTATAGGTTCATGTACATACATGTATTCAGTGCTTAAATCAAGACACATACTGAACACAGAGGATATGTTTATGGAGACTTAGCAAACCAAAAGCATTGACCTATTTAATTGGGAAACTACTGCAAGATCTAGCACAGAGAGAACAGTTGTTTATAAATAACAGTCATACAATAGGCAGCAGCTGCAGAAAAAATGTATGTTAATTGAAAGGATCTTGATTATGTGCAATGAAATATTCAGCCTTTTGAAAAAGGAAAGCGGAATAGGAGAAACATGGAATTCTTTGTTGATCTGGTTCACTGTAAAGAAGCATGTGGAGAAAATTGGTCAACAACTATGCATCCAAATTGTACAGCAGTCAGTGTTACATTAGACAGTGAATCTGAAGCAAATAAAATACCAGCAAAAATTCTGAGGTCACTACAGAGGCATCCAAAATTTCTGCATAAGTCAGTGACACAGACAGCATATAATAAGGACTAGGCTGATTTACAGAGAACATGCTGCTTTGGAAAGGTAAAGAGAGCAAACTTCTCCTTGATTTAGTGCTAGCAGTGTGGCTTGTTGCAGGTATAAAATGGAAGCTTATTCAGAAAGCTCAGATTATAAATATTGAAGTGATCTCTCTGTAGGCTTTGATGATGGAGTTTGATAATGTCAAAGGAAATGGGATGTTGAAGAATGACTCTAAGGATAAAACTGAAGGACGTGGCATAAGTAGTGGTGCCTGGTGTCCCAATAGTATTTGTCTGAAACATGAATTAAAAATATAGCCATATAGCTAGGTAGATAGATAGATAGATATAGCTTATTTCAACTTTTTTTTTAAATGCCAATGGACTGACAGCCATAGATCACAGATTCAGTCTGCACCCTCTGCTGGACAGATGTCAAGCTGCTGGGGGAACGTAGTACCTGACCATCCATGTCAATTTGAACAGAAAACTGCTGCTCACTTGATCATCTCTTTGTCAAGTTCTTCTCTTTACAGTCCACTGCAGAAGTGATAAATGGTAAAACATTTAAAACTAGATGTAAACAACATCCACTTAAAAAAAAGAGATATGAATTGTTTTTTTTCATTCAACAAAAATGGTTCAATAATTTTTACTACCATGTCTCAAACATGAAAAGAAAATGCTCCTGGAGTTTGCTGATATCTGAAAGGAGTTAGATAAAACCAACTCTGAAGTTAGCATTCAGAGTCATTTTATAACTGGGGGGAGAGGATAATACTGTCTGTGAGTGAAACATCACATGAAAGAAAAAATCCAGTTACTCACAGCCAAGTCCCCAGTCATGAAGGTAGGCAAGCAGGTTCCAACCATTAAGCATGGGAGCAGTTACAATGACTTCAGTTGAAAGTTGGATTTGTACTTAAGCTTCAAACTTTATTGTTCCCATATTAAGTTCCAAACTTCTGAGTTGCAAATCGTTGCATAGGCAAATAATCTTTACTCCCATAAGTAGTCCCAACAAACCCAGAATGTTTGCTTGAGTAAAGGTTTGGAGGTCTGGGTCTTAGCATGTACATAATTAGCTTGCAAATTACAAATGTATAATTCATGTATTTATAGATTTTAAAATCTGAATGGACCATTGTGATCATCCTGTCTGACCTCCAGTGTAACACAAGCCACAGAATTTCTTCTAGTAATTCCTGCATCTGTTTGAGATGGTGTTATCTTTTAGAAAGATAACCAGTCGTGATGAAGATGGAGAATTACTTGTACAATTAGTGGTAAAAGTACAACATTTAAAAAATTTTCCAGTGGATGTTATGGGACTTTACCACTATATATTAAAACAACTTTCTGAAATCAATGCAGACTTAAAATAAAGCTGTTCAAGAAATAGTGATAAGGGTGTTGGTTCATAGTAGAGAAAGAATGAAACAATGGTCAATTGAAATTAGGTGCAAATCTTTTAGATGGTTTTGTGAATCTCAATTGTTATGTATTTGCATTTTAGGTGCCTAAATATCTTTGTCTATCTAGCCCAAGAACAACATTTTGTAGGAGATACTTTTTGTGAACATTAAAACAATTTCTTGATGAAGATATGTTAATTTTTTCTTGATTATGCTAAATCCAGGACAAGAACAGCACAACAGGGGAACACAAAACAGAATGCATGGGTAAGAGGAACTAGTAAAGACTCAGAAACTCTGGTATCCCAAAGCAGTCAGTGCCCAGGGACCCTTTTTTTCCATGTGTGTGGAAATAACCTAGATAGAGAAAACAACTGTAAACTTTTTTTTATGACCAACAAATAGAATGATTAAAAAGCAAGGATTTCAGTTGTATTCTATGCACGCTGAACAAAACTGAACAATAAAACCAATAGGAAGTGAACTAGAACAGATAGTTTATTTAGGTTTAGGGCAAGTTATTGCACTGTTTCAGCTTAAACTATTGTACTTTCCTGGGTATAGAAAGACAAAATATAAAGTTATGTTAAAAGAAGATGATATAATTGATCCCAAAATTGACTGCTCAGTTAGTAGTGGGAAATTAAAACACACACTTTATGCATATAAAATGGAAAAGTAATATTTAATGGACCAACACATACAAGTTTTATCCAACAGATAGTAACTTCATTATTATAATTTATTAAAGGTTGAGAAGGAATTTATTATAAATCTCTTAATATAATGACAAATGATCCAAACTTGTATCTTTTTGCAACTTCAATAAACTTCAATAAGAGTTCTGAGTGACAAAGGAATGCAGGATCATGTGTCCAAACAAATTTTAATAAAATGAACAAGGTGTCCTGTGATGCTTAAAGACTAACAAATTGATTTATTGCTAGAGCTTTCATGGGAAAAATCCCACTTCATCAAGCATTTGACAAGTGGGATTTTCTCCCATGAAAGCTCATGCAGTAAATCAATTTGTTAGTCTTTTCACTGCCACAGGACTCCTTGTTTGTTTTACTGAATGAGACTAACACAGCTGCTCTTTTGGAACTTGGAAACAAATTTTAATGTCTGTACATCTTAAGAAAGAGTCAGTGGATTCCACAATCTTTAACAGAGCAGTAAAGGTATGTCCACATGCAGCTTCTGAATCAAAATAACACTGGTTATTTTGATTTTAAAAAGTGTAGGTCCACACGACAATTTCTTGAATCTAAATGATGAGCTCCATTGTTTCAAAACAAGGGAAGTTAGAACGATTCAATAAAACCTCATTTTAAATCGCACTGAGGCTTAGATCAAAACTGTTATATCGAAATAATGCTTTGTGGACGTGTTATTTCGATCTAACAGTTGTTTCAATTTAACAGTTTTGCCCTTCTCCTTTCCTATTCATATACTGAGTGGGGGCATAGGGGCCATCTTGCCACACCTCCCATGGTGTCCTTCTCCTAAATCGAACTAGCTGTTCCTGGACATGCTAGTTCAATTTGACTTTCTAGTGTGGACCTATTAAATTGATTTAGCTTAAATCAACTTAATGATTTAAATTTAACTGCCTTTGTGGGGACATAGTGTAATAGACATGTCAGGTGACATTTTCAAAATCAATAATGATTTTTGGGGTCCAACATCCATTTTCAAAAGTGACTTGGCCATTTAGGGCCAGATTTTGAAGGTACTTAAACACATAAAGATTAAGATAAGTGCTTCTGAAAATCCCATTAAATGCCACCTGTATGTTTAGGCACATAAGTACCTCTAAAAAAAAAATCTAGCCTCTATGAGTATGTCTACACTGTAAAGGGTTTTTTTGTTTGTTTGTTTTAAAAAGCAGGCTTTTTTTGAAAAATCTTTATTTCCTGTACCTGCAGTCATTTTACTTTTTCAAAATAGCACTCCATTTTTTCAAAAAAACGGAGCGCTGTTTTGAAAAAATAAAACCTAGACCTATTTCAAAATAGTTATTATTTCAAAATAAGTATTTCAAAAAAAGCCAATCCAAACCACAGGATTGGCTTTTTTCGAAATAGTAGCCCTATACTTTGCATTGGCATCCTGTTTTTTTTCAAAATAGAGAGTCCAACGAAGACTCTCTATTTTGAAATAATGACTTCTTTTGAAATAGAGTGTCCTCCCTGGACTCCAATTTCGAAATAAAAAATTCAAAATAATTTTATTTCAAAATAATTATTTTGAGAAAAAACTCAAAGTAATTATTTCAAAAAAATTTCAAAATATCTGTGGCTGTGTAGACATAGCCTATAAGTATAACCTCATGTAGACATATCCAAGCTAGCTTTTAGCTAGACATTAAGCAGTGAAGCTGTGGAATGCAAAACTTCCTGGAACTGTGTGTATTTAGTTGAGTGGCTAGCCAAAGCTTCTGCATCTTCATTGCTCTGGTACCTAAATCAGCTCAGATATGGCAACACACGCGCCAACCACACTCCACTATTGCAGTGTAGACATACTGAAAGATTCCCTGAAGGACAGTTAAAAGCCTAGGTAACTTTTGAAAATAGGACTTAAGATCCTAAGTCACTTAGGTGTTTTTGAATGTTTGACCCATCATTTCACATGCTGATGGTGGAGTCTTTCTTGCTGAGGAAGTGGTCAGAGCAGGGGCGGCGCTATGGGGGGGGGGCGAGGGACCCGGGGCACAGGCCCAGCCCTGGCCTCCAGTGGGCAGGCCCTGCCCGCAGCCAGAAGGCCCTGCCCCCTGGCCAGGGATAGGGGCAGCGGGGGCTGCACCATGGCGGGTGGCTAGGCCGCGGCATGGCCGGGCCAGAAGCGGCCACAGGAGGCCATGCCAACAGCCGCAGGCGGCCAGGCCCCCAATCCCCGGCAGGGGACAGGGCCGCTGCAGGCAGCTGGGCCCCAGATCCCCGGTGGGGGAAGGAGCTACCAAGGCCACAGGCAGCCGGCCGGGGATCCAGGGCCTGGCCGCCGGCAGTCGCAGCGGCCCTGTCCCTGGCCGGGGATTGGGGGCCTGGCCGCCTGTGGCCACGGGTACAGGCCAAGCCTCCTGCGGCCGCTTCTGGCCCAGCCCTACCACAGCCTAGCCACCTACTGCGGTGCAGCCCTGGCTGCCCTATCCCTGGCCAGGGGGCGGGGCCTGCTGGGCAGCCAGCCAGTGACCAGATCCCCGGCCCGATTGGGCCAGAGATCTGGGGCACTGGCGCTGGGACCCATGGTACGTGCCCCAGGGTGCCCAGCGGCAGCGATGCCCCTGGGTCAGAGACAGAATAAACCACAGCATATATTGCAGATATGTGGCAGAACTTTTAGTGCTAGTCGCAGGAGAATAACCTTTTGATTTATAAAATAAGCAAATCTGATACACAAGCTAAGCTGTGCAAACTATATTCACCTTGAAATAAAAAGGCTCAGAAATACTTCCAAGTTATTGCTTCTGTTAAAATGCCCTTTTCCATTTTACCACATTTTTCTCAAACAAAAATTTGGATGAAGTATTTTCCCTCCATCTACAGGCATGTAAAAAGGCAGATCTTTTTCCCAATGAATTTTGAGTTGCCAGTGAATGGTCACCCAGCTGAAGTCACATGGTATTGACTAGAATTCACTGGTTGATAGTGCCATGTTCTCTGGAGCATCATCAGAAACCACTACAACTCTGTTTCTGTGAAACACAGGCTGCAGTTATAGTTACTCTGAAGAAAACTGTGATCCTTCTCTCTGCTTTGCTCTTCATATCTTTTTAGAATCAAAATAATAAGTTTACAGCTTCAGAACTGATAATGACTAGCAGAAATTGATTTATTTAGATCTTATAAATCTCACCCCAATTTAAATGTTTAACATACAGTTCTACAAAAGGAACTTAGGCCTAGACTCCCAAAGGTACTGAAACCCCCCAAACTTCCACTGATTTCAGTGGGAGTAAGTCACAAGTATCTTTGAGGATCTGGTGAAATATCTGAGAGGTCTGTACCCCTGACAGATGTCCCCTTCTTCCCAAAAGATGAGATCAGGCATGCTTATGGTGCAGGGATCATTCAAGCACAAATCCATGTAGAAGGTCTAGATATATGACTGGAATGCCAAGGTCCCAGTGCACTTCCTGGAACAGGGATCTCAGCTTGTTTCCCCCATTAGACATTGAAAAGACTAGGAGTCATGTGGCACTTAAAGACTAACAGATTTATTTTTCACATGAACCTTTGTGGGAGATAATCCCACTTCATCGGATTCTTCCAAGATGGGTGAATTTACAGAATGGAATGAAAATTAATTCAAGGGAGCGTAAAACATAGGATCAGGTCATACGGTAACAGCAAATCAGAGCAGTTGTTAGGTTCAAACCCTGGGAAGGCTGAAATCAGATTACCTTTTGTAATGGGAAAAGAAACCATAGTCTCGAGTCAATCCTGCTTTCACACAATTTAATTTGCATATTAATTCCAGTTCAGCTGTTTCTCTTTGAAGTCTTGATGTCCCAGTCATATCTCTGATGACAGTCATTAACAAATCATTTATCGAGTGATTAGAAAGATGGAAGTGCTCAGCAACTGGTTTTTTTGTTTTGTGATTTCTGATATCAGTTCTATGTTCATTTATTCTTTTGTGCAGGGACTGTCCTGTTTGTCCAATGTATTAGGTGTTGGGGCATTTTTGGCACATGATGGCATAGAACATATTAGTAGATGAGCAGGTAAATGAGCCTTTGATGGTATAGTGGGCTTGATTAGGACCTATGATGATATGATGGTATCTATTGTGCAGATATGTGGGCAGACTTGGCAGCATGGTTTGTTGTAGGGGTGTGTGCCTGTTTTAATGTTTCTGTTGTTAGATCTATATTTGCTGGTGAGTATCTGTTTAAGGTTGTCTCTCGAGGCTTGAGAGAATAAGGGATCATCTTTTAGAATAAGCTGTAGGTCCTTAATGATCTGTTGCGGAGGTCTGACTTGAGGGTTGTATGTGGTGACTAGTGGTGTTCAGTTGTTTTCTTTCTTGGGCCTCTCCTGTAGTAAATGACTTTGGGGTACCCATCTAGCTCTGTCAGTTTGTTTTCTTACTTCCCCAGGTGGGTACTGTAGTTTCAAGAATGCTTGATAGAGATCCTCAAGATGTCTGTCTCTGTCTGAGGGATCAGAGCAAATGTGGTTATATCTTAGGGCTTGGCTGTAGACAATAGATCATGTGGTGTGTTTAGGATGGAAGCTCGAGGGATGTAGGTAACTATACCAATCAGTAGGTTTTTGGTACAGGGTGGTATTGATGTGTCTATCCCTGATTTGTACTGCAGTGTTGAGAAAGTGGATCTCCTGTGTGGCGTGTTCCAGGCTCAATTTGATTGTGGAGTGGAAATTGTTGAAATCTCTGTGAAAATTGTTGAAATATCTGTGAAAATCCTCAAGAGCATTCTGTAAGTTCACCTGTCTTTGAAGCATCTGACGAAGTGGGATTATCTCCCACAAAAGCTCATGCGAAAAATAAATCTGTTAGTCTTTAAGTGCCACACAACTACTTGTTTTTTTGGCTGAACTACAATAATATGGCTCCCCCTTTGGAAATTGAAAAGACTGCCTACTTAATTCCATGTTAGAGTGGCCTCATTACTATTAAGTATTATTATTTTGTGGTAGAGCTTAGCAACCCCAGCCATGGATCAGCGTTCCACTATGCTATGTGCTGAACCTATTCCGAACAAAAAAAAAAAAACAGTCGTTGTCACAACAAATTACAGTCTCGTGTTCATATTTTGAAGAACTGTTCCGTGTGCCTTCTCCTGAGCAAGGGCATTCTCATCCTCTTCCCTGATGTCTAAATTTGACTCTTTTGGATAATTTGGCTCCCCCATGTAATTAGCGTACATGATTTTCTGTATGTGTGAACTTGGGCAAGTCATTTCATTTCTCAGTACCTCACTTTCCTAATTTGTAAAATGAGGATCAATAATAACACACCCACCTTCAGCAGAGTGTTGTCTAGGTGACTGCAGTCATGTATTTAGGCAGTTCAGATATTATGGTGATGAATTAAACATAAATGCTTGTTAGTGAATTATATATACAAATAAATGAAATACTTTTTACGGCTTGTGGATCACGGGCATTTCTATCTATGGAAACTTAAGGTAGAATAGAATCTTTTTCAATTTGTATTTGTTTTAGCTCCATATTTATCCTACTTATACATTAGTATAAAAATGTCATGAACATTATGATTGTAAAACATATGGTAGTTATGCTCTCTCTGAGTCACATGCAGCATCTGGCTAAACCAGTGTACTCAGCAACATACAAGGAGAATGTACTTTTTACAATGCTTTCAGATAAGCATATGTTTAAAATAAACAGGCACATTTACTTTTATTCCTTGGCTACCAGCTCCAAGCAGTTAATGCTTGCTTTTAACAGCAATAATTTTTTTAGCATTCTCATTTTTCTGGAGAGAGAGAGAGAGAGAGAGAGAGAGAGAGAGAGTAAACAGAAAAATAAGGAAAAGAAATCAGGGGACACATAGAAGCAAAGACCAGGTAGGAAGTGCCTGGTGGAAGCTGTCTTATGTATCACAATTTTGTTGGTACCTTGGGAGATGATACAACATGACAACAAGTAGGATTTGTCTGAATAGATCCCATGGGTATTTCTCACGCTGACATCTGGGGCCAGTATTTCAATGGAAAAAAAACAGGCATTTTCCCTCTTTGCTTAATTTCCATGTAAAAATTTGCAGTTACTTAAGTGTCATTGACATGCCAATATGCATTAAACTGATGCTTCTCTTTATGGTTTATATCTGTGTTTTCATTCTGACTAATAAATAGAAAGACTAAGGAAAGAACATGCTGTCATTGTGTGAGGTGCTTGAAATAGAAACCTGAGTGTTACATGCTATGGCATATACTTTGGTGGTATCTACAGTCCCTGACGGCTCACATCTCAGGCTAAATGATAGCCCATACTCGAAGACCATAGAAAATGAAGAATCATATCACATCCCTGCATAATCAGCTCTCCTAGGCTAACATTGAAAAGAGAGATGTCAGCATTACAGCTTTTTGTGCTGTTTGTTTCACAAACATTAAAGTGGAAACCAGAAATTGTTCATGTTAGTAACATATTGTATTGTTCCCAAGCTAAGAAGTTATATTTATCATTACTGTTTGCACAAATTAAGTGCTTATCAGAGCTCCTTATGAACCCCAATATTTTAGTGCTTATGTATTAAATGCATTTTGGCCATACAGCGTAATATATGGCCACATGCCATATTTGATAATATTTGTAGGAGCTTTAGCAGAGTGGCTAAATGATTTCATTATCGTCCAACATCATTCATCATTCTTATAAGAATTGACTTGAATTACACAAATGCTAATTTGAAGGAGAAATAGTGTCAAACTGAAACGTACAACTCAGCATAACTTTTGGAGACTTCCTATTTTTTACTTCATTACCCTTTAGATAAGAGTATAAAGCAGTTTAGATTCATCGGCCATCATTTCTCCAGATGTACTTTTTGTCTGACTCTGTGGTTATTAGTAACATATCTCACTGCTGGCAGGGAACCCAAGGTCAAATCCGGATTTCAGTCCTTCATTCCTCAGGCCAGCAAGACGTAAATAATACTTGACTCCAGTGGGAGGTTGTCAGTACTGGCTGATCTGGGTAGAAAAATCCTGTTGAAGGAGTAGTCTAAAGCAGGAAGAAGAAATATATGGCTTCAAAGTTATAACCTGAGAAGTCCAAGTCAACATTCCTTTCTTTCTTCACTCCCTGGTACCTGGATCCTAACCAATCTTAGAAAGGTTGATAAGAACTTGTTATGGATGGTAAGGCAGTCTGAGTAGCTATACAGCTGTTCTGATGGCAGAAAAAGGCATAGTTCTAGCTGTGTGATGATTTGTAGCTTGTACTACTGAGTTATATTGACTCATTTTCTCCAAGGTGATCTCCTTCAAGCTTGGCATGGCTGTTTGTGGATGATTTGTACTGGTTAAATTAATCAGTTAAAAAATATCATTAGCTAGTTTAGAGGGGCTAAAGAGAACATCACTGTAGTAGAGTGACCCTCCAGAACATCATTACTCTCTCTATCAAAGTGCTACGATGGAAGGCAGATGCAGTATAAACATTCTTCTGAAAAGTAAGCCAGGAAACCAGGTGAATGGTCATTAAACTTCAGCCCAAGACATTCCTGGGAACCAATCCAGTACCAGCAGGAGCATTTATTTAGGAGGCGCTTAAGAAGTTTTACAGCTACCTTCATGTTGGAATGATCTGCCTTAATAAGCACAAGGAAATTATATTTAGGGGCTACATCTACACTACACTACATACAATAGCACCACCACACTGATGCAGGTGTACCACTGTAGTACTTGTGCACACACTCTAAACTGACACGAGGGAGCTCTCCTTGGTTTAGTAACTCCTGACACTGTGAGCGGTGGTAGCTATGTCTGGGGGGAGAAGCTCTCCCACCATCACTGTATTGTCTACACCAGTGCTTAGGTCCATATAATTTACGGCAGTCAGGGGTGTGGATTATTCACATGCCTGAGCAACATAAATAATTCAGAAGTTACCTATACTGTAGACAAGGTCATAGAGTTACATGGGTGCAGGACCACACATTTAACAAACCCATGTGCTGCCAACAGCAAACAGACTCAGAGCCTGCGGATCCAACCCTGGATGAAGGCTTGAGTACTAAAGGACCTTATTTGGATTCCAGCTCCCAGTTACGGGATGAAATCAGAATTTCCTCTTTCAGTTAAAAAAAATGTTTTGACCCTCATGAATGCAAAGAAAAGCTTGAAAACTTGACGTGAATGTTAATGAGTCCTGTCTGAGTCTGCAGAAAGCCTTAGATAATAGCACCACATGATATGAATTACCCAATTCATCTAATTTCAGAAATTATGTGGTGAGAAGCCATAGTGTGGGGACTGAGTCATAGCATGGTATGAAACTATGGGGGGGCCTTGTGTGGAATTTGCCTATATCACCAGATTGTTTTTAATCAGTTGTGTCTGGATTAGCTAAGAGCTACTAAGGATAAGAGTAATCAAAGGTGGTTTTTTTACCCACCTTTGCAGTTGCATGAGCTGGTGGCTGTCAAGTGCTGGCTTCCTGACACAAGATAGCACAGCCTCCAGGCTATTTCTACACTGTGTGTCTGTCAACATGTTCATGAACTAGCCCACACTCCATTTCGCCAGCTGCTCCCACTCATAAGAAATCAGTGGAAGGTTGCTAGGAAAATCACTGCAGTGGCCTACTGCACTTGGCGATTCACCCAATGTGGGAGATTGGACTTTTAAAACCATTTTAAGGATGCTTTGTATTTCTGGAGTGCCTAGACACAGCCTTATTGAAACCATGAGTTTGGACTATAATTAGCAACTTACAGACACCCTTGTATATCAAGATGTGACTGAATGCACCCCTGTATTCACACCCAACATACTACTGTAATAATAAGTTGCAAGGTATCATTTGAAAACTAATAACTCACAAATATGAGTTGAAATATGGTGAAATGTATTTCCTAACATATGTAAAGTTATAAACATAAACTGAAATTAAGTTTGAAATGTGCTTACCTGACGTCTGGGTAAACCACATTCTCAAAGACAAAGGATAAAGTGATGCTTCTAGGCTAGTGTCATAAAAAATGATGGGCAATCACCTATGCAGTAGCAATTCTTTGGCAAGAAAAAAGGGGCAAGGAAAAAACAGATCTGCATCTTAGCAAACAACAGCATGGACTCTCTTTTGCCGTGCAACTTCATAACTCCAACATCACAGTGGAAATTAACTTTGGTGGTGGTAACATCCTGGAAAATGCATATCAAAGGGAAACTGAACAATAAAGTGAAAGGCAAAAATACCCCCAACCACCTCTCTCTCCTTCTCCTCTCCTTCACTGAAGAAGACAAAAGAAACAGCCTTTGAAATTTGGGAGCCAATCCTAGTCTCAGAATTTAATAAGCAATATTACTGGGAATACATTATAAGTGATATCACCTTGAATTTAATCTACTTTGTTAAATTTCAGTACTCATCATATACTTTAACGTTGTGTGCTTGTATTTGCTTAAAACCTAATTAAATAAGCATGTTTAGTAACCAAAACTAATCCAGTTTTGCAGTTCAACTGAGCACTGTGGTAACTCCATTTAAAGTATCAACCTGGGGGAAACTGATCCTTTTAGGGAGTCAATGGACCTAAAATACCTGACCTTCCAGGAGATGGCAGGACAGTGCAGAACATGTTTTTGGGGAAAAAATTGGGGCTGGATATGTGTTTGGGTCACGATGTAAGTTGTTGTGAGGGCTAGTGCAAACCAGAATGTCACTGGAGTAGTGTTGGCAAGTTGCAACTATGCACAGACGCTCACTATGTGATCTGTTTGCTGGCAAGCTGCTTGTGAGCAGACCAGGTGGAGGTACAGCTGCAAAGCAATGTGAGGCTATCAGGGTTGCAGGGCAGAGGTGACACAGCCCTTCTCTGGTCTGGATTGCACCTTAGAATGCCATAGAAGCTTACGAACAAAGGATTGTACTACATGAGCTAAAGATTTCTCTTAGTTGGTATTAGAGGTAACACTTTTGTCCCAGGTACTACAGTGTAATATCTCAAATCCAAATATATTACGGCTACACCGCTCCACTCATTTCAACTAAGAGGGGATTCAGAAAAGTCTCCAAATACCCAGAATCTCAGTAAAAGAAAATATGTGTTTTCACCTCCACTTTTGGAGGGCCAGTGAAGACTGTATGAGATTCTTTTATTTCATAGATTCTAAAACCAGAAAAAGCCATTCTGGTCATGTAGTCTTGTCTTCACTATAGCACAGATTGTTGCACTTCTCCCAAATAAATCCTAGAGCATATCTTTTAGAAAAACATCCAAGCTTGATTTAAAGATTTATTGACAAAGAATCCATCACCACTTTGCGTAAATCGTGCGTATGTTTAATTACTCTACCTGTTAAAAACGGACACCTTATTTTCAGTCTGAATACATCTAGCTACAGCTTCCAGCCTTTGGATGATGTTATACCTTTCTCTGATAGACTAAAGAGACCACTGTTATGTATTTGTTTCCTTTGTGGGCATATGTAGACTGAAATCAAGCCCCCCATTAACCAGGTGCTCAGAAATGCAGCTGCAGCAGAAGATGACTGTCTACTCACTCAGAAGCACTTCAGAAAGCCCATGCTCTACACTCACTGATCTGACTTCCAATTCTTTTTTGGGTTTAGCTTAAGATACAATCTTTGTTCTGTGAATCCCTTTGTAGTTTGAGCCATAAATAGCTTATCCTGCCTTTCTCCTGACATTTTATCTTGGTAACTTATAGCAAGTGGGAATCTCATGATGAAGAGAACATAGTCTCAGTACTGTATTAAAGGCTATCCTCTCCTAGCAGGGAATCTCTTTCCATCAGATAGCTGTTGTGGGCCAACGTGTCTGTATGGAAGGTAACAACTCTCCTAGCAGCTCACAGTATCATGAAAGGATCCCACAAAATGCAGTGTCTCAAGCTGCTAGTTCCTTTACAAACTAGAGTATTTGTGTATACTAACACATGTGCCTTCTTCCCTTTGTTTTTCTTCTGTTTTTCACTTCCTCCTTGGTGTATGTGTGTATGTCTTTGGCCTTATCTTTTTCTTCCACTGTCTTCTTTCTGTATGCCATGGCTTTGCACATTACAGGTTGGGAACCGCTTCCAAGAGAATATGAAGGTTAATTAAAAAAGAGTTCTTGGAATAGCAGGAAAAACATAAATCATATCACCTGGTTTTCAGCAACAACTAAATTACTGCCTTTAATGTCTGCATTTTTGACATATGATTTGCATCTTGTTCAAAATGATATTCCAACTCTCTAATATACACAGATTTCTTCCAAAATGCTCAATTGTTTCTTTGTATATGCATGGCTGTGCAACAAGCCTGCCTTATCTTTTGCACGGTATTCCTCCTCTGAAAATTACCACACACATGCACACTGGAAAGCTTTAGTTTAGTATTAGTAACATAAATTTTTCAGGGAAAAAGGAATAAGTTTATTTTACATCCCTTTGATAAGTGAAAAGTATTTTTGAAGGCTTAGGCTATTACTTTCATTTTCCATCCATGTTAGCAATGTTATATAGCCTAGTACTATTGCCACACTATCATGATCAGTCTAGCAATTGAGTAAAGTGAAGCTTTCACTTCCCACATATTTTCATATTTCTCTCAGAATATTTAGCTTATTTTCTCTAACCCAGAAAAAAAGACTCCGCTTTCCCATATATATATATCTGTATATAAATTGCTTGATTATATGCATATGACGCATGGACAGATGTGTAGAAATTTCCTGATACTATAGCATACTCAAATAGTTGAATAACATAGCTGTTAGTAACACTGGTTCAGATCAGGCCCCAATGAGCCACATATAGTCTTGATTACTCTAGGATGCAACACTGTACAGGGATTGTCACAGAAGAAGGTGGTATAGGGAGAGGGGTTCTTGCCAATAGCCTGAAAACAGCCCACTTAGATTACCTGAGAAAGTTCATAGAGCTAGAGCTATATGCTTTCTCCTGAGACGCACCCTAGATGACGAAGAATGTTTCACAAAGAGCACTGAAGTCAGTGGAATTTTGACAACGCTCAAATGCTTTCCTGACCAAGGACTAACCTAAGCACATGTTTATGTGCTTATCTCAGTCAGGGCCTAGGTAAGGGGCTGGCAAACTTTCAAGCTAGGGTGCTAAATTTCTCCCCCAACCCTACTCCCAAGTGCCATGTGGGCCTAGTTCCCTGGCCAGAGTGTTCAGCTGCAGTGATGGTGGTGGGAAAGGAGGTGAGGATCTGCAGGCCCATTTCTTGCAGCCCCACTGTGACTCCAGGCCAGAGCCTCTGGCATGCAGACCTGGCCCCTTCAGCCTCTATCTGCTTCTCCGCCCCCATGCTGGGCATGCACAGGAGCCACAGGGATGCTGAGCATGCAGTGGACAGGCAGCCTTTCCTGCCTGTTTGCGCTGGTTCTAGGCAGGGCACTGCTGGGAGGAGGTGGGGGCCGGAAAGGGGGAGAAGTTGCTGGCACCGCCACATGGTCCTGCTTGGAGCCAGGAGCGGTGCAGCTCTGGCCAGCAGAGCATTGATGGATCCTGGCCCATGTGAAAGAAGAGTAGGGCTAGAAAGGGAGCAGCTGCTGTACAGCCCTGTTTGGGGCCAGGAGCAGTGCAGTGTGCTGCTCAAGATCATCCTGCATGCCACCTTAGGCCTGCATTGCATAGGTTGCTGAACCCTGGCCTAGGTGAAACCCTGAAGTAGTCATTGCCAATGGCAGTTCAATGCTATTGAACCTGTACTATCAGGAGCAGAGAGGGGCAGAGGTGAGGAGAAGAAGCTGAGAGACACTAGGACTATGTCTACACTAGGGGCTTAAGTCAGCTAAAGCAGGCATAATTTGACTTAATCAATTTGCTGGGCACATTTGGAGTTCATTAAGTCAACTTAAGCACTTACTTAATTCAACCCAATAACTCCTACCCTTAAAGTTGACTTTAAGGGTTAAATCGACTTTATTAAGTCGACTTAACACAAAATGCCCATTAAAGTCGACTTAATAAAGTTGACTTAGTACAAAAGACCCTTTTAAGTTGACTTTATAAAGTAGACTTAAGCAAGGGGCTGCTTTTAAAGTCAACTTTATTAAGTTGACTTTAAATGCATCCCTTTGTTAAAGTTGATTTTATAAAGTTGACTTAAACAAATGGGGGCCTCACTAAGCTGACTTAATAAAGTCAACTTTAAATCAGCCTTATTAAGTTGACTTCCCTGAGCCCTGTAGTGTAGACATAACCTAGGGTTTCAGAAGACTGACAACCCTGACGTCATGTGGGTTCTCTGGGATCTGCTAGATTCACAGATAGGCCTTGCAGTGCATTCTGTGTGGAGCAACTTTACTCACCAACCAAAAGATGACGGAGAAGCTGTTTGGGGATGCTATCAGAGATTTCCTCTTTCTTCCTACGCTGCAGCTAGAACTCCCACTGCTGAAGGGAGTTCAATGAGTTCAAATGAATCCAGTCATGGGAAATTATTTGTATAATTAAGTGGGTATTGAGTGGATAAGCACATCATCCCAGCATAAACAAACAAGTCTCCATATAGACAAGAGCTGAAAATACCTGAGAAAGGAAGAAACAAATTTAGCCCACAACAAAAGGGCTTCAATGAAACAGAAAAAAATCTCCTTCAAAATGTCCAACCCATGCAGCATGACTTTCATCAAGTGATCACATTAGGGTGATTAATAACTGCAGGAAATGACTACCTCAATTCAGATTTTATGTGTACTAGCGAGAGGGTGTGAGGAAGTCTGCATTGCATATTGCTACTATACCTTTCAAGTTTTTATGGCCCTCATGAGAAATGTGGCATTCATAATGTGAAGGAAAAAATAAAAATCATAGAGGGCATCATAAATCTAGAAGACTAAGTTGTGGAAATCACATCTTTAAGCTGACACAGCTGTGATTAACCAGCAATGGCTTTTACAGTTTGAAAAGTTTTTGGTTAAAATTATTTTCCCTGAGCAAGTTTCTAGTGGGAAAGGAAAAGTGAAGAGTGTTTAATCAAATCCTTGTTCAGGGGCTAGTCAGATGGAGTGTGCTAAATCACAAGCTCTTTACCGCTGGAGGTTTGTGTTTGAATACTGTTTTGATCTCTCATGAAAATAAGTGTGGTGCTCTCCAAAGTCAGAAGTCTCTAGTGAAAGTTGGCTCAAATCATAAAACCACACACGTGATTCAATAGTCTTTGTTCAGAGAAGGACTGAAATAGATTGGCATGGTTGCCCATAATGAGTGAGGTGTATTGGCACAACACTGTCTGAGAGCATAGAAAGTCCTTGACAATGTAAAGCCAATGACTGGTTCCTTTCTCTTGGGACCAAAGTACACCAAAGTCAACACTGAGTATTAAAGAGAAGCCGAGGGAATAGAATTTACATTAGTTTTGTTTGATATTGATATTCAGTTTACTATAGGTCCTGACTATCCAATGCCTTATACCTTGGATAGTCATACCAGGGCAAAGTGTTTGTAAAATACCACTATAATGCACTGCTGGGGATGCCCAGTGTTACCTCACTGCCTCAGCAAGAGAGAGCCTTGCTGGAGACTAGATTGTGTCAGCTCCCTGCCACACCAGTCTGTCCTCCTCATCAACAAATTCCTCAAGTTTCTCTGAGCCAAAACCTTACTTAGCTGATAACAATCAGTGAGTTCCAGCCAGGGCTGGATTAACCATCTTGGGAACCCTGGGCTGCCCCCCATAATGGGGCCTCCTGCCCTCCATCGCTGGAAGGGCTTGGGGCCATTGGGTGCTCCCAGCCTGGCCCCACTCTGGCCAGTCTGCATGGGGGAGGGCTAGTGCCTGGTATGATGGCCCCTGATGCAGCCTGCCCCAGGGCTACGGACCCTGGAGAGCTGCTCCAGGCTAGAGCAGAGGCTGCATCAGCCAGCCCTGCCTCTGGGCAGAGTGATCAGGTGCTGGCTTGCCCTGCCTCTGGGGGTCAGACCAGCCAGCCCAGGAGTGGGGCAGGAGCACAGAGCCTGACCTCTGGCTCCAGGGCCCCATTCTACCCCCCTTCTCACAGCACTGGCATGTGCTGGATTATGGTAAAGATTTTAGGGGCTGGAGCCAAAGGCACATTTTTCAGTTGGGGTCTAGGTCCCAATAGCTCCTGGGATAATCTGGTTCTGAATCCAGCACCCAGACTCCTCTTGGAAATATTTCTCTCCAATGCAGAACTCCACATCACTGTGCATTCACTTAAGCTATTAAATTCACTGCTCCTTTAAAGAATAAGTTCATTACAGCTTATTAATTTGACCAGCGTAAATATACCCTTCCCATCAAACACAGCATTGAATCAGTTTATAGTAAAAATAAAACAAGTTTATTAACAAAAGACATAGGTTAAGTGAAATCAATTTGAAGGAATAAAAACAGAAATGGTCATAAACAGATAAAAGAACACTTTCTAATGGCAAGGACCTAAGCTAATGAGCTACAATCTTTGTTCACCAATCTTCCTTTCCCAGCAACAGGTAGCTAATGTTTAGCTAGGATCCCCACAGAGTATAAGATGCCAGTTTCCTTGTCACCTCAGGAGAAGGATAATCAAAAGATTTTCTGTGTCTCCTTATATTTCAAAATCTGTCTGTGTTTCCAGGATCTAAATGATTTCCTGGGATTCAGTCTCTTGTCTCTGCCAAGGAGCCAAATCCATCTTGATTAAGGTGTCCCATGGTGTGTTCCAGCATGATGTTTCCTGTTGCAATTTTACAGTGTTCTCTTCCTGCAAGCACTGATACAAATGAATAGCCCACTGAATGTGTCCATGCCTAGTTTCAAGTGTTAGTCTCTTTCCTTTGTCTCCAGGAAGTCTGTTTATCAATTTCCTAACATGCCTACTTTAAACACTTTTTAGTCACAGACTTTAAAGCATACTATTAGTGAGTATCGATAATTCAACACACAACATTGTCACAATCCTGTTACTGATTAGAGTATTATTAGTTTTTAAATGTTATGGCACAATGCTTATTTTGTACAAACAGCATTGCAATAGAATGTAGGATGGTGAACACAGGGATGCCGAGGGCCACAGCTACTAAATCAGAATGGTTGCATTTCATATTCACTTTGCCAGAGTATGAATATTATACAAGATACAAAGAAGAAGAGAATCAGGCCTTAGATGTTTGATTTTCAACCAGTGATATCAATAGAAGCCTTTTTATTGACTCAAACAGACAAAAGATAGATGAACAGATATCCTGACTTTGTTCAGAATAGGTACAGTTCTTTTCTTACTGTAGATACAGTTAGTTTTGGAGTGAGTTGATGTGCTACAGGGTATTTTACCTAAAAAGCACTCATGCACATTGGGTTTGACTGAAAATATAATATTGGGGTACCGATTACCAAACTGGGCTTGGGTGAGGCTGAGTTCCCCTTTTTATACTGCATAAAGGCCTTCTCTCACTGCATTATTCTATGAACAAGCAACTAGTTTCCTTGGTTAGTGCTCAGGAGTTGCTTGGATTCCCAGGGAAGTGATGATAAAACTGATTCAAAACAATCAGTCCAGACCTCTTCGTTTGATGAAGCCATTTGTGATGCCTGAAAAACTACTGTCTGCAGGTGCCAGTGCACAGACATTCAGATGGAACTATAGTATATTCAAGTGACATCTAGGCTTCACTGAAGTCAATAAGAGTTTTGCGATTGACTTCCCAGGAATCAGTATTTCACTCTCTAGGCTATGTCTAGAGACAGGCTTAGGGAAGTTGACTTAATAAGGTCAACTTAAAGTCAACCTTATTAAGTCGACTTAGTGAGGCCCCATTTGCTTAAGTCAACTTAAACAAAGGGAAACACTTTAAGTCAACTTCATAAAGTTGATTTTAAATGGATCCCCTTGCTTAAGGTGACTTTATAAAGTTGAGTTAAAAGACTCTGTTACACTAAGTTGCCATCATTAAGTAGACTCTAATGGGCATATTGTATTAAGTTGACTTTATTAAGTCAACTTAACACTTAAAGTCAACTTTAAGGGTAGGAGTTATTAAGTCGACTTAAGCAAGTGCTTAAATTGACTTAATGAACTCCATATGTGCCCAGGGATTTGCTTCAGTTGACTTAAGCCTGCTTAAGGTGACTTAAGCCCCTAGTGTATCAAATACCCTTCTTAGGAAACAGAAACTCTAACTGGCAAGAACATTAAAACCTACTTATGTTGTATGACAGTGTTTTGTAGGGGACTCATGTAGGCCTAACAATGAATTTATACCAATAAATTGCTTCAAACAGAATTGTCTACATAGGATATTCATAAAGTAAAAATGTCATGATCATTCATTCACTTGTGCAGGACCGGTGCAATGCGGTAAGCCACGTACGTGTTTCAGGGGGTTGCCAACATTTGAGGGACACCAAAATGGGGACCGTGCTATTGCGCTCCCCTGTGACGTCACTCATCTGCGCCGGTGTCTGCTGCACAGCAGGAGGCGTCATAAACACTAGCGCCATTCCTGCACTTGTAACTCCAGATTGTAACCAAAACTCCATTTTGAACTGTTTACTTCATTTTGTATTGCTCAGCCTAAGTCTTGCTGAAACTTTGTTTAGATGTGTGAACATAATCTGGATGTGTGAATGAAGGGGAGTGGGTGTGTGTGTGTGTGTTAGGGAATAGGTCGCCAACTCCAGCCTGTCCTGATGCCAAACTGCTGGCACCACCTTAATGGCTGAAGACCAATGCAGACAAACCCTGCAAAAGCAAGAAGCATCAGCCCTAGAAAGAAAGGGACAAAAAGCCCCATCAAGAATAAGATCAAAGTCACATCTGCTGTTAACTGATGTACAGCACCCTGAGTCAGTGTGGACACAACATGCATGGACAAAAAGATATAAAAGATGGGTGAGACTGTATAGCTTTGGGTAATGTTCTGCACAGCATCCATGAGCATCCGTGCACGGCTGTGTCTCTGACAGAGCCCCTGCTCTTCCTCATGCCCAGCTTCCCTGGCCAGGCAGCTGCCATAAGCTGTGAACTACAGCTACAAACCCAAGCCACTATCTCAAACGGCAATCATGACTGGTATCTATAACTGATGAATTGCAGAACATGTTCTTGTGTGGGGGCGTGTGTATGTACAGTATATGTGTGTGTTTAGATAGTTAATTACCAGTTGTGTTACAATAAATGTGGCATGTTGCCTTGCCTCCCTGAATAAGATCCTGCTAGTTTTTCTTTTCTAGTGCAACATTCCTTAGAAATAAATTCACAATAAATTCAATCCATATTCAGAACCAAATCCTTTGTTCTACTGCTATTCACACAGAAGAGTCAAACAGCAGCTCAGACTTTAATAAAATAAAGAGATTTTTGTTTCCAAATAAACATCTGATGAAGACAAATAGGTGGAAAGTGCAAGGCTGCTGATGAAAAGAGGCTGTTTCTGACCCAAACTGGAAATTGTTCAAGAACATTTATCCAGTGGAAAATATGCAAAGCACAAGAGGCTCTGATAAGTACATGACAACGATAGAAGGTAAAGCTTTTTTTTTAAGGCATAATTGCCATTAAACATAAAGAGAATTTAAAATTTACTCTACTAATTTTGTGAAGATTATAAGAAATTCTTAAACTAGGTGACATATACACAATTATTTGTTTGGAATTGTCTTAGCACTTTTCTGCATGCTATTTTGGGCAAACTTCCTTGCTCCTCAAATACAATGCGTGACAATTTTACCAAGCTATTGAACAAATGTGATAGGTGTAAACAACCAAAGACACAGGAATGTCATTATTAAGGAAAAAAAGGGACTGTTTAACCATAAAATACAACAACTACAAATATCTCTAATGGGTAACAATGTATATATTATCAAGTAGGGTCATGATAATTTCATAGTAATTTATTTATTCTATTTGATATGGGATACACTGGAGCATTCTTACATTGAGCACTTTTACATCTAAACTAATTTAAAAGGAGTTTGCATGATGAGATACAACATACAGACCCTTACCTTCCAATTTGTCTGGATGCATTCCTCTTTTACTGCACCATTGCTGCAAAAAGTTCTAATTCTTTGCCTACAGATGTCTGGGTATTGTACAAAACACACACACACACACACACACACACAATAAGACCTTGGAACAAAAAGACGTGTTCTTGAACTCAGTAAGCTTTTATACTTAGATAATAAATGGTGCTTTCCAATCCATCGGTTTTTCTATATGCTTTTTGTATTACAGGAGTAGCATTTATATTCATGACTACACATACCATTATTTCAGTGTAAATATCACCAATGTTATTACTGAAAAAAATAGCACTGGGATACAAATATAAGCATAACTCTGTGAAAGAGTGACACATGGCACAGCAGCTTAAACGAGATATGTAGAATCCGATGTGATTTAAAAAAAAAAGAAAAAAGAAACACTACTCCCAAAGCTCAATTCGCTAGTTTTTCACGAGGAAAGTAGTGACAGAAACATCCTGAGACAAACAATGATGGGGGAAGAAAAAGAAACTCCCTATTCACCATAAAAGAATGTCACAAATAAGTTCCCTCGCAAGCAGTAGTCATGTACTGAAATGTCTAAGTTGAGAAAAGGTACAAGAAGAACAGCTCACATTGTTAGTAAGCCTTCAGCTTTCTAACATTTATGATTTGCCTATCAGCATGCCAAGCACGGCATCTGAATTTGCAGATAATAGAGAAGCAAATAGTGGAATAACACAATTTCATACAGCTGGAATATCCCATCAGGAACATGTCAGCTAACTGGTAATGTATATACAGGAGCATACTGCTGGCATCTGGGAATTACCAAAAGCAAGTTTTAAAAATCTTCCTAATATGTAGATGGAAAAGAGCAAGCAAGCTAGGTCTTGTGTTGCCACAAAAAACAAAAACAAGCAAAGCAAAGCAAAGCAAAGCAAAACAAAACAAAACAAAAGAAGACAAAGAAATGGTATTTGTTAAAAGTGTTTTGGAAACACCCTGAGCAAAAGCCTTTCCACATGTAAATTTTCATAGCTCCATTGACAAAAGCACTATGAAAACTTAGAGCTGATGACGATTTGGCCCCAGTGATGTCTTCTATTTAAGGACACTGGTAAATCAATTTTGATTAGTGATCGGCCCAGTGCCTCCCCCCCAGACACACCCACCCAAAAGCAAGGGGAAAGAAGATGTGTTGGCAATCGCTAAAAATCACCTATTCAATAGCTGGAGTGAAGAAAGGAAAGTAGTCAAATATTTCAAAAATAGTACTGAAATAAGTACAGCCTACCCTCTCCCACTTTCTAGAGTTTTTCTAAATATGAGCCACTGGGAGAGGTGGGGAGCTATTCAGGAAACAAGCCCAAAGATGAGTACAGCAGAAAAGAAAGTGAACTAGATTTGCTCCTGAATTTAACAATAATTCTGATATTATTCAAAACATCTGGTGGAAGAAAGAGCTGTTATTGTCTTCTGTACACAGCTGCAGCAAGACTATTGTGCAAAGTAAGGTGCAGAAGGTAGGTTTTCAGTGATCCACTTGGCTACAAGGCAGTGACTGTGATCTAACCAACTGCAATTTTCTTCTCATTCCTAAAAAAGACTGAAAGCTTTCACTTTTAAAGCTCAGTATTGAAAATGCTTTGCTGATGATAAGCCGTGGCTTCTGTTGGAACAGAGCTTAAGTCAGAGTTCCAGAAATTTTTTCCAGATATGGTCTCTTGAGACTCTTCTTGATGTTGCTTCTGCAGCAGTTGCTGTTCCTGCTGCCAATATTATTCCCATTGTGCTGCCATTTTTCACGTCTGTGGTATAATCTCAAATCCGCTAGGTTCAAGCTAGTTATTGGAACATGGGGGCCTACTACTGCACATCATAGCTCAATCAGAGGCTTCAGTTTCCTTTTGGTGAATCCTGCTTCGCTTCCTCTGAATATTAATGAAAATATTGTCAATATTAAGTTATGCTGAGACAATCATCCTTGAAAAGTTCTGTTCTTGGACAACTAAAAATAAAATTGGTTTAGAACTTACCATTAAGATTTCTTTCATAATGGCATTCTTATTTCTTGTCTTGAGGCTGGACTTTTGCAAGATTCTGAACCCTACCATATTTCTGAAAACTTTTTTATCTACACTGAAGTACAGCATATGCATCTTCTGCCCACTTTCTACCTAGGCATTTCTGGAGTATTCATCATCATGGGATTCAAGCACTGGTACTTTTAATATTTTTGTTGCATTGTTCTGTATCAAAGGTCTGATCCTGCAGGTTGCAGAGTATCTGCAGCTACTTTTGGCTTAGTTGACATAGATATCACAATGGTAGGCACCTTAGTAATATCATAGACCAGTGGTTCCCAACCAGTGTGCCGTGGCACACTGGTGTGCTGCGGCAATAGCCAAAGTGTGCCGTGAGAATCTGGGAGAGCTAGAGTTAGAGCTCCCTCCCTGCTCAGCCCAGCCATGTGGGCTGTGCAGGGCTGGCAAAAAGCAGTTGCAGCTTTTGGGGTAGGCGAAGCAGGCAGCTGCCTAGGGCGCCAAGTAATAAGGAGTCTGTCCTCAATTTGGTGCACAGAAATGAAAATATAGAAAAACATAGAAATTGTTCCCATCTAGCAGAGCTAGTAGGGCTGGAAGCCTAAGCACTTTTCACTCTTGGCTCATCAAGGCAAACTATCATTAGGATCTGTGCTTCATCTGAAATGCAGATTTCACCATTATCTGCCCATCACCTTCACATTGACATGCTAAAAATGTAGGAGCAAACAACAGACAGCACAATAGTAGGAATTTTCCCTTGGGCTCAGCTTTTAATTCCTCAGTGTGGCCATTTATTTTGCCATTTTTCAATTTTGTGAAATATTGCCTTTTCCTTCTCTTTTTTAACCTGTTCTTTTGCCTTTCCCTTTGACTTTGTGAGAATTTTTAGTTTGGCTTTGGTTAGATCAGTTTACCAGGTAGGTCCATATAGTCTGCTACATATAAATACAGTGCTACCCTCTTAGACAAGCATTATAGCTGTGTGTGATGTCTGTGCTGTATCTTTTTGTTTTGTAAGTACAGTAATTTTTTTAGCTTCTGTACTTACTATTTAATATTTTTGAGGGGGCAAGAGTCTTATAACCTTGAGTACTTCAGAGAATTTCACTGAAATTTGGTGTTTTTCATTTATAGCTACACACTAGGAACCCTTTTTTACTTATTTGTAGTAAATGTCTAGTGCACATAAACCCAAGCCTATATGAAACATTTGTAAGATTTGACTGCCAAAATTTTAAATGTGGTATTTGTTATTTTTGAGCCATCATTAACGTTTCCACTTTTTATTTATTAATTAATGCTCATACTTCTTAAAAAATGTTCATTTTAACTTTGTAGTTCAGCATTAGCTCATTTATGTTAAGTGAAAGATGCTCAACTTACAAGCTTCATGGGGGGAAGATCTTTAAAAATATCATACCCAAGAATAATTTCCGAGTTCCAGAGGGATAGTCACATTAGTTCAGTTCAGCAAAACAAAAAAGGAGTCCTGGGGGGTCATGTGGGGTGGTTAGGGCTGCAGGGGAGGAGTGGGGGCACAGAGAAGTTAGCAGTGGGGGCCAATAGTGAGCTCTTTAGGGGGATCCACAAAGTAGCTTGTGGCAGGGAAGCAGTTCCCAGCCTGCAAACAGCCAAGGTAAAGGCTTTGAGGGGGGCTGCTGGGGGTTGTGGGGGGCAGGGGGTATGTGTGTAGCAGAGGTGGGTGGGAGTGGATGTGTAGCAGAGGGTGTGCAGCTGAAGTTGTGGGGTGGCAGTTTGGTTGGGGGGGGTGTAGGTGGGGGGGTGAGCTGGGGGCTGGAGGGATAGTTCTGGCCCCTGCAGTGATGGGAATGTCCATCAGAGGCAGCAGGGGGTTGGGAGAGGGGGGAACGGGACCTACTGGGGTGGGAGGGAGCAGCAGTGGGGTGAGGATTTGCCCTGGGTGCCAGGGAGCCACTGTGGAGAAGGGGGAAGTGGCTGCTGCGTCGTCCTCCCCTGCCCTTCCTTCCCACTCCCCAGGTTCCCCCTGCCCCCTCACAAAGCCACTCTTGTTCTCCCTTCCCCTCCCTTCTCTTGGTGCTGTTCTCCCCATGGCTGCCCTTGTCCTCTTTGGCCACCCCTGCCCAGGAACGGTGCTACCATTTCTAGTGCCCCCCCCCTGCAATGCTTACCAGGTTTACTGGGTTGCGCCGGCCCTGCCCCTGCCCTGCTCTGCTCCCCACACTCACTCCTGCCACTGCAAATAACTCCTGACCTCCCCTGTCTTTCTGTGCCTGCTCTTCTACCCCTGCTACTCCACATAGCAGCATTTCCAAACCACCCGTGCCATGGTTCATAAATATTCATGTTATTTTGAGCTAATTTGAATATTTATGAGTTTTTAATGGTGGTGTGCCTCGAAAAATTTGAAGGTATCAAGGTGTGCCACAGCAGAGAAAAGGTTGGGAACCACTGTCATAGACAGACTAACACCTGAGAAGTGTTCAGTACTGTGTAGATGAGGCCCTAATTATTGTGCACTGTATAAATATAATCTGCCGCAATTTGCACTGTATAGTAATTTGAGGTAAGAAAGCCAGTCAAGTGTGTAAATATCTTTTAATGAGTAAAGAGCATATTTCTCTTCAACAGTCATAATGTTTTTTTCTTAGAAAATGTTCTGCTTTTGTATTCTGTCAAAGAAGCACATCAGCTTGTGCAGGTGAAAGATACTTTGTCTTGTAATAATTCTGCATTGCTGTCAATAAATGTTTAAACTGACAAGGTAGGTGTGGTAATCTTTTATAGCACCAATTTCCTGTGAAAGGCAAAAGCTTAGAGTGCCAAGCTTTCATCTCCGAAGATCTGAAGTAGTACTCTTTGGAGTGCTGAAGTTCCTCTCTTTCACCAACAGAAGTTGGTTCAATGAAACATATTACTTCTCCCACCTTGCCTCTCTCAGCTCCTCAGACTATTATGATTATGACAATACTGTAAACTAGGGGTTGGCAACCCCTGGCACATGGGCCAAACCTGGCATGCGGGCCTTTGCACAGTGGCTCGCAGGCCTCCCGGCCCTGCAGGGCTGCAGCTGCTCCCCTGCTGACCCCTCTGCACAACTCCTGTCCCCACTCCCTAGTGGGGGAGTGCAGGTTCAGCAGGGAAAATAAGCGTATGGCTCCTGTCCACATTCCCCAGCTAAGACATGGGGGTCAGCAGGGAAGAGGAGTGCACAGCTGCTGTCCCTTGGTGGCCCCATCCATGGCACACTTCTGACCACATGGCACCTTTCTGGCCTCATCCCTCCCCCTCAGCACCTGCTGAGGGTTCAGGGAGCAGCACTGGCACAGGAGTTGGCAAATGTTGCTGACCCATGCTGTAAACTATGGGTCTCAAACTCAAATCACCACAAGGGTCGCATGAGGACTAGTACAGGACTGCACAAGGACTAGTATGTTACCTTGCAGGCTGCACCACTGAAACCTTTTCATACAACTAGTTTGGAAATATTGGTAACAGTAGTGTTGTGCTGGGCTGCAGGATATAACTTTAGGGGCCACATGTGGCCCACAGGCCATGTGTTTGAGACCTCTGCTGTAAACAATGTTTAGATTATGATTTTTCCATGTCTTTTTATGCCCCAAAATGCAACTGTTGAATAGGCTAACAGTGTATAATTAAATGATAATTAAACCAAATAAACTCATTTACTACCCTGCTAAACATATCAGAGGCTATCACATTCAAAATATCTCTTTAGGAAAAAGATTTAAGAACCTACATGTGTATTGAGAAACAGTGGGTATATCATTTAAACCTCCACAGCTTCATGGGCCTCGGTTTAAGGGGCTGCTATGTTGCAGTGTAGCCATTTCCTTTCACCGCACAGTGGCTCCAGTCACAGCCCACACATTTAAACTGCAATTAAACAGCCCCTTAGCCTGAGTTCCATAAGTGGGAGTTAGCTGGCATGGCTGGTTTTTAATTGCAGTGTAGACACACCCAATGACATCCAGTGGGTAGAGCACGGGCTTAATATGAAGGACTCGAGCTGAAAAATAATACATTTTTTTTTCATGGCAAAGAAAAAAGAGTCAAGTCTGACTGGATACATCCACACTGAAAAGTTCTTTTGGGATAAGGAGGCTTATCCCAAAAAAACTTTTCCATGTCTCTGCAGACATTTAGTTATTTTGCAAAAAGGACTGCAGTATTTTGAAATAACAAAGCTCTATTTTGAAATAACTAAACCTGCTTTTATTTTGAAAGAGAAGCTCTTTTGAAATAGTTATTTCAAAAAAAGCTGTTCCAAAATGCAGAACTGGCTTTTTTCAAAATAAGGGGGAAGGAGTTCCCTGGCCAGGGCTGCATTCTCCCTTAGGAGGGGATTCCCTGGCACCGATTGGCTTCCTCACTAGGGGAGGGGTACCCCAGGGGGGCTGGTTTCCCCACCAAGCAAAGATGCCCAGAGTGGGCTCTGTTTTGGGGAAGGGATGGGGGAAGGGCACTTTCCCCACCTGGGCAGCATTCCTCCAGCTGGGCTGCAGTCCTTGACAGCCAGCCAGGAAACCCCAGGGGTCGGCATTCTGCTGGGGGACAGATTCCCCCAGCTGGGCTGGTTTCCCCACTAGGGGAGAGATACCCCTGGCCAATGTTCCCTGTAAGCTGCGCTGGCGCGCTGCAGCGCAGCCCGCCACAGCCGCCAGCGCAGAGAAGGCTGCTGGCAGCGCACTGCCGGCAGCCAGAGTCCTTCAATAGAGCTTCTGTGGAGCAGGGAGTTTTGAAAACTCCTGCCCAGAGAAGCTCTAATGGAGCATGCCCAGAAAATCTGAGCATGCTCCGTAGAGCTTCTCTGGCTCAGGAGTTA
>ML681990.1:27681604-27792142 GCA_007922195.1 Podocnemis expansa | reverse complement strand
GGGGGGGGGCTGCTGGGAGCGGGGGGGCATGCTGCCAGGAGCAGGGGGGTGATGCCAGGAGTAGGGGGATGAGTGGGAGTGGGGGGATGATGCCAGGAGCGGGGGGGCGTGCTAGCAGGAGTGGGGGGGCGAATGGGAGAGGGGGGGCATGCTGCCGGAAGGGGGGGGCCTGTCAGGAGCCGGGGGGGCGAGTGGGAGCTGGGGGGGCGAGCGGGAGTGGGGGGGATGCCGCCGGGAGCAGGGAGGGACTGTGCAGCCGACCCTGCGGGGGGGGGGAGAGCGCAGCGAGCAACAGGAGTTGCTCAGCTGCTCTCTCCCCTTAGAGGGAACATTGCCCCTGGCGGGGCTCCCTTCCCCACTGGTGGAGACATTTGGAGGGAACCCATGAAACTGACCAGGCTCTGAGCTGCTTGCCAGGAGACACGTGCAGCTGGGAGCCTGATCTGGCTTCCACCCCTTCCTACCCCCCCCCAGCCTGAACAGAGGGCCTGGTGGGGGAGTAGCCATGCTGCGCATTCTCTGCCCCCAGCCAGGAAAGCAGCCTGCTGGAGGTTTCCTCCCCCTGGCAGGGAACAAAGGCTCCACCAGGGGGAATCTCTCTCCCACAGGGAACAGTGCTTGGCTGGGGGAAATCCCACCTTTGGCAGGGAAACCATTCTGCCAGGGGACCCATTTCGAGTTGGAAAGTCTAATGTAGACTCTCTAACTAGAAATTCTAATTCCTACTTCATTTCAAAATAGGAGTCTTGTGTAGACTCACTATTTCAGAATCATTATTTTGAATTAATCTCAATATAGTTATTTAGAAATAACTATTTCAAATATACTATAACAGTGTAGACATAGCCACTGAGAACACAATTTTTGGAAATTTTCAGTAAATCAAAAAGCTGAATTCATTTTGTTTCAAATGAAATACTTCAATTTTGAATATTTTAAGCATTTTTAATTTTAAAAAAGGAAAGGAGATTTCAAATGCATAAGTTATTCTGAGCTGAAAAATCTAAACATTTTTTCCAAAACAATTTAGCTTAGTCAACATTCATCAAACAAGGTATTTCCAGTGTAAATATGTAGGTGTGAGGACCATTATACAACATACTGGTGAGATTTCATCTGGCATATTGTGTGCAGTTGTGGTTCCCAATGTTTAAGAAAGATTAATTCAAACTGGAACAGGTACAGAGAAGTGCTACTAGGATGATCCATGGCTGGAAAACCTGCCTTGTGAGAGGGGACTCAAAGGGTATGTCCACACATCTCTTTTATTTTGAAATAACACTGGCTATTTCGAAATAAAAGAGATTAGGTCCACACAACGTTTTCTTATTTCGAAATGACGGGATCCGTCATTTCAAAATAAGAACCATCATTTTGAAATAGCTTAAACCCAGATAGTTTTGAAACGCCAGTTATTTCAAAATGGTTGTTTCGAAATAATGCCGTTCAGACATGTTATTTTGAAATAACCAGCATTTTGAAATAATGTGTTGGACCTTCTTCCCAGGGGGCATAGCAAAGGGTATGTCCACACATCTCTGTTATTTCAAAATAAAACTTTGTGTGTTGACATAGCCAAAGAGCTTGCCTTGTTCAGGTTAACTAAAAGGAGGTTGAGGGAAAATATGATTCCCCTCTATAAACACATCAGGGAGCTAAATACCAGCAAGGGGGAGGAATTGTTTAAGTTTATCGACAACGTGGACACAAGAACAAATGGATATAAACTGGTATCAGGAATTTTAGATTTGACATTAGATGTAGGTTTCTAACCATCAGAAAAGTGAAGCTTGGAACAGCTTTCCAAGGGGAGCAGTGGCAACAAAAACCCTAGCTGGCTTCAAAACAAACCATGATAAATTTACACTATGGAGGAGATGGCATGATGGAACAGCCTAGTTTGGCTGTTGACTGTTTTCTGGCTACTACTGATAGATATGCCAATGACCTGTGATGGGGCATTTGATGAGATGGATTTTGCGTTATTACAGAGTGGTGGCTGGTGATCTTTGCCCACATGCTCAGAGTCTACCTGATTACCATCTCTGGGGTTAGGATGGAATTTTCCACCAGGACAGATTGGCAAAGGTTCCAGTTTCTCTTCACTTTCTTCTGTACAATGGGGCATGGCTCACTTGCTGATAGATTCTCTGTACCTCAATGTCAATGATTTGAGGACTTTAATAGCTCAGTTATAGATTAGAGGGTTATTACGGGACTGGGTGGGTGAGGTTCTGTGACCTGCCATCTGCGGGAGGAGACTATATGATCTAATATTCCTTCTGACTTTAGAGTCTATGGCTACACCAAAAAATCTTTGTTTGGACTTGGTTAGTCTGAACTACGTAGTTTGAAATTTAGTTCAAACTAAGCACAGTTTTTTTAGTTCGAACTAACTTTTTAGTTTGAACTAAAAAAGCACGACTAGTTCAAATGAAAAGTTAGATCAAACTAAAAAAAACAACAAAAAAACAAACAAAAAAAAACGCATTTAGTTTGAACTAAACCACTAGTGTGAACTTATTTAGTTCGAACTGGCATGTCTCCATTGCACTAGTTCGAACTAAAAAATGCAAATAAGTTTGAACTAGGCACTTAGTTTGAACTAACCAGCTGAACTAACTAGTTTGAACTAACCTTTGATTAGTTTGAACTAAAATTATTTTTAGTCTGAACTAGCCAAAGGCCAGCGTAGACAGGGTTCAAATTAGTCTGGACTAAGCTTGCTTAGTCTGAACTAATTTGCTAATGTAGACATAGCCTATGAATCCATAACTTACAAATTATTCAAGAGTTGCTGAACCTACATTTTTCACAAAAACACCCAAAAACCTCAGTAAAAAAAAGATTGCCAATTTCTGCTCAGGAAAGACGGTTTAATCCTCTAGTGAGGATTTCACACCTAGCTTCTTGCCTTAACTCTGCCACGCACTCTAATGTGTGACTTCTGGCATGTCTCTGCTTTGTTTTGTACCTCTCATTCCCCTCCCACTCATTATCTATAATACTTTAAGCTTCCCAGAATACTGGCTATACTTTAAAAAGTGTATACACTCTGCAATATGGTCTATGGTCTAGTCTATAAGCTACTGAAATTCAAATGACTAACTTTTGAAAGCATCAACAAAAGCTTCTTCTCTTAGATATTTATATGGAATAAATCTGGATAAAACATTTAGTTTTGGAATTCAAAAGAGCAGAACCATTTGAGGTAATAACATCACTAATGTTAGCAAGCAGAATCTAAACTGTTCAAGACAATAGCTCTCCTATACTGCTATAACACAAGAATTTTTTCAATTCTGTTGTTATTAGGAAACAATAATACAGTAAATTCAATAGGACAATACATTCATTAATAACCATTCAGACAAACGTCTGTATATTTTTTGAGTTGTAGATGTGCATTTAAATTTTAAATATATCCTATGTTATGAATGATATGGGCCTTCATGCATTTTCTGGGTGTTTTTAGGGAAAAAATACTTTTACACAAAATGCAAGACAGAGGGTGTGAGGGTTTTTTAAAGCTATCATAAAATACACCTTGTGAAATTATACCTATACCTTATATATGATACTGTATAGTCAAAATACATAAATCCCTTCTCTGCATCCAGTATCTGTATTTTGAATCAAAGGTATAAAATAACACAGAGTAGTAGTCAGTTAAATGTGATACAAAATTGTTTTTAACTTCTGCTGGAGGTGTTTTTAAAAAATGGTCCCTGCAGAGAATTTTTTTTAACAAGCATAAAAAACTTGGCATAACTTTTAGGTGTAGGTGAAGTCATCAAAAATGAGAAACAGCAACAGACTTCACTGAGAAGAATGTTAACCCTCTAAAATAGTGCCCAGATACACAGTACTTGTTGAACAAATTCAGATTTATTGAAAGTAAACATTTACATTGGCTACAATGTTATAACTGTTACAAAGCGGGATAAAAGGAGGCTTAAATAGCAATAGAAAGCAAGTGCAATAAAAAGTGAATAGAGAAAATATTTGGCCTTAGTGATCTTTTGGCAGTATTTACATTATGTACATATTGTTAAATATTTGTAATAACTCTAAGGCACCATAGGCTAAATAGCAGACTCTACTATTTTGTGCACAGAATTCAAGAAATTTATTGGAAGAAAAGGCTGTAAAAGAAACACAGGCATAATTTAATGTTTACATAAAGGAGTAGCTGCATTTTTTTAAACTCAGAAGGTACAGTAATTATTGGGTGAATTTAAAACATTATTTTTAGATCATTAAATTATGTTGAATGCCTGTATAAGAACTGTATTTTTACTGACGTGCTGGTAAATGTTTAATGAAACCTATTCTTCCACAGTTTTTCACACTAAATATGTTTTGTCTACAAACTACTTGATATTTTTTGTCTTACAGAAAACTTATACTTAATATATCTTACAGCACACAAAATCCCAATGCAATGTTTAATGGGTAATAATAAACATCACAGCTGCACAGGCAGACTAGAATTTAGTAGGAACCAACTGCCAAAAGGTTTTCATATTCAGGCAACCATGCTAAAATGGCAGCTCTATGCATTTCACTCTGTTTGGTCTCATCAGGGGATGTTGCTTCATTTAGTGAGCATAAAGGTAAAGCACACGCATCTAACAAGTAGAAGAAAAAAAGCGAAATACTTACAAATCTGATACTTCTAAAACAAAATCCCCAAATTCAACCAACTGAACAAAACCTTCATAAGTAAATCGGTCCATTATTTTATCAGCACTACCAGAAGTACACATTTTCCTACAGTCATGAGCACTACAAGGGGTGAAACTAATTACAGTTATAGACATGGCAGAGGAGACTGGAGTTTTTTAAATGACCCTTTTTAGGCCTTTGTATGATAATTTAATTGCTCTTCAAACGAAAGGCCTTGTTTAATTTAGTCAACAAGTTTGCCTTTCAAATTGAGGTAGTGTTTGTAATGAAGAAATTAAGCAGGACATCAGATAACCTTCTCAATTCTGCAATTAAAGTGCCTTAGGATTCGAAATGCCCAAAAAGACAACCTGAAACCTAATTTATTCTGCTTAGGTTTTTACAGTGCCACTCTTACACAGATGAACAATATCCCTGACTGTACTTCAACGAGGAAGAGGCTGTTCTAATGGCTCACAGGCAGTAACTGATGAAATTTGTCCAAGTTGCTTAACAAGAACTTGAATTCATACCGTCTCCTTAATCATCAACATTGCTCTTGACTTGACTGTGTTACCAATAGTCAATGGACTCAAATAAAAGTTTAGCCTTTCTAAAATCTATACCGATTTACTGATTTAAAGATGCATGTAATTCCAAATGTTGGTCTCATCTTCAGTGGGCCTTTGCTTCATAAGTTTTTGAAACATTCACTGGCTATGTCTACATCTAACTGCTTAATTCAGACTTGCTTTAGTCCAAACTAAGCAGGTCAAAGTTAGTTCGAATTAACCATGGTTTTTTAGTTTGAACTAACTTTTTAGTTTGAACTAGCCACGCTTTTTCAGTTCGAACTAACTTTTTAATTTGAACTAAAAAAAGCATGGCTAGTTTGAACTAACTAAAAAATAAGTTTAGTTGGAACTAACAGTGCTAGTTCGAACTTATTCGAACTAAAGTTTGAACTAAGTTTGAACTAAGCAGTTAGTTTGAACTTACCATTTGACCTAACTAGTTCAAACTTTGCGTAGTTCGAACTAAAAATAATTTTTAATTTTAACTAGGCAAAACCTAGTGTAGGCAGAACTCAAATTAGTCTTGATTAAGCCTCCTGAATCTGGACTAATTTGCTAGTGTAGACATAGCCACTGTGACAAGGAGTGACAAATATATAATATAACATTTGTATTTGTTCATTAAGTGTCTTCTCCTGGAAGGGTGTAGGGAGCTCAGCACCTTGTATGTGGTGTCAACACATGCCATGATCAGATCCATAAGCCTACATGTTGTTTGAAAATGCTAAGATTACCAGAGAGCTTTAAGTCAAGTATCTTTACCTCTTGGTCAAAATTTCATGACAAACACTCTTTTTTCTAGCATGACAAATTTTCTTGAGCCAGGAACAAAATCCATTAAAATGAATTTAATTTTTAACTGATGAGGTAATTTTCACATTTATTTATTTGTTTGTTTTTAATGGCCAACCATTGCACAAATAATCAATTGCCTCTCCCCCCCACACACTTTGTACTCAGCAACAATACTGGAAAAAAGCTAATTATTTCAGCAATAAAAAATGTTTACAAATATAATATGCTTGATCTAAGCAGAAAGTCTGCCTTTTGAAATTGTCTTATCTTTTAGCAATGGAAGAAAGCATAATCTTAGCATTGTACATCAGATTCACTTTTAGTACCAACAGCTAGAATATTAAAATTATACAGCATCAGTAAACTGTTTTTCAAGGGCATCAGAAAAAAATGCAAGTGTAAAAAAAATGTGGAGTCAGTGACTGTGTTCCTGTAAAACATTTGGAAGCAGACTGTTACAGAAACTGGCCATTAAATTAAGAGAGACTGAATCAGAGTCTCAGATCATGTAAATGGGCATAGATATGTTGAAGAACATGGCTCTACGTTGATTTACACCAGCTAAAGAGATGGCCCTCAGTGCTTACACCTCTGAATGCTAAATTCCTGACTGAATTTAGGACAGGAATTTTTTTTTTAATTCATTGTGCTGTCTAGGCGTAAAAGTATAGAAAGCAAAAAAATGTATCCAGTAGGTGAACAGTTTATTACTGTGGTGAAATATTAAGAGTTTAATATTAGGTCCACTGCAGCCCCCTATTTCTTGGAACTATAATTTGGGATTATTAATTCCTTGACCTAAGGCCCCATGTAGAACTCTATAGGGCTGTGACCTATACAAGCGTGGTCATGGGATAGACAGGTCCATGTTACATAGGCTCACAGCCAGGGGGATGCATATTCTCTCCCACTGAAACCATGGATATTTGCCAGGAAAGTTAATACAGATTGGAGCTATATTTCATTTCCAAGGGAATGCTATCTGTGGAGTACATACCTTTTATAGGGGGCTGTAGGAACTGTTGTGTCCAGCAGATGGATATGATTCCACGGATCCATTCAAGCTACACTGACAGGAACAGCTGTAATTCCATAGACAACAAAAGGCCTTTTTTGCAGATGGTCTTTACCTTTTCAGATCCCCTGAAATCCACCCAGAGTCAAGAGTTCTCCAGGGCTTGAGGGAGAGTAACTTCTGCTCCTCAGATGCAACAACCAGGGAGAAATAAAAAAAAGGAATCTCACAGAGCATTTACTGCCTGTTAAGTGCCTTCCTTGGGCTTCAGTAATGACTGTTGGTTATTGACTATGACTATATCTACACTAGAATATTAGTCTGGATTAAGGAGGCTTAATCCGGACTAATTTGAGGCTTTTTGTTCGAATTTAGCAGAACTTAGTTCAAACTAGTTAGTTCAAATTGTAAATTTGAACTAACTGCTTAGTTCAAACTTATTTTGAACTTTAGTTAGAACTAGCACGATGTAGTCCTGCTAGTTAGAACTAAGTAAATTCAAACTAGTGGTTAGTTTGAACTAACCATGTTTTTTTCTAGTTTGAACTAATTTTTACTTTGAACTAGCCGTGCTTTTTTAGTTTGAACTAAAAAGTTACTTCAAACTAAAAAAACATGGTTAGGTCGAAACAAACTTTGAACTGCTGAGTTTGGACTAAGCAAGTCCGACCTAAGCAGTTAGGTATAGACATAGCCTACTAGTTTGAAAGCTGCAATACAAATGCTCAGTTATTTATTACATTTATCTGACTGCCAAAAGAAAACTCGAAGCCATTTAAAACTAAGTGCCAATTTTCTCTGTAAAGGAAGTAACTAAGGGTGTTTTTCTGTTCACAGACAAGATAGTGCTCAAAAATATTTTCCTGTTGTTAATTTGATTAAGCAAGAAAAGACTTAAGTTATTGGGTTTCCAAATGTGTTTCAGTTTAAATCTACTGCTGTCCATTATGTGAAAACTTTCCCCGGCTCTGCCTTCCTGGGCCCTGAACCTATTATGTCCAGAATGATTTCAGTGAGAATTGTGGGGTCTCAGGAGATGGTTAGCAGTTTGCTGGCTCTGGCTGCTGATCATGAACATGTGGTCATCAGAACTAATTTGCATCCTTGGAGATAATTAATGGAACTTCTTACAGAATTAGGTGTATTGTAAAGACAAGGAAAATGATGCTGGCAAGAAAGCACACGGTCATGGCTTGATTCTGCCATGTGGTCAGTGCTCGCAAGTCCCACTGAGATCAATGGGAATTCACAGCACCTCTCAGGCCTTGCAGGATTGAGCCCTTATGCCTTTCAAAGTTTCTGTTAATACTTAGCTTGTATGCATGCAGCTTGGAAAAAAATTAATATCCATATAAACATAGTCAACAACAGTAACTGCAAGGCTGAATGATGTAATGGGGGGATTCAGGTGTGTGAGAAAGGGAAAGACCTGCGAAGACAAAAAGGACAAGGGTTGAGATTGATCATTCAAGACCACACATTGTATTTAAGGGCTACCCTTTCCTGTGCAACAGCCAACAGATGGGAATGAACAAATGGAAAAACTCCACAGTTCCTTTGGAGTCACTCAGCACTGGCATGGTCTCTCAAGCCTCACAAGTATCTGGTGTGGGCAGGGAGCAACAGCACGAAAGCAAGTGGAGGGATGGAAAGAGATTCTATAGGAATCCTAGGTCCCATCCCAATGAGAATGCACCTTGTAGCTCTGAGGAACATCCCTAAGTGAAATTAGTAAAATAACAATTGGGCCAGTTATGTGGGGAGAAGGACAGAATCAATCAAGTTGCTAAGCCCCAAAACGTGGGGGCCATACATTGCTGGTTCCAGTGATGAGTTTGATTCCCTTCCTGCTGAAAGCTGCCCTGCAGCACCGTTATATCCTACAAGTGTCTGTGCTTGCATGGAGGACCATATCCATTTGGACACACACACATACAGAGCTTTGCATACCCCAGCAATGTCCTCCATCAGCTGTATCCCCATGTCGGTTTCCTAAGCTCAGGGTTCTCTGTTCCTGTGTCCCCTATTCACTATGTTACTCTGTACCCCACCAGTGTAGTGTCCCTCCCTACAGTGTCCCTAGCTCTGTCCCCCATGCTGTGCTACTCTGTACCTAAGCAATGCTCCATTACCCACACAATATGTCCTCAACTCTTTGCTCCCTATGATCTGTACTACTCAGCAACCCATTGATTCTTTGTGTTCCTCCACACTGTACCCTTATGTTCTCCAACAGTCTGTCCTACATGGACTTGTTGACCTGTGCTATGTGTTCCACCTGGTTCACATGCTGTTCACTACATCCCTCAAGTGTTTCGACCTCCCTCCCCTTGCAGTATTTTGCATCCCCTAATATCTCCATGCTGCTTCCTGGTTACCCACCCATGTTCTAGGGAATCTATGCCATCCTCAAGTATTACACCATACTCCTGCAATGTTTTGTGTCCTCAAATGAGTATTACCCCCAGTGTTCTCTGTCCCCATGTACCTCCGGCATGGTTTCCTCCTAGGCCCTATGTATTTCCTGGTTTCTTTTGTTACACTGTATGAGTTAGTTTCCCTAAACCAGGGTGCCTATTAATCACTGAGAGGTGTAGGCATGTGAAGTCTGCATCTTTACATGTGCTCTATGGTTGAGGGAACGGGAAACTTTTCCCCACGTCCAGTGAATGTAACCTTCCAGTTCAGAAGTTGGATTCTCTTCTTTGGCTACCTGCTGCCTAAGCCTGGCACCACCTCTGCCTTTCAACTGATAAGTCTTACCATTGCTTACCAGTTGTTAAGCAGTTTCCCAGGGAAAAGAAGGGAGTGCCAGACTTAGCTAGTGGGGAAGCCAACAGAAAGAGTCTAGCTCTCTCAGTAGTCACTAGGGATTCCTTACTGGGGAGATCAGATCCAAAGAGTAGAGGCGACACACACTGGGACAGATGACACAGGGAATTACAATGGGATAGGGTGAAATGGTACTATGACTAGCCCTTCATTCCTTTACCTCCTTTACTTTTACTTGATCATGAGCTTAATGCTGGAGACAGGGGGTGAGAGATTTTGAGGAGTAAGTAAAAGACACCTTTTGTCCCACTTCTTCCCCCCACAGTGGTTGTGTCCATGTCATGAGGACTCGTCATGTGGTCAGCACAAGAGGATTGATAGGCATACACGGATTGGCCCAGCTGCTTTCTGTGCCTCTACAGAGCAGAATGTAAGCCATTAATCAGCTGCAACTTGGAGGTAGGGAGAAACACATCATTTAGGGTGGTGCCGACCCCCTCTTGGCCCCACCTAATTTGTAGCACACCCCGTATTGAAGAGGCCCCTTGGAATGGTGGGCCAGCATTCCACTTAGTCACTGTAGAACTCCTCTGTGGAGTTCTTCTAGATACAGCATTTCATCATGTGTTCTGTGTAACATCACACACTTCAGCCCTGTCTCCTCCCAATTCAGCCAAATATGCGTATACAGAAGAAAGAACTAAGAAAGCATGGTCAGTCGAGACTTTTAGCCTTAGTTCTGAGTTAGTTTGAGCTTGTTCAGTCAGATCCTTCACACTACCTAACTGCTACACGTAGATGGATCAATTTAAGGAATCATCCTAGGTGCTAGATGTTAAGCCTTCCTGCAGTGCCATAGGTTACTGTCTCCAGAGATAACCTAGTTCCAAAAAGGCCCTTTAGAGAGAGTTTCAATTGTATTGTTTGAATGAGGATTATTTTGTGATCCAGGGAAGCAAGGGAGGTAAGGTAAGAAGCAGAGTAACTTGTAGAAGTCTTTCAGAAATAAACTTCTAACCCCTAATATCTCTGTACATTATTCAATTATCCAGATAATTTTTGCTGTGTTTAAAACAAAAAAACATATAGTGCTGCTATTACTAAGGCCTTCCTGATAGCTCTCATGTAAATGATATTACAGGCCACTTCCAGAAGACTCAAGATGTGATATTTTATGGTAAATTTTTGTTCCTATCTTCTTCTTTTCCAAGGCTGTAAGCAGTATGAGGAGGTGTACAGAGAAGGGACTTGAGATGCTGTTACAATAGAAGGGCATGATCCCGCAAGATGATTTCAGTGAGAGCTGAGGGCACTTCGCACCTCACAGGAGAACTTAGCACCTTTTAGGATTGGTCCCTGGCTCCGAAGCATGCTGACAACATGCCTACACTATGGTACCCATTTTATTACCAACAACTGTAATTCCTAAATAATAAAGATTTAACACGTTTGCTTTGTTTCCTTAAGGATGAATTAACAGTGTTTCACCAAAGAAATCTCAGGAGTAATTCTGACAGGTTTGTAATATGAAAGATATTGCTATTTCTTATTAATTGGATAATCAGCTGAAATATATTTAAGTCTTGATTCAGCAAGGTACTTAAGCATACATTAACAAGCACACAGCAATGCCACTGAAAACACCTTGCTGAACTGCGGTCATAGGTCATTATAAAAACTGGTTCACAAATTGCTACACTACAAATTCACTTCTCAGTCCCTGGAACTCTGGTCAACTCAGCTGGCTTGCATCTTTTTAAACAATGTAACTGAACTGTTTACTGGATGGTATAGTGCCTTTTGAGAGAATAAAGACAACTAGTCACGCACCATCAATGGAGTTATATTTTTCTTGGCAGTAACAGAATACAGTACAGTGTTTTTATCTTTTATCTTTTTTGATTCTCAATTGTAGCTCCATTGGTGTACAGTAAAAATGAATCAATAATACTGTAAGTAGCCACCTTCTTTAATCTGACATGTTCCAGGAACTCTTTTTACAGTGTATTAAAATATGTGAATATTTTATTGCAAAGTATCCTTTATAATGCAGGTGCTCTGCTATAAAATCTTCTCTCTTGCTTACATTTCAGTCATTCTACATTTAAAATACCAGTACACAGTACTAAAATGATCCAATTAAAGAATTTAATATAAAAATATCAGCACAAAACTCCTTTTTAAATTCTGTTTATTGTGAGCAACCCAAATGTCTCTTTACTTGCTATTAGTTGAAGTATATTAATAGATTTTGTACCCCTACAATTGCTTACCCATACCATTTTAGGTATGTCAATGAGATAAGAAATATTAAGTAAGAAAAAAGGAAGTATTCAAAGGGTTAATTTGTTTAGTAATAATAATAATAAATTAGTTTTTCACATCTTCTTCAGTTCAAAATCCAGCTTTGAGACTGAGGAAGGCTTCCAAATCACATCAATTAAATAAGAGTGGTCCTTTTAACCAGTAGCAGTTTGATTACCAATGACTCGAAGAATCTCTTTGTGAATGCCTGGTTCTTGTGTATTTATACTTGTATCACCCACTTGGCCATCTTCATAACTAAAAAAGCACAGATGAAAATAAAATTTTAATCCACTCTGCATTCACTAAGCAATGACACCAGTTATATACTTACAATGTTCCTTATTTAAACACTAAGTCAGAAATGTTATGATAATAGTACAAATTCCAAGAATATGTCTAAACTGGAGGCTCAGTTGAGTCGACTTAACAAGGTTGACTTTAAGTTGACTTAAAAGTCAACCTTGTTAAGTCAACTTAGAGGGTCCACATTCAAAAGTTCTGTGGACTGCTCATGTCCACACTGGCAGCTGCTGGGTCAGCTTACCGCTTAAGTCAACCTTATTAAGTTAACTCAGGGAAGTGCTTAAGTAGACTTAATAAATTCCAAATGTGGCCGGAGCATTCCTTAGGTTGACTTAAGGAAGGTTAAGTCGACTTAAGGCTCCAGTGCAGGCACACTCCAGGGGTGTGACTCTGCTTGGTGGCAAGATTCGCATTTTCACAGATGAGACCTAGGGTTCTAACCAGCAAAACTGCAGTCCAGCAGAAGTTGCTGGGGCTGCATTACTGCTTACATTTGGTGCACTAGAAAATCCAAACAGCTCATCTGCTGCAGGAGATCAGATTCAAAGGGCTTCCTTTGCTTACAGTCTGTAGCTGTTGGCAATCCCCTGGAGCGGAGAGCTATCAAAACATGCTATACTTATTGCACTCTCTCTCAGCAGTAACTGGTCCTTTGTCCAAACTGGGGACTTGTCCTGGTATCGGTCATTGGAAGTCAGTTGCTCTGTGGCTGCTCTTTATCAGCTGACTCAGGCTCATGGGGCTTGGGCTGTAGGACATAAAATCACTCAATAGACATTTGAGCTCAGGTGAGTTCTGGGACCCGTTGTTCCAGAGTTCAGGCTCCAGGCCAACCCAAATGTCTATACAGCAATTATGTAGCCATGGAGTCCAAACCCTGTGAGCAAGTCAGCTGAACGAGGTGTTTAACTGCTGCAAAGGCACACTCTTAGAGAACTGTATCTGTGAAAATCTCAACTACAGACATAATAAACCAGTGCAGCTTACTCCTTCTTACTACTGGGGTAACAGGTGCTGATGTAAAACACAGTTTACCTTGTCTACACTAGTTGTTTTATACTGGTACACAAATATCATTGAGTTGCCACCAAGCAGGGCCAAACCCAAGTGAAGACAAGACCTCATTTACTGCAAGTTTGAAATCAAGTGGGCTCTGGATGGATGAAGGATGTTTTTCATTGCAGGATCAGGGCCTCTGTTAATAAATAGTGGTCTGTTAATCAATCAAATGTGCCAAAAGGAAACATTTGTTTAACATCTAGAATACAACTTAAAGCAGGGGTTGAAAAACCTGAGCACCAGCTCCTAGCTCAGCTTCAGAAATGCAGTAGAAGAGCACCCTCCAGCAACCACAAATAAAACCACTGGTACCTAGCTGGGAGCCAATTTTGTCTAGCCCAGACTTAAAGATACGCCTTATCTTTTTATCCTTATATTCAATTTCCTTGGCTTTTCAGAAGCACATGCTAGTAGGGTTGTTTTTTGATGTCACATGAATATAGCAATACACTTACTACAGCTTGACATATTCATATAGTGGGAATAGCCTGTAGCCTGTCACCCAATTTTTGCTTATTATAACAAAAGGTAGAAGTAAAATAATCTACTGCCATTGATATAGCATGTCTGTCGTCAAAAAAAAAAAAATCAATCGCTGAAAAACTTAGGAAGACTTTCTTTTTGTCTCAAAGTCTGCAAAAAATAATTAAAAAAATAACATGGCAAAAAAATTTAGGAAATCAAATGCCCACAGAATTTTAAAGCTAAAAAGAAGTTTTGTACTTACACAAAGAAGAATCTTGTACACACATGATCAGTGTTAGGAACTACCCATATCTCCCCATGTTTGTGCAGATCAGGTGAGGTTATCACTATACGGAGAGAACAAATTTTTAGCAGTGAAAACATGTCTGGAAATATCATTTAAAAATATCTATGTTCCCATACATTTTAAATAGCACCGTGGGACTGTTCAATTGTTCAGTGAGTCTGCCACATGGAACAACCTGTTTGGCTCAGGGGCCACAAGTATTAATTTTACAGCCCGAAAAGGCCACCAGCCTCCACCAGCAGACTCCTGCCCTTCCCCAAAAAAGCAATTTGTCTCCTTGCTGACAGATATCCCATCTCCCTGGCTGCAGCAGGGAAACTGCACACTTTCTGCAGCTCTGCACATCATCTGTGTCCCAAAGCAGTGACTCCCTTCTGCAGCCAGGGGAACCCCTGGTCTAGACCTGGTAGCTGGATGATGATTGGAGTTAGGGGAAAGAAAGGTTACTCACCAGAGTGCAGTAACTTGAGTTCTTTGAGATCTGTGGCCCTGTGGGTGCTCTACTCAGGCTGTCGCGTATTGTTGCATTGCAGCTTGGAGACTTCAAAGCAGTGCTCAATGAGGATGTGTGTACGGCCCGGTGGTCTCGCAGTGAGTCTCTGGCACCTTTTTGTCGTGCATGCATCCCCAACCGCCTCCATTCCTTCTCTACCTCAAAGTCCGAGCACGGACCCTGAAGCAGAGAGGGGAGGAGGGTGGTTAGTGGAGCACTCATAGGGACATTCATCTCAAAGAACTCAAGTTACTACACTCTGGTGAGTAACTTTTCTTTCTCCTTCGAATAGTGTCCCTGTGTGGGTGCTCCACTCTGGGTGACTTGCAAGCAGTGTCCTAATTGGAAGGAGGGGATTCAGAGCTAATATTGCTCAGTGAGGAGAACACTGATCTCCCCACTGTGGCATCTGATTGGGATGTGGATTGGAGTACATAGTGTTTTATAAAAGTATGAGAGGATGCCCACATGGCTGCTTTGCATAATTCTTGAATTGGGACATTGTTTAAAAATGCTGTTATATAAGAGTGTCACTCTGCTTAATATGCAGAAGGTCCTGGGTTCAAGCCCCAGGGGGTTGGACTCGATGATCTCATGAGGTCCCTTCCAACTCTATGATTCTATTCTATTCATTGCCCTGGGGAAAAACCCTGGGCATGGGCATGGGCATGGGCATGGGCCCCAATTCTGCGCCCGGGCCAGACCCAGTCTTGGACTCCTGCTGCTGCCAGCCTGGGCCCGGATTTCTGGCTGGGGTTGGGGCCAGGAAAGGCGGATGTTGCCGCAGGTCGCCTGGACTGAATTCCCAGCTGGGAACCTGGAGGGGAGTGGCAGGCACCACCGGAGGCAGCTGGACCCTGATCTCCGGCCAGGGATGGGGACGGGAGAGGCAGGAGCTGCCCCAGACATGCGGGACATTAGTGCTGGCACTCAGGGCACGTGCCCCGTGTGCCAGGTGCCCTGCTGTTAGGGTTGATACCGATCGTGTAAAATGGGATTTGATAGTCTCCAGAGGTTTTATCTCTGATAATTTATAGCATTCATAAATGCAGCCTAATATTAGTTTAGAGAGTCTTTGAGAAAAAATGGTTTGTTCTTTAGATCTTTCAGCTATAGAAACAACAAGTTTCATGGTTTTCCTGCATGTTCTTGTTCTTTCTAGGTAAAAGGCTAGACCCCTGAGAACTTTGAGGGTATGGAGAGTGGCATTCAGAGGATCTTCGTGAGGCTTTCAGAAGAACACAGGTAAGTGGATGGGTTGGTTGATGCAAAAAGCAGATGATATTTTAGGAAGGAATTTTGGGTGGGGCAGTAGGGTAACTTTGTCTTTTTGGAAATGGTAAACAGTGGGTGGGCCATCAGTGCTCCTATTTCATTAACTCATCTAGCTGACATATAGCCACTAGAAAGGCTACTTTCATGGATAAATGAAAGAAGGAGCACAAGGCTAGAGGCTCAAAGGGAGGTTTTGTTAGCATTTGTAAAATGAGCTTAAGATACCTGGAAGGGGTGGGAGGCTGGATTTCTGGGTATAGATTTTGTATTCCTAGCATAAAGCATTTTAGTATACGGTGAGAAAAAATTTGATTGTCTGAAATATTGTCATGACAGGCAGATATGGCTGTTAAATGCACTTCTATAGGGCTAAAAGAAAGGTCTGATTCTTTTAGGTCTAAGAGATAATCGAGAATTAGTGGGATAGATGTATTATGTGGTGTCATAGATCTGGAGTCACACCATTCTTTGAATCTTCTCCAATTTTGGAGGTATATCTTTCTTTTAGATTCTTTTCTGCTGTTTAGTGTGCTGGACTGCCTGTGAACACTGTAAGTCATCTTGTGAGAACCAAGAAGGTATCACGCTGTCAGTTTCAAGGTTGTGGTGTTCTGGCGAATGATTCATCCATTGTCTTGGGAGAGGAGATTGCTATCTGTGGAAGTGTGATCTGGAGTTTTATGGACATTGTCCTGATCATTGAGAGCCACGATTGTCTGGGCCACACAGGCGCTATAAGAATTATTCTTGTTTTGTCCCTGCATATTTTTATTAGCATTTGAGTATTAATGGTATCATGGAGAAGCTGTAAAAAATGGTCCCGACCACATGAGAAGGAAGTCATCTCCTAGTGGATTTCTCCCTATGCCTGCTCTGGTGCAAAAACAGTGACATTTGCTGTTTCTGGACATGGCAAAAAGCTCCACCATGGCATATCCCCATCAATGGAAGATGTCTGCAAGAACCATGTTGTGTAATTCCCATTTGTGATCTGGACTGAGTGATCTGCTGAGAGTATTGCTGATTCCCAGAAGATAGGCTGCCAAAATTGTTATATTTTGGGCTATGCACCACCACCATAGTTTCACTGCTTCTATGCAGAGAGATTTGGATCTCACTCTCCCCTCGGCAGTTTATGTAGAACATGTACACAACATTTTCCATCATAATCTTGACATGTGAATGTTTTAGGTGGAGTCTGAAGGATTTCCATGCATTATGAAAAGCATGAAGCTAGAAAATATTTATGTTTAGGTTGTATTCTTGGGGAGACCATTTTCCTTGTGTGGCAAACTTTTTCAGGTGGGCACCCCATCCAGATAGGGATGCATCTGTTGTCACAACAACTGATGGTGCCATTGTTTTAAAAGACATTCCTGCTAGAAGGTTGTCTAGTACTGACCACCACACCAGGGAATCCCTTATATCTCTTGGGATTGTTACAGATTTGTGTATGGAGTGTTCATTAGGTCTGTACACCTTGGTGAGTCATACTTGAAGAGGGAGCATTTGAAGCCTTGCTTGGCAAACCACAAAGGTGGTTGCTGCCACGTGACCAAGTAGTTGTAAACATGTTAGAGTGGTCGTAGTTGGTGAATCATGGATAATTTGAACTAGGCAGATGATTGCACCATATCTTTGGTTTGGGAGAAATGCTCTTCTGTTTTTGGAGTCCAGGCATGCTCCTATGAAATCTATTCTTTGGGTTGGTTGAAGAGTTGATCTGGAAATATTTATCAGAAGACCTAAACTCTTGAATAGCACTATTGTGAATTCCAGGTTTTCTTTGACCTGAACTTGTGTTTGTGACTTTGTTAGGCAGTTGTCTAGAGAAGGGAAAAAGGTGATGTTGTGTAATCAAAGGTGTGCCACTACAACTGCTAGTATTTTAGAAAAAAACTCTGGGGGCCGTGGATAGGCTGTGTGGTAATCTTGGAGAGGAAGGGGTTAACACCCTGGTCAGTGAGTCCCAGGAGAGCCAGCAGAAACAAAGTACAGGTTTTTGAATTGGAGCAGCAGCCTTGCCTGTTCCTGTTTGGTTGACACAGAGCTCCTGGACAGATCAGGAGGAGGCCAGAGGGACAGGCCTGAAGAAGGATCCAGTGACATCCTTGCCAAAGATAAGCTCAAATTTGTAACTCACCAGGAGTTAGTAGAACAAGGAATGTTTAACTAGACGTGGTCAGGGTATTTGTTTTTGAATTTCTCTGTGCTGAGCACGTTTACTTCTTCCCATTACCCTGTAACTACCTAAGTTAAATCCCAGAGAAGCAGCTCTCTGTGTATCTTATCTGTTCTTTTTAATTAAAGATTTTACCCTTTTAAAATAAGCTCTGGCTCTGTGTCCTAAAAGGCAAAAGGTTTTGTGTGCATGGGCCTCAGACTGCACAGCCAACTACTACAGGGGATTATGTCTCATTTTCAGCTGATATCCAAGCTGTGGTTCAATTGCTCTCCTGAGGGAGGAAGAAAAGCCATTGAGGGTACCTCACAGGAAGGAATTCCCAAGTGTGCCTTCCTGGGTTCTCAAGAGGTTTTTGCATTTTGATGGTGGCATCAGTACCACTCCAAGGCCAGAAAGTTGGTAGCCTTGGAGAGTTTTCAGATAAGGCTCTAGGGCCAGTGGGTTTTCAGTCCTGTTGCAGGCCCCCACCTTCTGCACTCAGAGTGTGGAAACAGCCTTGACAGGCCAAATGGCAAAACCATGTATTAAAAATGGGAGGAACCCATGATGAATCACAGGAGACCTGGATGAATGAGAATATGAAGTAAGCATCTTGCAGGTCAAAGGCTGCATGTAAATCTCCAGTTTCCAGAGCAAGGATGATGGTAGAGAGAACTGCCATCCTGAATTTTTGAGGCTTTATAAATTTGTTTAATTTTTGGAGATCCAGAATTGGTCTCCATCCTCCTGACTTCTTTTCTGTGTGGAAGTAAGGAGAATAGAATCCCTTTCCGCTTGTGTTGTTCCAGGACACATTCTATAGCACCTAGATGCAAGTGTCTTTGAGTTTCCTCATACAAGAGTTGTACATGAGATATGTCCCTGAAAAGGGATGGGGAAGGGTAATGTGGAGTGGGCTTTGAGAGAAAAGGGATGGTGTAGCCCGTGGATAATGATCTCCAGAGGCATCGCTGGCGCTGGACACCCAGGGCACGTGTCCCGAATCCCAGCACCGGTGGCCCGGATCTCTGGCCCAGCCGCTGGTGGCTGCGGCAGTCCCGTCCCTGGCCAGGGATCCAGGGCCTGGCTGCACGCGGCCGTGGTGGGGAGTCCAGGGCCTGGCCGCCCGTGGCCACAGGGGGGAGTCTGGGCCTGGCTGCTTGTGGCAGTGGCAGCCCTGTCCCCAGCCGGGGATGCGGGACCCTGCCGCCCATGGCCGCTTCTGGCCCCATGCCCAGCCAGGGATGTGGGGCCGAGCTGCCTGCGGCAGCGCAGCGGCTTCGGGCCCTGTCCCCGGACAGGGGGCGGGGCCTGCAGCCAGGAGGCGGGGCCTGCTGGCTGGGGGCGGGGCCTGGGCCCATGCCCTGGGTCCCTCCGTGGGCCAGCAATGCCCCTGATGATCTCTAATACCCACTTGTCTGAGGTGATCTGAACCCAGTGATGGAAAAGGGGCATAACCTGCCCAGGTAAATTAAATGTTGCTCTGGGAAAGTCGGGAGGATTTGCAGACCCTGGACCAATTTTTCAAAATTGCAGCTTTGATGGTGGAGGCTTTGTGGATGAATGTTGGTTATTTTGTTCTCTGTGAGGTTATGCCTTGTGTCTGCCCCTTTGTTGGTCTTCTCTCGTGTTGTTGGAGATAGATCTATATGGATATTGGTATTGGAATTAGTAACGTGAGTTGTAGTTATTGGTATTGGAACTGTCTACCTCTGGTCATAGGTGTGTATATTCCGGAGGCTCATAAAGTAGCCCTAGAGTCTTCAGAGGTGTGCATTATATTGTCTGTTTTCTTCTGAAAACAGTTTCTTTTTGTCAAAGGGCAGATCTTCAATCACCGCCTGAAGCTCCTTAGGACCATCAAGAACTGTGCATGACTATTCCTGTAGCCACTGTACGTGCGGCAATATCGGCTACGTCCAGGTCTGATGGAAATGCTATGTGCAATATCAATTGGTCTTTGTGGAGGATAGCCAGAAATTATTTTTTCTTTTATGAACTGCGACATACTCAGTAAAATCCATTAATTTTAGATAATTGTTGTGGTCATGGTCGGTTTGTGGTAGCGAAAAAGTTGTTAGCGTTGGAACCAAGAGTTCTGTACTGTCTGTTGCCACTGCCTGTGGGTGTCGGTGCTGTCTGTTGCTGTCATGCCAATACTGCCTCAGACAGTGCTGCAAACGGGGTCAGTGCCGCAAGTGTTGGTGCCAATGAGCCTGTTGTTTTGGCTGTTTTGACCAGTGAAAAGCAGTGCTGACTATACCTCCACTCCGAGGAGATGGAGGAGTGTTTCTTGTCATGGCCTTTTTGCCTCGTACCTGCGAATTCTATAGCCTCTTTGGTATGGGTATCGGTTGAAGATTTAAGAGGAGTTTTCTTTTTTTTGAGAACCTTGTGGAGGGGTCAAATGCCTCTTGGAAGGAAGTATCTCGCTCAGATCTGAGGTTTGTTGCCCTGGGTCTGAAGCGTGGTGAAGGGATTTTTCCACCAGGAAAAGTTTTAAGAAAAGATCCCTGTTCTTTCTGGCTTGCATACTAAGATTCTTACAGTAGGTGCATTATTGAGAGACATATTCTTCTCAGAGACATTTAATACACAGAGAGTGGCCATTGGTGGCAGGTATAGCATTCCTACAGGACTCATAGCGATTAAAACCAGGGGAACCCAGCATGCTTTGTAGGGATGAGGAAAGGATGGGGGGGGGTAAACTAGGGGAGGAAAATTAAATTATTGAAAATATGGAGGGAATAAATAAAATAAAGAGTGCTACGAAGTCTGAGGAGAAGTTGTTGATGAGCAAGGGAGAGCACAGAGGACAAACTGAGGTGGTGGGGGATGCACTCATGACAAAAAGGCACCAAAGACTCACCGTGAGACTGCCAGACCGTGAGCATGTCCCTGACGAGCACTGCTTTGAACTCTGAGCTGAGATGCGAGGATGCGCCTACACCATAAGTAGAGCACCCACAAGGACACTACTCTAAGGAGAGCTGCTTAATTCTTGATGACAATGGACGTACCAGGGGTACCATGGGCCAACTAATTTAAACTGGCACAAAAAATTGTGGTTGATGATGAACAGGTGAAAAGTGAAATATGAAAGACAAAGCTGGACAATGAATCACTGATGATTTATTATTATGCTTCTTCAAATGCTATTAGAAAGAAACACACACACACACATGGCATCATGGCCTGCAGCAGAGTCAGGGTCTAGGCAACTTAATGAACTCAGCTGGTCTATAGTAGGTGGCCTGACTGGTTTGGCTATTCCACCTAGTTGACTGGTAAGGTAAGAAGCCAACTCTTAACCCCTGAAACAGAAGTTTAGTGGCTTTTGAAAGTATTTCCCCATGCCCATGATAGCTCCTGCCTTGGAGCTAGCCCTACTCGTGCCTGGCTTCACTCAGATAACCTGGTCCTGATTCTTGGCTCTGGCATCTGATTCATGTTTTAATCACTGGAGCTGACGCCTGCTCTAACCACTAGGCATGACTACCCAGGTCCTGGTCACCAACCCACAAAGAGAAGGAATTATGAATCAGGAGAACTAAGTACCACTTCCTTAGGAAACAATTGCATTTTATTTTTAACCATGAAGATAATGATTAGAAATAAGGTGTTCTGGGTAGAAGCTATTTTTGAATAATTACCATATTGTTCTCAAAATCTTTCATAAATATACTTAAATGCTATTGTAAATAAACACAGGTATACAGTTTTACAAATGACACATCTGTTGTGAGGTTTAACTCTTACCTCCTACTTTTTTCTTTTCATTTCTAGCACACACAAATGTTTCCCTCCTGCAATTTATAAACTCTGGATTTTTATTCTTTTATGACAGACTTTTTCATCAGTTTTTACATTTACCAACACTCTCTCTATAAACTCTTCCCTTCTGTGGGATGCATTTTTGCTGATCAAAAATGTATTTTGCCAAATTGTATATGCCAGGGAAACAAAACCTACCATAACTGAAAGAGTTCTGTACATTCATTTCTAGTCTTGAAATGTTATATTGTTATACTTGGAAAAATATGTTTTCTGTTTGGACTATTTAATTGCTACTCATTTAAAAAAAAAAATCTAAAGACAAATTTTAGTTTCATTCAGGTCTGTTTCCAGGAATTAGAAACTAACTGGTAACAGTAATGGATTTTATTTTTTTAAATGGCCTTTAAATGTTTCCAAATGTGTAGAACTCACTCATGCAGTTTTAAAGGCTGATAAAGTTTCTTTAAAATTTGTCTTAAATTGTGTCATCTTGAAGATTATTCTCCTTTCAGACAGTAGCAAAATATTTTTATAGGTGAGATGAAATCCTTACTTTCTGTCATCTGCCAACAAAAGAGATCCATATTTGCTAGGTATTTCAAGACTGACCAGGTCTTTTGAGAATGACGATGGTCATATAGTTTGAACATAACTACATGGGTTTTTAAGCACAAGCAGAGAACAGAAATCAATTAATATGTAGTGGTTACTAGAAGAATTTATTTGTCTCAGCTGTCAGGACTGGGTTGGAAATTCAGATTAGGGAGATATTCCTTCTGAGTCTCAAATGTTTGAATGCTCCACTAAGACAGGACTTCCTGAGGGTCTTTATTAAGCATAGTTATGTGGTTAGAATCTGGGACACTGACAGGATGGTGACCAGTCTTGTTATACATGTCATGAGCTCCTACCTTGTTAGTGGCCCAAAATATGCTTGAGGAATGGATTTTGGGAAGGAGAAGTGGGCAATATGGATGTATTGAGACTTGAGAGCCAGATGATGGAAGTATCTGCACACCTGCCAACATTGTCTTATACAAAAACATTCACTTGAATTAAAGCTTGTGTTTAGTTGCATTTTACAAATTCAAACCAATAAAATGACAAGAAGGAAAAAGGGATTTAAGGGATTTCCAGCTTACCTTCACATAAGGCTATGCATTTTAAATTACGGCTTTGCAAAAATTGGGACTGCTGTCCTTTTTTCTGTGACTGAGGGATTTAAAAAAATAGGGAAAATTAATTGAAAAAGTAAAAAAAAAAAAAAGGTAAAATGTAACAAGTGTATTATTTTAAATAGGTTATTTATGAACATATTCTTGCTGGAGACATTTGTATTATTGGGTTAAAATGAAACAGTGGTGATTTAAACTACTTTACCCATTAGCAAAGGTTCCAAATCATTAGTAATTTGAGAGCTGGATAGTGTTGCTAGGCGAATAATATTACCAAAGAGAAATTAATTAATAAAAGTTGTAAAATGATGGTCAAATCCCATTGTCTGGGGACATTCACAGGGGACCTAATGAAGAGAATCAAAATCCTTCAATTGGCTGGCCGCAAAGCACAGAGAACCAGTGTAGCCACCACTCCATGTCATGAGTTGTATGAATATCTAGAGCTAGTGCATGAACTCTCTCCTCCTGTGTAGCAATGGGAATGGAGCCCTTTTTTCATCACATAACAGCTGGGTTCAACAGCTCTGTAGAACATTAGCTGTAGTAGCATATACTGCTCTACATGGGAGTTTGGCTAGTGGATAATTGTAGTTACAATCTCTTTGACCAAACCTTGCTACTATACTGGCACCTTTAGTCTCTGAACTGCTATAGAGTATGGCAATATGCCCTACCGAATATACAGAATCTCTTTCAATAGCTTCCGTACAGCATGTCCAACCTATAATGAGGAACCATGTTGATTTTGCATATACTTGTTAATTTTCTCCAAAGAATTTAGCCATCTGTAAGCCCAATGCAGGCTTATAAATAATTGCTATGAGTTTACTTTTCATTAATCAGAAGTTTACCATCTAAAAGTTTAAAAACTATTTACCCACAAAGAAAACCTGTATTTTTGTGAGTGGAACTCTAGTGCGTTAAAAACTAATTTTATATCATTGTCAACTCTAAATTCATATTACACCCTAATTTAGTAGACTCCAAAGATCACAGGCAGAGGTTTGGTAGGCACAATATTGAATTAGAGATTCAATCTGCATGTCCTCCCTATTTTCTTTTCTAATAGTTCTTCCTGTGAAAAGGAATGCACATATACCTACAGTAAAATGTGCAATTGTTACAGCTGATTATGTACAAGGAAAGAGAGTTGTTGCATTTCAGAAGAAGAAATATTAATTCCTTCCCAGCTACAAAACTCAATATCCCTTCCAGACATGCCAAAAATACTACTGTACCTGTAATGCATTACTGCCTTTACTGCTCGAAGCAGGTTCATCCTTAGTTGATACTTTCTGCTGTTTCTTGTTCATCCCTAAAGACATTAGAATTACTTCAGATACATTGAAAAACAAACAAGGAGTCCTGTGGCACTTAAAGACTAACACATTTATTTATTGCATGAGCTTTTGTGGGAGAAAATAGGATTGTAAGTACAAAACACATATGAAGGATGAAAGGAGATACTGGACTGGGGTCAGATTCCTCTGTCAAACATCCTAAAATTCTTGTATTCTCTCTCCTCACATGCTGTCATCTATATGATTCAGTGCCAAGAGGCCCATATTTGCACAGCAGTTCTAAATAGCCAGCGTAACTTTAAACAGGTACAAGAGCAGTTATATGTGAGCTTAAGTTCCACTGAATTCAGTTTCAGAACGTGCTTAGGTATTTTGCTGGAAAGGGGAAGACTTAAAAGTTAATTGACCTCAACTGCTTGTAGTGTGCTACTGCCTGTGAGGAAAAGAACTCTAATGAGTCCATAAAAATTTTTAATTTAATATTTTATCTTTAATATTTTACTCATTTTTTATTATTTGGCATGCTATTTTACTTTCAAGTGAGTGATCTACATAACACATTCTTGTATTTACCACATGGAAATCATGCCGCTCTCCCAACTACATGACACAACACCTTTATCATAGCTTGTATAACTATAGTATCCAGGACCTTAGTCATGGAGCAGGACCTGGCTGTGTTACGAAGGCACTGTACAAACACAGAACAAAAAAGATGGTACTTTATGCCACAATACTTCCTGGCCTCAATCCGGCAATGCACCTTAGCATGTACTTAACTGTAATCACACGAATAACCCTATGGTTTAAAACTCAAGATTGACATTAAGGATGCACTCTTCTGGATCAAGTTGTGTATGCCTACGCACACTCATGCAAATGCACAGTGCACACTTATTGTATATAGCTATATTTGCATGCTGTGGCCAAGATCTTTAAAAACAGGAGTGTAAAAGTAGGCTCCCAAGACCATGTTTAAAATTTTCCGAAGTAATGGATGCCAGTTGTCAGTAACTACAATGGGGGTCTCTCACTGCTTAGGACCCGTGAAAATCAGGGGATCTATTTAAGACCGTAATGGGAATTTAGGAGCCTATGTTTTGCATACAGGAGCACCTGTTTTTGCAAATGTTGGCCTACAGATAGAAAGAGACAAAGTTACTACAATGATTAAAACAATAAAGCAGGTAAGAAAAGCAGCGAATTAAAATATCCTCTTACATTCCCCCAACTTTAGAGTGATTTATAAATATCACCTGAGTAACCAAATGATATGCTTGACAATGGACTAAGGTAGATCCCACTACCAAACATTGCACCGTGGAGCTGAAAAAGAATGTAAAAAAGCATGAACATCAATTTGGTAGTTTTACAAAGGAAAGCAACATAGTACAGGACTTAAACTGATCTGGATAATTAAATGCCCTCCCACCAACACAGTATCTGATATTTAATGATGTACAAAATAAGACCTAAGAAAACTCGCAGCAGGTATCACACAAACTGTTCTGTATCAAGCTAAAATATTCCTGCATGCCCTGAAAACTATGAAAAATCCATTTTTATGACACAGATCATTCCAACTGGCTGCAAATAAAGAAGTTTGTTCCAGCTCATAGCTACAAAATAGTACTTTCTGTTTTTAGATCTACAGGTTGTATAGAACAGTGTTTCTCATTCTTTAGTGAACTGAGGAACACCTAAAAGTATTAATTACTTTACATGGAACAACTGATGAAAATGTTCTCCAAAAAGCCTGTAAAAGGAGCAGGAGATGTAAAATACCCCAACCGCAGCAAAGCTTCCAAATGTGCATCAGTTTCTGTCACTGTGTGCCTGGAAGCTTTGCTGTGACTGGATCATTTTAAACTGCTCCTTCCTTCACCCCTACTCATGCCCTCCACCCCTAACAGGGAGGGGGGCAGGGTGGGTCACAGAACACCTGCACTGTGTCTGTGGAGCACCAGTATTCCACAGAACACCAGCTGAGAAACACTGGTATAGAAAAGTTTTCTCCATATTCTGTAGTTACAGATGCTGATTTAACACTGCAATCCATGAACAAATCTAAGTCATGCACATTATCAGCAAACAAGATGATAAACAATACAAAGATGTCACTAGGTTAAATCTGAAATGAAACACTTGATCCTGAAACAATTATGCCTGTGGGTATCTTTATTCAAAATACGTATTTGAATTATCAGAGCCACGGTTTGTTTAATTTTTAAATTAGGTAAATAAATAAGTGATCACTGTTTAGATTTGCTTCAAAGTCAGTGATGCTTGTGCTAAATTAGTTTTTTAACAGGATTTCCAAGAGCACCCAGTAAAAATACAGAGTAAGAGCCTATAAATGTACACAATGACTTCAATGGAACTGCACACATCCTTATTACAGTGCAGTCAAAGGCTTAAGTAGGGAGTTTTGTCATTCTTCTCAACTTTCTCTCTTCTCGCTTTTTCACACATCTCTTTCTCCTCCTTCCCAATTGCACTGCCTCTTTTTTCTATTCACTCTGTTACCTTTGCATTCTTTAGTTCTGTTCTTGTAATCCTTTTGTTTTATCTCCCCTCCTTCGCACTGCCCTCTGTTAATTTCCTCTCTCCTTATCTTGCTTCATTCAGTCACCCCACTCTCATTCTCTCCCATGACTTGGTCCCTGTGATGCACTGTTTAGCAGTACTGGACACCACATCCCAAATGGAAGAGGAAGACCAACTTGTACTTCCTTTGCCACTGAAGGTGCCGCTGTGCACTGCTTCTGTGGGAATTGCTGGCCTCACAAAAGTCAATGGAAGTTTAGCTGTTGATTTCACTGGGGCCAGGATTTCATAACTAAATGCTCAGGAGAACCAACTAATCACTCTGAGAGAAGGGAGGATATAATTCATCCATATAGTTTTTTTATCACCAAGATGGCTACTTCAACTGCCCCTCCCCAGAAGGCCCTGTGTTTAATATGTAACCTGGTATCTTATGGGTCAGATAAGAACCCTTACATCTGTTGTTTACCTGCAGCCTTGTATTGGAAGCAACAACTAAGCCATTCCTCAGGATGGAGTGCCAGTTCTCAATGTGTGAACCACTTAAAAAGAAAGTGGAAAGAGGGAAAATAAATAGCATTTAAGACATCTAGAATGAAATTAATCAGTTTTCCTAAAACAATGTATTTGCAATGGATAACCTCCAATCCTTAGAATATTGACATTTTTCTTTACACATATTTTCAGATGATGAAAGCTCAATAAGAATCATTAGCATTATTTTACTAATTCATTTTTTCATACTCACTGAAATGCAAAGGTACTTCCATAGAGAGTTTTAGCAGCTCTGAAATTGGATTCTTTGGCTGGTGGACTGCTGAGAAGAAGAAACTGATGGGGAGTGTGCATAAACTTCAGTTGCTGTAAAATATAATAATGCACAGGTGAAAAGATGCTAAAGAACATGAACTTGTATATTAGGAATTAAGTTGTGCTGGTACACACAATATGCTGTTGCTCCTCAATTCAGAAATGAAGTAACTTGAGCCAGATTCAATATCATAGCTTTCACTTTAAATCAAATTTTAAAAATAACTCCCAGTTTATGAAGTATAGGAAAGTATAAGACATATACCACGGCCTAAGATGACATATGCTGACTTAAATTACAGAAATAAATGACTTGAACAGTTTATTCATGGTGTATTGATCAGAGTGGTGTGATGTGAGTAGACCAAGTACCAGCTCATACTAAAGGTCTCATTAAACACTGACAAAAAGATGCTGGATAAGGGAGTAAATACTCAAAAATCCCCTGGGCATCTCCTATTGTGAAAGTACCTAAAAAGTATAAAAGCATGAGATTTTATGTGTATTTCAGAAAGCTAAATTCTATCATCCAACCTGACCCATACCCACATCCTGAATACACTCATACAAGATCAGCAGGGACCAACGGGATCATCTAATCTGAGTTCCTGTATAGTGCAGTCATCTACTCTTGTAATAAACCTCTAACCTAAGACTGAGTTATTCAAGTTCTCGAATCCTGGTTTAAAAGCTCTTAGGTACAGAGAATTCACCCGCAAGTGAGCCATGCCCCATGCTAGAGAAGGTGAAAAGACTCCAGAGACTTTGCCAATCTGCCCTAAAGGAAAATTCCTTTCCACCCCCAAATATGGTGATAGGTTAAACCGGGGTTGTTGCTGCCCTGAAAAAAAGGGTCAGGGCCAAGGCCCACCTGCCCCCTGCTGCGCAGCCCTGTCCTGGGCCTGATCTGGAACCCATCCCATCACAAGTCATTGAGACATCTATCACCAGTGGTCAAAGATCAGTCAATCGCCAAACTAGGCTGCCCCATCTCACCATCCCCTCCATATATATTTATCAAGCTCAGTTTTGAAGTCAGCTAGCTCTTTTGCCCTCACTGCTCCTCTTGGAAATTCTGCTATTCCAGAACGTCACTCCTCTAATGGTTAGAAACTTGTGCCTAATTTCAAGTCTAATTGTCCTGAAGGCCAGCTTATGTTCCTTTGTTCTTGTGTCCACACTGGTGCTGGACTTAAATAATTCCTTTCCCTCCCTGGTATTTATCCTTCTAATGTATTTACAGAGAGGAATCAGATCTCCCCATAGCCTTCTTTTGGCTAGGCTAAACAAGCCAAGTTCTTTCAATCTCCTCTTATAAGGCAGGTTCTCCATTCTGTGAATCCCCTCAGTAGCCCTTCTCTGCACCTGTGCCAGTTTGAATTCATTTTTCTTAACCATGGTGGACCAGAACTGCAGAATAGAGGACTTACTGGATCTATCTGGTTGTGCAAAATGCAGAAACTCACTGAATTTAACATGTGGATACTGGCAAATTCCCTTAATTGCTGATGCCAAGAAAAATCCATTTTCATAATGGAGTCTGGCCTTCATGATTTTAAGATTCCACTTTTCGGACTAAAAAGTGCAGAAGCCACATTTCAGAGGATTGTCAGCAAAGTGCTGGAGGGGTTACAAACCTTTGCCTGGCGCTATATATATGACTTGGTTATTTTCAGTAGCTCCTGTCAAGACTAGTTAAACCATGTAGGAACTGCATTACACAGCCTGAGAGAAGACAATCTCAGTGTCAAGGTTTTTAAATGCAAGATGAAGACTGCAGAGGTATCCTACCTAGACACAGGGTAGGCAGTGCATTGGTTTGCCCCAACCCTTTAAAGGGTAAAGACCATTTGGAGTTGGCCTGCCCCCTGAAGAACCAAGAAGTGGGTCTAATCCTTTACTGATCTGGTTAATTGATGCCAGACATTTGTAGAGGGGTTTAGTGACATTGTGGCCCTCATCACAGACATTACAACAATGAGGGAAACCAGACTGGGTGGTATGTACAGAGGCTATGAGAAAGGCTTCCAGAATATAAAAAAAAGCTGTTTCTAAGGAGGTCAGTTGTTTGGGTCAGCCCCAATTTCAGAGAACCTTGCTTTTGACAGTATACCCTGAACTAAGCACTCAGGCTGTGTTCAGATGAGAGTTTTATTTCGAAACAACAGCCGTTGTTTTGAAATAAAATTTCTTATGTCCACACGATGTTCCGTTATTTCAAAACAACAGGACCCGTTGTTTTGAAATAATGGCCGTTATTTTGAAACAGTAAAACCTCGCTTGAAATCAAAATAGCCGTTGTTTTTAAACCACTGCTTCAAAACAATGGCATTTGGACATGTTTTGAAACAACATCATTGTTTCGAAACAACATGTCTGAACAGCCTTATTTCAAAATCACCATTTTGAAATAACAGCCATTTCAATAGCAGGCTTTCCCTTAATTCGAATTAACATTTTCTTAATTCGAATTAACTTATTTCGAAATAACTCATTTCAAAATAACTTATTTCAAAATAACAGTTTACGTGTGAACATAGCCTCACAGTCTCAAGCCACTTCAGAACGTGTGACAGGTAGCTTTGAATTCAGACTCAGATATGAAAGGCCACAGATTAATTCAGCATACTATAAACACAGTCAGAAGCATAATACTGTATTTTGGAATAAACAAGTCAATTCAAAGAAACCACTGCAAATGCCACAACTACTGATTCCTTTTTACAGTGCATGTACTTGTGTTCATGTGCTCATAACTGTCTAACATGCCCTTACATCTGTAATGCATGTCCAAAAGAGCCATAGTGTTCAAAACAATGTATATTAGTGTGAAATACTGAATCAATGAATGAGCAGAGCAAGATAAATACTAAATAAATTATCCAAATATTACCAAGACTGCGCTGTTCCTTCAAGGGATAAACAAAACACACACACACACACACACACACACACACCACAATTGAGATTTTTAAAAGCACTCACATTGACCTGAACCTGCTGTTAGTGAAGTTAATGGTAATGGCCCCATTGACTTAAATGGAACAAAATTAAAACAATGCTGATTCTGAAATCCAGCCATATTACCATTTAAAGGAAACACCACCAAACTTACCCTGTTCACTGGTAGTTTCACAATATGAGATCTATTACTTGAAATAACCCTGAAATAAAAAAGAACAAATAAATGCATGTATCAAATGGGATAAGTAATATGAAATTTACCTATTAAGAAGTGTCAACTAATGGCCATTGCCAAAGGCCAACTGAAACTGAATGTGCATCAAACACATTCCATTTAAGTAGTACATAGGCATAGTATTGGTCAAGAGCTTGATCCAAAGCCCACTCAAGTCAGTGGGAGTCTCTCCATTGGTTTTAATGGGCTTTGGATCATGTCCTAAAAACTCCCAGAAGAAAAATGAAATGCCAGTAACTATACATGTCAATATTAATTCTTAGGCCCAGTTGACACCAAATAAAAATAGCAAAATGATTAATTCATTCAACATGGTACAGAAATAGTTATCTTAATGTAAGACACTCTATACCACTGCAGAAGAGGATGTGCAAGCGGGTCCTGTTTATCCATCTGCTTCTTTATTTCCAAATAAGGTGCCTAGAAAACAGTAATAATGCTCTTTACCACTGGTTAAAATTTTGGGTATTACATTATACATAATTTCATCCATAAAAAAGAATTGGATTCATCATTAGGCTTAACTCACAGATTTACAATTATTTACCTTTGGACTGTTGTAACTGTCTTGACAAAAAAGAATTACTAGAACAATTTTCTTCCCTTGGGCAGAGCTTATAAACATATATTTAGCTTCAGAACAAGTATATTGGAGCTAAAACTGTTGGTCAAAGCAAGAACAGCAGAGGCCTTCTAGAAGTGTTTGGTTCCTACATGGGGAAATTGAACTGAAAATCCAATAATACATAGCCTCTCAAAGGTATTCTATGGCAATGGCTGTCAAACTTAGGGTCAGAAGCCAGTACTGGGTTGCAGACCCTCAAGCACTGGGTTGTGGCACCCCTTATTGCCACTGCCGAAAGATGGTAATACATTGCTCAAAGATGTAATTGCTGGGTCATGGGCATAAATAATTTTTTTGAACTGGGTCCCAAGGAAAAAAGTTTGAAAGCCACTGTTCTATGGTAATTCACTCATAAGTATTTGAACTGCTTCATGTTATTAAACTGGTAAAATTCATACTGGACTAAATAACGTTTCCATTAAAAACTCCAAATGACTGAATTAGGGCAATGAAGTAGCCTGTTAAATGACCAAGTAATAATTATACTTCATCCTTTTGTTAAAATGGCAACTAACTGTTTTAATGTCTTTTTAAAAAAATCCACAAACTAGATAATACGATATGCGGTATAAGAGTTTAAATCTTATACTAAAGTTATAATAGGATTTTGCACACACATAATTTTTCATTTCAGAATCTACAAGTACTTTGTAAACTTAGATTAATTGAACTTTACAATCCATTGGTGAGGTTACTCCTATTTAACAGCATGGTAACAGTGAGGTGCTGTGTGATTAGTAAATCAGTTAGCAATGGGACCGTGTGTGAAACAAAGTTCTGCTCAACAAGGATACAAGGGTATCAGAATCTGGCCCAAAGTGAGTATTCAGAAGCTGCGTGATCTAAATCACAGGAGCCCTGGCTCCTAATCCCTCCCAATTTCACTTAAAAGAACAAAGTTCTAGTTATAATAGAAATGAAGCCATCACCATAGTACACTGTCACAAAATCAATTACCCTTGCTTTGAAAATCTAAGACTTCACTTGGTCTTGATGTTACCTGAAATGCATGAAACTGCAGTTGGCCATTATTCTGTTACAATGCTCCATTCCATTGATATTATCTCTTATTTAAGCTTCCTCTGGCCAGAGCTCTATTTCATCGCTTTTATTATGTCAGCTTCTAGATACTTCAGGCTTGTTATTTTTAACACACATTATATTATTGAAGCTCAGCAGCAAATATCAAAGTACAGTGCCATGACCTTCCCAGAGTCCCATCCCACACCATAAAAAGCAACAAATAAAAATGGATACATGTTTCCATGAATTAAAATTGAGATAGTAAAAGACTCTTATACTTACCTGTGTCATTTCTCTAATAGAAGTAATACTATCCAGTGCTTTCATAACTCGATCATAATTCTTCTTCTGAGGTAATGTAAAATAAATTAATATATTAAATTGGGGAGGGGGTCTTTTTTATATATAAATATACTCATTCAGTACTCATTCATAAACTTTCACCATAAAACAATAGTTAAGGTCACAAACCATACCCTTTCACATCTCTACATTCAATTTTCTTCTTCCATCCTGCACACAAACTCATTCACAACCCAAGAAAAGTCTGGAAGGAACAACTAATGTCAGTTATTTTTGTTCAAATTCACTAGAATACATTGCAAATAAGGAAATCCACTTTGTAAATTAGATCAATTTTTAGTTAGTAACTATATATGGGTCTGTGAGTTATTTAAATACCAAATCCACTAGTGCACCTTGCTGTTCAACAGAACATGGCAGCAGACTGAGTGGATAGAAGGGCCAGCGAAAAATCAGTTAAAAACCTCAGGAAGTTCTAGTGTGACACTTTTGTCTTTGTTCAAAATTGGTGGGTCATAGTTCTCACTTAAACCTTTAAAATATGGCTTCAATGGAATTTAAATCTTGTGTTGGCTGCATTGGTCTTGTGCCAGTCATCAGAGTGTATGGGGTGGATTTATGTAAAATGAGTAGAACAAATTTCTTGTTTGGCACTCTCTGAAGATTAAAAGTACTACAGAAGTATCAAGTATAATCATTATTTAAACAATCAATATGTTAAGGATATTTTCATTTTACAACTAGGAAATTTTGAAATATAAAATAAGAATAAGTGCATTAAGGCACAGTCAATTTTTTGCAAAGGCCTGCTTCCCTTTGATGTGTGTAATGTGCTCTCAGACAAGAGACATACAGATTGTGCATTCACAGGCTACGTTCACACACAGGGGGTTATTTTGATACAAGTTGTTTTGATACAAGTTGTATCGAAATAAGGCGTTACTTTGAAATAAGTTAATTCGAATTAACAGTTTGTTAATTCAAATTAAGGAAAAAAACTCAAAGCGAAATAGCATGTTCAGACAACAGTTATTTCGAAACGAGTCACCGTTGTTTCGAAACAACATGTTCGGACAGTATTGTTTCGAAACAACGTTGTTTCGTCCCCACATGGGGTTTAAGTTGTTTCAAAACAACGGTGCGTCATGTGAACATGGCCTTTCTTATTTCAAAACAACCTCTGTTGTTTCGAAATAAGACTGCTGTGTGAACACACCCACAGTGTTTACCCACAAACAGGGAGACTGAAAATTTACCTGTACACAGTTTTGAAAACACATTTTAAAATTCTCCAAAAATATTGCATAGTATCTGTGGCTACACTGTTGCACCTGTACTGTATTTCAAATTTGTATCTGTCAGTGTGAAGGAATTCTATCCTGTGGAACTGGACCTGGTTTTGAAATCTAGAACATCACTAAAAGCAAACATTACACATTGAAGAGATAATTACTTACCCTTGGATTAAAGGCCAGCACCTGAGGATCATTAGGATCAACTACAGAAGGATATGGCTCAAAAATGACAACTTTCCTGGGTGATTCTAACGCAGATCGACACATGGATACTAACAAATCTACCACCTAAAAATAAAGAAAATCATACCTAAAGAAACGGCTTTTTCATAGCAAACTATTTATTTTGTTTCAAAGGGATAGCCACGTTAGTTTAGGTCATTAAAACAAACAAGGATTCCTGTGGCACTTTAAAGACAAAGGCTATGTTCACATACAAAGTGCTTGTTTTGAAATAAAGCCTTATTTCGAAAACCTTATTTCGAAATAACAAAAAAAGGTGTTTTCGAAATAAGGGAAAAGGAGGGAATCGAAATAGCATGTCCAGTGTGACATGCTATTTCAAAATAGGAGAGGGGAGGGGGAGGGAGGCCCTGTGCTGGGCCAGGGAAGCGCCGCCCCCAGGATTCCCTAGCCCCCTACGGCTCCAGCCAGGGGCGAGGGGGGGCTCTCCTTGCCCCCCCACCTCTGCAGGGGGCAGGAGAGCTTCCCCTGCCCCCCCGCCGCATCTTCCTGGGGCAAGGGGGCTTCCCTGCCCCCCATGCCGGGCTGCAGCTGCAGGGGGGGCGAAGGAAGCCCCTCCGCGCCTGGCAGGGGCCGTGGGGGAGGCAGATGAAGCCCAGGGGTGGGGTACCCCAGGCTTGGGGGCAGCCCCAGCCGGCTTCCTTCCCTTCCCCTTGCTGGGAGTAGGGGGGCAAAGGGGGCTGAGGCTCCCATCCCCCCCTGCTCCCAGCAAGAGGAAGTGGGGGGAAGCCAGCTGGGGCACCCTCTGACCCCCTGCACCCTACTCAGCACCCTGGCCAGGGTGCTGGGGGGGGTGGGACCTTCCCCCCAGGGTGCTATGTTCTTGTTATTTGGAAACAGTCTTTGTTTTGAAATAACATGTCCAAACAGCTTATTTTGAAACCACTGGTTTTGAAATAACCCTCCTTTCGAAAGCAAAGTGGATTTAAGCTGTTTAGAAAGGAGGGCTCTTGTTTCAAAACGAGGAGCTCCCTCCTTTCGAAACAAGAAAACGTCATTTGGACATAGGGACTTTCATTTCGAAACAACCAGTTTCGAACATACCCTAAGAAATTAATTTATCACATGAAAGCGCATGCGATGAATAAATGTTAGTCTTTTAAAAGTGCAACAGGAGTCCTTGTTAATGTATTTTCTGTTCTGATAATCTATTCTTCTATCCAAAAGTATCCTCTCTCTTCTTGCACCATAGACTTTGCTTCTTCGATGATGCTGTGTCTTTTATTATTATGCCAATGATTACTGCTGTTTGAATCCCAGTGCTTGAATATTTGTTGACAGATATGTCATGGGAGTGGTAGCTATGTATTTTGTAGTAGAAGCAGCCTGTGAGTGCTTTCATATTGATATTTTCAGTCTGCATCTTTTGAAATTCAACTTAACTCAGTTCTGAATATCTCTGTGGAACAGCATGCTTCAGATCACTAGCTTTAAGCGCTGAATAGCTTGTACACTATGGCTGCAGATAAACAACAGCACTGATTTTACAAGGTATATAGTTGCATGGTAATGTAGCTGAGGCCAAGACTATACTCTAAATTTGAAATAATACACTGCATTTTGTTCAGTTACAAATTATTTTTTGACATGTTAGAGCTATCTGAATCATTGTCTGCTGACCCTTAAAGGGTTAAATAATATTCCTCACCTCAAAAGTATGCATTTTACCATATGTTTGAGGACCTTTCAAAAGGCAGAATTTGGCCTATAGCAGTTTTGAGACATTTTCTGTATGAGAGGAGTGGAAAGATTAAACTAATACTCTGCCGCAGCAAGTTCACTTGAGAAGATATTTAGGATTAGTTGACAAAAGCCTGTAATAGTGTTGAGGAATAAACACTATGTCAAGAGTATTGACAAACTATATCATCTAATGACAGAAACCCATTTGTTGTATGCAGTGCACTTACACTGTACACAAGCATGAAAGAACATTTTAATTTAAAAATCTGCGCTACTAAAGTACAGAATAAACATTAAGGTAAGTAAAGCACTAATGGTCAGATCAATAGCCCACTAGTCTTTCTATTCACTTTAATAAGCTTTTGAGCAGGCCCTAAGGTATAAATCTTGTGAAAAACAACCAAAATGGGACCAAGGTTTGGCCCTAAATATACTGTGGTGCAGAGTATATTGATTTACCATGGAGCAAATCCTGATGCCTCTTGTACATGTGTGGAAGTTCCCAGATGCAGCACAACCAGAAGGAAGAAAACTATACAAGTGACATGCATATCTGAGCACAGTGCAACAGGTAACATAACAATCTTGCTCCAGGGTTTAGGAAGAGTGGGGTGTCTTGGGAGCAAAGGCAAGGTCAGTTGATCTGTACAGTGTAGCTCCACTGGTTGTTGTTCCCGTGGAGCAAAGAGTTGAAGAAATCACAGGAAGAACCATGGCTATTGCTATTAGATATGCAATAGTGGAATAGTTAATGGTCCAGATTGAGGCTTTCTCCTTCCATGCCTCTGCTGAGATTGTAGCACAAACTGGAATCTTTATGCTATGCACTGATTTTCTGTAATTTGCATCATGTTACTGCATGTGCACGTTTGTTTATGTAACCTACCCTCAGTTTTAAATAAAAGTTGCATCAGAAAATTTATCATTTGAAAATAGGTTTGAAAAAATTAGATGTGAATAATTACAAAATGGAAGAGAGCGGTTTGTTGGTCAGTATGAAATGCTACCGTGAATAGAGAAATCCAAAGTTGCCAAATGAAATATATTTAATGGGAGAGTACAAAATAGCTTATTTCTTTCCTAGGAACCTATTAGCATTCCCTTTATAAGAATAATCTGCTCAGTGAGAGGATCCAAAGGATGAGATGAGTTTTGTTTAAGAAGTATCTGATTTTTGTCTGACCATTCCAGATGGACTACATCTTGATTCATAATTCAAGCTGTTCTAAGAGTTATCAAATCTGATCACTTGAAGGAAATAAAAATTAGTTCCCTTTTGAGATGCAGAAAGAGTGTGAATCATCAGGAAAGGTAGAAGAAATTGTGGGGTAGTGAGTCACATTGTTTTCTCTTCCCATCTCCAATCTTGGCATGAATGAACAATCTTCTCTTTTTGATAAAAAACATTCTGACAATTGCAATAACTGGATACATCATGTGTGCTGAAAAATAAGGCTACTTCAGCAATTTCCTCCCCCAGGTTCTTAATGAAAAGTTTAAAATTCACAGTAAATACTAAGACAATCTATTTTTCTTCCCCATTCACAATGCTTACAGATGTGGAAGACTTTTCAAAATTAGGTATCTGAGCTGATTCTCAAAAGAGTTTAAGGGTATGTCTATGCTCTGAGCTGGCAGTGTGATTCCCATTTGGAGAAGACAAACCTGTGCTAGCACTCATTGAGCTCAGCATGCTAAAAATAGACTGTAGCTGTGGCAATGTGAGAAGTTAGCCACCCCAAGTATGTGCCTAGCATCTCTGATGAGCATGAACTTGGGGCAACTAGTTCCTCCTGCGCTGCCATAGCTACACTCTATTTTTCACAAGCTAGTCTGAATGGGTATGTCTACACAGTAACTGTTATTAAAATCCTTATTTCAATATAAGTTGATTTGAATTAAGGGAAAGCCTGCTTTCGAAATGGCTGTTATTTTGAAATCGTTATTTCAAAATAAGGCTGTTCGGACATGTTGTTTTGAAACAGTTGTTTCGAAACAAAGATGTTGTTTCAAAACAACGTGCCCAAATGTTGTTGTTTCAAAACAACCGTTTCGAAACAACAGCTATTGTGATTTCCTGCTAGGTTTAACGGTTTCAAAACAACAGCCGTTATTTCGAAACAACGGGTCCCGTTGTTTCAAAATAAAACTCACGTCTGAACAAAGCCAATATGTCTCCTCAAGATGGGAACTGCACATCCCACTTTAAGTGTAGACTTACCCTCGGAGTCCAATGTCTATGAAATTCTAATCTAGCACTATTTTCCCTAGCACCAACCCTTTGAAATTTTGCTTTTCCCTTCTTTTTGCACAAACTCAGATTTTATAGGATAAGAAAGAATATGCAATTTAAACTGGGAAAAGTGGATTTTTCATATGCAGCTACAGTAATATTAGATCTAAAGCCATTTAAAGCTTGGAAATGGCTACAATAATACTCGATTTGCTATCTTATTTCAGGATATCTGCCATGGAACCACTCTTGTGTGCAGTTAAGTCAATGGCAAAACTCCCACTGGAATAGGCTCAGGCCCTAAATCTTCCAGTGCAGAGGACCAACTCCTCCAGTGCAGAGTAGTGTCGCTGCTTTATGACGCACAGTAGGTGAATTTTGGTTCTAAAGTTGGCCTAGTTGCCCAAGAATAGATCACTCCAGTGCAGCAACACTCTCCAGTTGAGCAGAGGCAGTACCATGACTTCCCCACCCTTCTGCTGGTGCATTGACATGGCCTGGGGAAAGGGGGTGGCATGAATTTACTTATTGCCCACTGATTCTCTTTGGGACCACTGGCAGCTGGTATAGTTCTGTGCAGCTTGAAGTATACTCTAAATTAAACAGGAAACCAGACTGGTACAAAGAATGCTCATGACTGAGGGAAACTGCCATTACACTCTCTTTCCCCCAGAAGATGGGCTGTGCGCTCTTTTGTCATAGCTGAGGATCAGGTTATTGGCTCTGATCACTCATTGGTACACACCTGCTTTTAGAAAAGGAGTGAGAGACAAATATCTAAATGAACTGATCTGCTGCTCTGGAAGGCCTCTGTGTACTCCAAGGGGTAAACATACTTTTTTGTTAAGAACCACTGGCAAGTCTAATTTACTGCAGTTCTTAAACAGTTCTAATAAACTATGATAAAAAGGTAACTTGGAAGATGCAAAGTAAGTTCATTGGATTTTCTGAAGGAAAAAATGTTGAAGAAAATAAATAACTACAGGGTAAGGACTGCCAGTAACTTGCACACACATTGAGAGTAAAAAAACCCAAAGATATGTTAAAAGCACTGTTCCTTTGAATGAAGAGAAGAAAACAGTGTGGTAAGAATGGATCAGGACCATCCTCACTCTCATGTAATAATCCAGACAACTGATGCGCAATAAAAGGGTGATAAAGCACTGGAACAGCTTGTTTAGGTAGGGGAAGGAATCTCCATCCTTACTGGTTTCTGAGACCAGGTATGACAAAGCCCTGGCTGGGGTGATTTAGCTGAGGTTAGGCCTGCTTTGAGCAGAGTGTTGAACTAGATAACTTCTGAGGTTCCTTCCAACCCTAATTTTCTATGATAGCTATATTCCAACACCATGGAAAGAAGAGGGCTTATTATTTGTTTGAGACCAGCAAGAGGTCTTAAAGGGTAAAATAGAAACTATCTCAAAAAAATTAATGGATTGCTCAGTTAATTTCAGCTAAAGAGGAAAACAAATTCAACCAAGCAGAAGAAAGAATATGATTGTCCAAAGTGCCTGGCATTGGCTTAACTCCATTGCCACTGAAATCAATAGTAGAAGTCCCACAGGCTTCAGCTGGAGCATAATTTGGGGACTACTTCATGAACACCTTTCAAAAATTGCACCCATACAATAAACTATGCAAATCACATCTCCACTGGTCACTTCACACTATGGCTATGTCCACACTTACACAGTCAAATCAACTTAACTTATATTGATTTAATAAAATCAATATAAAAATCATTAAAAAGAGTTAAGTTAAATCGATTTAACAGGTCCCGACTAGAAACTCAAATCAAAATAGCATGGCCGTGGACAGGACTTGCTATTTCAATTTAGGAGGCACCATGGGAGGTGTGACAACATGGCCCCCTAGAAGGGCTATGCCCCCACCCACTATATAGAAAAAGCAAAGCACCTGGGAAGGAGAAGGGCAAAAACTGTTAAATCGATTTAACAGTTAAATCGAAATAACATGTCCGCACTGTGTTATTTAGAAATAACAATTTTGACTTAACTGTCATATCGATATAATACTAGATTTTATTATATCAATATGAATTTCCTTATATCAAAATGGGGGAGCTTCTCATTTTGAAATAAGGGAATGCCGTGTGGACCTATCATTTTTTAAATCGAAATAACCAGTGTTATTTCGATTTAAACAGTGTGTGTGGACATACCCTATGAATGAGTATATATGAGTTATGAAAAAGCAGAGATATAATTGAAAGCTAATAAAAATGGATCAGTAGAAATTATTGGTTGTGCTATACAAAATTAGACACATGATTAGCATTATATAGCTATACCTGAGCCCCAGTGGCAATTTCATCTGCAGCTTCATTCATTACTCCTAGAGTTTGGAAAGCAAAAACACACAGCTCCCGTTCACATACTGTGGGCTACGGAGAAAACAACAACAAAATGTTAATTGTGTTTTTATTTCAGTATGTGCATATTAATATTTGTACACCCCACCTAAACTATAAATATAAACCTTATATATTATTTCCTGTTTAACTTTATTTTTATTCCTGGACAAAAAGCTGCATTAAAATAAAGTTAATGTTCAGAGCACATATTAATAATTTATGGAAAACTGCATTACAGGGATGTTGTAATTATCCCGAAAGCAACTGTTATGAGCTTTGAAAATTCACAGTTCTGGTTAAACTTAAAAGAAATCCAAACACCTTTTAGCAGAAAATTCACAGAGCACCCAAATAATCTTAATTCTGTTCCATCAGACTGTTAAAACGTCTAATATCATTAAAAACTTGTGCATAGGTTATATCTGAACACTTGTCCCCTGCAGGATTAATAATAATTCCCCACTATTATTCTTCTTCACTGGAAGTTTCTCTATCAGAATCTATGTTATTCTGAGATCATTTGAACAAACGACAAATGAAAAGGTCTGACAGTGGGTGCTAAATCTCTTAAAGACACCTACTTTAATTTAAATTCCTAAAATAATTAACAAATTTAATTGTAAATCCTCAGAAAATCTATTCTGTGTACATAGACTAACTGCTACATGAAGAAGACAAGTATATTTTTCATACATACAGAAATATGAGTAAAAATTCAATTAATCCTTAATTATGGAGCTGTGACTGACACCCCTATCTTTTATGAAACCATTAATTCATATTGCTCTCAGTTACAGATACTTGACAAATTTAAACATATCAAAGTTGCACAAGAATTATGGGACTTTTTGGCAATTTAGCATACAGCAAGCTGGAGTGTGAATCTACAATGCTGTAGCATGTTGCTTAGTAGCCATATGGACTCGGCTGCACACTAAAAGTTCTGTAATGTGCTTTTATCTGCTGTTGTTTCAAACAGCAGTATGTTAAAGCATACAATGGAACTTTAGTACATAGAAGTAGGGCCCACATAGACATACTGTGTAGCAGAAGAGTACTGAGGAGTTACACCCCAGAATACCAATAAAATAAAATAAAATGAAAATAAAAAGCCTAGTATATTGATTCACATAAGCAAAAATAATAAAAACACAAAATTAACATAATTAAGTTTTATAGGCAAGTCTTCTCTAGATTTTCTACTAGTACACATTTTATTAACAAAACCCTTCCCCCTTACTAAAAGATTACTACTAGAGTCACGTATTTAAGGCACAAATTTTGAATCACAGAATATTCAAGGATTAGTGAACAATCAATTGAGGTAAATAAGCACACGGAATTAATTACATACCCTTATTGTAATAAAAAAAGAATACTTTATTTCAACATAGAAATGGTCGAACCTTCACTTTTTAGTTGCCACCTGGTCAGTACCCAATATTAAATAATAACTTGTGAAACTTAAAACTATGTCAGGCAGGAAGCTATTATATGAGGTATCACTGAAGATCTACTACTGAAACACTGGGAGTCTTTCACAGTCATGATGACAAAGAATCAATACGTCTAAATTCTGATTTTCATGCCCAGTGGTGGGAACTTGGGTGGTAGTGGTGGGGCTTACAGAGGTCCTCTGGTTTCAGCAGGCCCTGGCTAGGGAAGGGCATAGAGTTCTTTCACCCTCCTGGAACTGGGGTACAGAACATGCCCATCTAAAAGCACTGGGATTTAAATTCCTTTGTGCAAGCCTCTGCTCATGCCAAAGTCTTCTGAAAGCACTCAGCTGAAATGAAAAATGTACAAATTGCTGCATGAAACAACCATAAAATGTAGCTGAATTTTGTTTCAAGAAGTTACTTTGCCAGTAATAGGCATATGTTGTAGTTGTGCTCACCTGTTTCATAGGCCTTAAGATATGAATTGGTTTGGTTTCAAAGATTTTTTATTTAAATAATGACCTGATATATACAGTACTGAAACATTCTCACTGCAGTTGCTGTACAAGACGTAACTTTTGGGTCTAACTGCATGTCATATATTTGATTTATTTTATCTGCTATGTTGCATTACATTAGGGGACAGGCTAAGCCTAACATGATCCAATTCACTGTGCCACTGCACACTAGACACAAGATATTTATTATAGGCACTATTATCTTTGCACATTTCAAAAGGGGCTTAGCCAATCACATTAGTGGGGAAAGCATAAAAGAATTCCTATCTTGACTGCTGCTGAATAACTAAAAGTGTTCTCTGGTTCAATCTCACCATACAGCAAGGGACTGACAAAATTCAGGCATATATGCCATTAAGTAAATGAATTCATAAAGTGTTTTGAATTCACTGTGCAATCTGCCCATTTTTAGCAATGTAGTAAGTTAGCAGGGAAGTTAAAAGGGATATACAGAGGGGGAAAAATGGACATGAGTCCTTTCTTTCTTCTTTATCATGAACAAAGAATGCCTGAAAGTTGTGGGGAGGGAGACAGGAGTGAGAGGCGCCTATATTTTATATTAGAAATTTGTTTCTTTTCTAGACTGGAAGACTGGTTATTGGAGGGACTATATAAATGATGACATCAGAAAAAGCAAAAGAGTGATACTTGAGCTCTTAAGAGTCATGGTATATTAAGTCAAACTGTATAAAATTCTTTGTATTTTGTTTTTGCTAACCCTATTTGACTTCAGTGCATAATGAACATTTTTAAATGAAGAAAGCCTATGTTAAAGGGTCTACACCTTTCAATTAACATTTTAAGAGCTCACAATAAATGTATTTGATACTTCCCTCCAACCAAGCAAACGAGACAAATTAAAAGATGAGCAGGAACAACCCTGTATTCAAAAATACAGGTAGTCCTCACTTAGTGACCGGGTTCCGTTCCTGAAACCTGGTTGATAAACGAATTGGTCGCTAAACGAGGAGCAGCCCTTACCAGTATTTCAGGCATAACGTACTTTACTGGTAGTGGGTTTTTCAACCATCTGTAGATAGTTTTAATGTCACTTTTGCATCATTTATAACATTTTTAATATATATTTTAAATGTTTTAAGCTCTAATGTACTGAACTTAGTTTGCATGATGTACTGTAAATACAGGTAATCATTTTTAATATTCTGAATAGTACTGTAAAGAAAAGGCCTAAAATAAACTCCATCGTGATAACTTTGTTTTATTGGCATAACTCCTTACATACTGTATTACAGAACATAAAAATGCAATCAGCAAAAATTATAAAAATGATGTACCAAAGAAATATGAAAATAAACATTCAGATTACATTGACATTTTTACTCATCAAATCCTTCAAAGTGTGGTTCAGCAGCAGGGGGGTCATCAATGTCATCGTCAGAGAGATCAGCAGGGTTATCAGGAGCTGTAGAAGGCCCTGGTAAGGGAGATGATGGCAAGGAAATGGAAGGACTTGTAAGGGTAGGGGTAGGGGTCCTGGATGGAACATTAGAGAAGTATCTCGTTAGTGTGGTCTGCGTTGTAATTTTCTTTTTTTCTTCATAAATTTCACGATAGCATCGTAAAATTTCATTCATTTGTCGTTCCACTTTCGTGAACCATTCAACATTCGGGTCCATACTCTTTAGTTCTAACATCACTGCATTCACTTTGGAGAAGACATCAGCTAACCCCTTTACAGTGAACTTCTTTTGTACTTCTTCCACTCTTTCCTCTTCTTCCTCCTCTTTCAAGTGCTGCTGCGCTTCCAACTCTATTAAATCTTCGTTAGTTAGCTTTCCCTCGACGTATTCCACTAATTCTTCAATATCTTCCACTTCAACATCTAAATTAAGCACATTAGCAAGTTCCACAATTTTTTTTATTTATGACATCAATATGTTCGTCTTTCTCAAACCCTTTGAAATTATTTACAAAACATTTCAGGCATTTTTTCCATATGCCTTGCATGCACTTTTCTGTCACTCCCGCCCAAGCTGATTTAATGTTCTTTATGCAGTGTAAAATATTATATGATTTCCAAAAATCGCGCAGGGTTACTTCACCATTTTCTGTTGCTGCTACCGCTTTGGAAAACGTTGCGCGCAAATATAGCGCTTTAAACGTAGAGATAGCCCCCTGGTCCATTGGTTGTAACACAGCAGTTGTGTTTTTAGGCAGATACACGACCTTTACATCAGGGTGTAGATCATCAAGATGCTGGGGGTGGCCTGGGGCGTTATCAAGTAGGAGGATAATTTTAAAGGGAACGCCGTTTTCCAGACAGCAATGCTTGACCGAGGGTATGAAGCAGTTCATGAACCAGTCCTCAAATAAAGATTGCGTCATCCATGCTTTGTTATTTGAACGATAGTAAACGGGCAGCGTGTGCTTACTAACCTGCTTCAGTGCACGTGGGTTTGCAGAATGATAGATGAGAAAAGGTTTTAACTGAAATCCAGTGACATTTCCTCCCAACAACAATGTGACCCTGTCCTTAAAAGCCTTGAAACCGGGCATTGCTTTAGCCTCTTTGTGTATGTAGGATCTTTCGGGTATTTTTTCCAAAATAGTCCGGTTTCGTCTGCATTAAAGATCTGTTCCGGACGATACCCGCCTTTCTCGATCATTTCGTCAAAGTCATCCACAAATCTTTCTGATGCTTCTATGTCCACGCTTGCTGCCTCACCACTGATACTTCGATTATGAAGGCTGAATCTCCGACGAAAACGTTGAAACCATCCATGACTTGCCGTAAATGTTTCCGTTGACTCTTCATTTTCGCACGCTTTCAACGTTTCAAAGATACTGCGAGCCTTTGCTTGAATTATTAAAAGGCTCATTGGCATTCTTTTTTGTATCTGGTCGTCAAACCATATCGCCAGTAATTTTTCCATTTCGTGAATAAGGCCTTTCTGCTGCCTAGTTATTATGGCTTTAGATCCTTTTGATGATTTCACTGCTTCTTTCACTCGATCTTTATCCTTCAAGATCGTTGATACAGTTGAATGCGCCAGCTCCAAGTCACGTTCTATCGCTTTAACTTTCTTACCAGCTTCATATTCGTTTATTATCTTCATTTTTGTCTCAAGATCGATAGCCTTCCTTTGTTTCTTGGCGCTTTCTCCGGGTGAAGTCATGCTCTTCCTTTTCGCCGACATCTTGTACTTTGGGGTGCACAATAAAGTAAAAATACATAGATGAAAAACGCTAGTTCTGACTGCGGGAATGAGATGAATCTGAGAGAGTTGATGCAAGTTCTCGTACATCGCCATAATACCAACTCGTCAGAGAGCTGGTCATAACTCCGAGGGGTCACTAAACGAGTAGGTCACTAAGTGAGGACTAGCTGTAATCAAAAACCTGCCAATCTTCATTATAAATCATAAAGAAGTAAAATACAATGCAAGTCCAATTCCTTTTAGGATCCTTTGCAGATCAACATTTAATTCAGCGGTGGTCAAGGGAGAAGTGATTGTTTCAAGATCAGTTCTCTTATTTCTTGTTACATAAAGATGATAATTTCTGATCCTCATCAATAGGCCAGTCAGTATAATTCTTCCTCCCCTGATGTAATGAGGTGAGAAACTAACAGGAGTTAGGCACTAGTAAAAAGTGAGGGAGCAATAACAAAGGGTTATTTTTATAATTCTTTGATAAAGCATTTATGTTAGCTTATATTTTCCAGTGGAATTCATAAGAGGCTATGTACACTACAGGGCTCAGTTAAGTTGACTTAAGGTCTTCTTAAAGTCAACTTTATTAAGTTGACTCAGTGAGGCCCCATTTGTTTAAGTCAACTTTATAAAGTTGACTGAAGCAAGGGGACCCATTTAAAGTCAACTTAATAAAGTCGACTTTAAATGAGTCCCCTTGCTTCAGTCGACTTTATTAAGTTGATTTATAAGGCTCTACTGTACTAAAGTCAACTTTATTAAGTCAACTTTAATGGGCACATTGCATTAAGTCTACTTTATAAAGTCGATTTAACCCTTAAAGATGATTTTAAGGGCAGGAGTTACTAAGTCGACTTAAGCAAGTACTGAAGTCAACTTAATGAACTCCAGATGTGGCCAGGGAGCTGCTTAAGTCAACTTAAGCTTCCTTAAATCAACTTAAGTCCCTAATGTAGACATCAACAAGAGTTAGCTCTCTATGCTTATCCATGCTGATTCATCTTCTGAAACTCCAGTGTATATGTGGAAGAGTACAATATCATGCAGTGAGAAAACTGAGACTGAATAGAAAATGGTAAACTGCTGCAATCTCAAAAAAATTAACAGCTTGGCAGGTCATATCATCACACCAGGCACAGTATAAAACAAATGGGAATGTGGATCTGCTGTATCCTTTAGTAGCTGACTAAAGCAATGGAAGCCTTTGGGGAATTATTGCCCAGTTTTTTTTCAGCTGACTTGCTTTCTGCTTTTGTGACTGGTGGATAATAAGCTCTGAGGGAAGAATCTTAAAAGCACTAAAATTTAGAGTGTTATTTCCATTCCCACCCACCAGCTTACACTGTGATAGAAACATACTTAAAACATAAAAATGAAAGATGAAATTCTTGAGAGGTAAGATGATTCCAAGAGCTGGGGCTGAAGAAAAATCACAAGACTTGTAAGAAAATCATTTGAATAGTTAGCAATATTGTGAACAGGTTACAAAAACCTCAACAATGGGATGGCAGCTGATATGTGCTATGATCACTGCTTTTTATGCTGACCAGTTTCTTTAAACTCCCTGTCCATTTGGTGTATCCACCTGTTGTCTCTTATATTTGGATTGGAAGCATCTCAGGGAAAGAACTATCTTTTTCATTCGGTTTTTGTACAATGTCTGGCTCCATGTGGTCCTGGAGTTTTTAGGTGCTACTGTGACAGAAATGGGTCCCCAAGTCATTTTAGGTGCTACTGCAATACCAACAAACAAACCAACAAAAATAGTTAATGTTCAATTGGTGAGATGCAATTTTGTAGATAATTTTATTTTGCTAAATGAATTACCTAATATTCATTTAGCTTACCACCATTTCTGAATTGATTTAGTTAATTAGTACTGCTTTCATATCTAGACCAGTGGTTCTCAAACTTACTTGATTGCACCACCTTCTTTAACTCTGTAGTAGTTTATGCTCCCTCCCATGGGTGCCTAGTCAAAAGCCACCACTCTCTGACTGCCCAGCTCTGAAGACAGAGTGCAGAGTGGTGGCGGCTTGCTGGGCACCCAGCTGTGAAGGCAGAGTGCAAAGCAGCGGTGGCTGGCTGGGCGCCCAGCTGTGAAGGCAGAGTGCAGAGCAGCAGTGGCTGGCTGGGCGCCCAGCTGTGAAGGCAGAGTGCAGAGCAGCGGTGGCTGGTTGGGTGCCCAGCTGTTAAGGCAGAGTGCAGAGTGGCAGTGGCGGCTGGCCAGGTGCCCAGCTGTGAAGGCAGAGTACAAAGTGGCAGCGACTGCCTGTTGGCTGGGTGCCCAGCTGTGAAGGCAGAGTGCAAGAGCTGTGAAGGCAGTGCTGCTGGAAGTGTGGCATGGAATGGTATTACCTTCCTTACTTCTCCGCTGCTGCAGCCTTCACAGCTAGGAGTCTGTCGATCTGCCACCATTCTTCAGTCACCTAACTCTGAATGTGCACTGTACATTTTTCCTAAAGCTTCTCACCCCTAATACATTCCATGCCCCCCCACCCTTTTGAAAACCCTTTGGTTTAGACAGGAAGATGTGGAGATATGGTCTCTTGGACATTCAGGCCCATAGGCGATACAGGGTTTTACAGATTAAAACCAAATAGTCTCCAAAATTGAACTGGAAGGAAGCCACTGCAGTCTACAGCAATGGTTCTCAACCTTTTGTGGGTCATGACACACTTGCCAGGATACTGCGACTCTACAAGACACATTAACCTACTCCCTCCAGGCCAAATCCAACCATTTCCCCAGCTCTCTGTGACACATCTTCAGCTGTGTGGCAACACAGTAATGTGTCCTGACACAGTGGATGAGAACCGCTAGTCTACAAAGTATCTGCACTAAGACTCACCACTGAGAACACAAGCAGTTGCATTCTGTGATGTCTGAAAAACAATATTGTCATACTCTCCAAGTAAAAACAGCCTACGACAGAACAATCAGTACTCTGAAAGATACCTTATTTTTAATCAGGAATCATAAAATAAATGGAAAATCATATAGATGACAAACACAAACCACTTAGCAGAGTGAAGATCATCTGTGCTGAAAAACCCATTCAGAGGGATAATTCTTTCAGACTAAAAAAGCTAAAGAAAAGTAAGAGCTCTGGTTGCTAATAGTCTGATATTGCAAGTGCTAAAGAACAGAAGGCACAAATAGTATCATTTTTTTAGTTCTAGGGGTTATCTGAGTTTTCTTTTCAGCTACCCCTCTCTCCACACTTAAATGGACTCTTGAGAGTGTCCCAGCTGCTAAGAACAAGAAAGAATAATCATGGTTTGCTATCTGATAAAAAGCAAGTGGCATTGCTTCAAATGGTGGCTGTGAATAGCGAAGAGGCAAATCTTTCAACTATATGAGCATGCTCTTATATTCCTAATTGTGGGCTCATTTTGTAATCTAATACAATTTCCAGACAACCTTTAAATTAACTGCAACAAAAAACAACTAACTAAAATAATCTTGAAAGCTCACGTTGACCTGGTTTATCTTGTCATCTTCTAAGGCTTTCTGAAGTTGCATTCAGAAGAGCAACGTGTCATCCTCTCAAGTACTCTGAGGGATGACACATAGGCACTAATAAGGCTGGAACACCTAGTTACAATTGATCTAAAAATAAATACTCAAGGAATGCTCACTTACAGCAGATATCATAATGGACAAGGTGAAACCATTAACAATCTTCTCACGTCTCCTAATGAAGAAGCTGGTAGTGGAGATTAAGATTTATCCTCAAATGTATGCTCTGTTTCAAGCTTCTTATAAGGAGAGTAGTGGACTGTCCTTAGGAGAAAAACTGACTTTTTACCTTGATTACATTGGGTAAGTGCAGATATGATAGGGTAGTACTGAAATGCATAGTATGCTAGCACAGAAGTGAAGAAAAATGCATCTGGTTTATGGTATCTTTTACAAGTGAGCCTTGAGCTTTGTATGTTTATTTCATGGTTGGTTTGGTGTGTATGACGTATTGTAGTCTCATTAGTGGGTGATGACAACATAAGAATAGTTGCTAATCCTCCAGTTTAAAAGCTCTCACCACTTAAATGACACTTATATTCTAAATAATATATTACCCTAGATGAAGAAAACCCCAGAACCTACCAGGACCTTTCTGTTCTCTCTCTTATGATGCACATCAATGCTGACTACTCTCAAACCTGTAATTTAAAGGTTAAAATTTCAAACATCTCTACTGAGCCCACATGCATCCCAGCCATGCCCATAAATTGCACAACTGAATGCACAGATGGGCATCTGTGACTGGCAGTTGGTAAGGTAATGCGAAATTTGTGCACTTCTGGCCCATGTAATTTAAATGTCCTGCTTTAAGCATTCCATGACAAATTATGCTGTAAGGGAACAAGTCAAGTCATTACCTGCAATGGGAGTAGGAAGAAGCATAAAAATGGGGGTGCAGCTCTTGACTGCAACTTCTGTTCTCCCTGTTTCATAACATAAGGACAAGGAGACATTCAATTAAATTAAGAGGGGGGATTAAAAACTGATCCAAGGAATTACAATGTGTAATTAGATTGCATAACTCACCACCACATGAAGTCCCTGAGGCAAAGAAATTAACAAGATTCAAAAAAGGATTCTCCATTTGTACAACTATCAAAACCATCCAGAGTTAGCAATTTATTATATCAAATTTTGTGGAGAGATATTAAATCTCAGGATTCAGATTTTAAGTCAATCTCTAACAACTGGAGATCAAGATGACACCTAATGTGAAGTGCAGATTGCTTCATATCTACTAACTATACGGCTTTTACAGCTTCCTCCGAAGTAAATCATATGGTCCAATGTCAAAAACAGAAACCCAAAGTACATGGACATGGACTCTGATCTCTTGTGACTATAGTTATGTTCCTGTGACTCAGGATATTTGTATTTAACTCCTGGCTCTACCACAGGCTTCCTATGTGAACAGGCCAAGTCAGAGTTTTCTTTCTGTGCCCTCTGTAAAATGACAAAGCTTTTAGACACTGCAGGTGCTATATGAATAACTATATAAATACAGTTGCATTTGTGTAAGTGATAGCAGAATTTAGCCCTCTGAACTAAGTTTTCAATTTCAAGTTATCAGGTGATCTGCCAGTTCCAACTGAACTCTTGTAAGGAAACTGATAGTATTGGGCTGTACATCACTCGTACTGCAGGAGGTGCAGGACCAATATAGAGTGTGCCTTCTGTTATAGTTCTGAATTCTGATTTTTCCTGCTGCATATTAAAGACAACATAAGCAGTGACCACTGAGATAATGAAAAGTGACAGAGACCACTGTGATAATGAACCCTCTGTTTTAAATATAATTTACAATTCTCTACAATGTCACCTTGTGCCAAGAAAGGAACATCCTGGCCTATCTTCACTAAAAAAAACAACTTGCCTACTAATTCACACAAGTAAGAGTTTGCAAGTCACAGAGTTCTGCATTAATTCATTATTTCTGGCATAACAAAAATCTGGGAACAACTCTACTGAGACACACTACTTCATAGCGGAAATGTTCTCACCACAGCCCCCTTGAATGTCATCATCATTTAGTTAAATCATTAATGGTACTGGTATATGGAGATGAGGAACATCTTTTTTTGGTATCTTGTGCTTCCTACCATTCTCCAGCTGTTTGACATGGACACTTGTGACACTAATGCTGTATGAAGGAGTTAACTTTGAGAAAGGAGTCGCTGGAGCACTGAAATGCAATCCATGCTTTCTTTAGTGTCTCTTCTTCTTTATAATGGAGGAGGCGCCACCAGGAGTGTGGAATGTTACTTGACAAAATGTCTTGGTATGCAGGAGACTTAGGAGGGCTGGTGTGATCTAATGACATTTCCCATTCACTTTACATGCAATCAATGAGAAATACTGCTCCAGTGAGGAGCTGCCAACTAAGAGCCTGAAATCTGAATCTCCATCTTTGGACCACAGGGAACAACAGAGGAATGGTAAGCAGCCACCAATGTAATAAACAACATCCCATTCTTTGAAGATCACATACTTTCCCTGGCCCCAATCTTTAGTGACAATGCTCACTTGCCAAATGCTTAACCTCCTCAATCACTAGCATTAAAAACTCGATTTCATCTCCAGAAAGGGCAAAAGTTTCTAGCACTTTCCAGTAACTGAGTCAATCATATGCACACACTATGGTCGTGAGTGTATTAGAAATGCCAAAGACAGCCATTTGGGGCATCGTGGTATAAAACCATATTTTGTGGTGAATTTGCCACTGAAATAAAAATAGTTCCTCTTATTAAAAACACAATGGCAAAATTACACACAAGGGGTACATCTACACTGGTCCTTTAGGTTGACTTAAGGAAAGTTAAGTCAACCTATAGACTTCAGCAGTCACATTGGGCTTTTATTAAGTCAACTTAAGCGTTTCTGTAAGTTGACTTAATAACACCACCTCTGAAGGTCAACTTAATGCTTAAGTTGACCTTATTAAGTTGACTTAAGCCAATGTAGATGGGGAAAGCCCTTATCTACCTAACTGGCACTTCTCCAGTGCAATATGGGACAGCTACCACAATTCACCGCCCCTCCAGTGTGGAGGCAGGCAGTCAACAGGAGTTTTCAGTGCAGACTCTCTCACTTAACAAGGTGGACTTTAAGTCAACTAAGCAGAGCCTCCCGTGTCAACATACCCAATGAGACTTAAAATGTCATCTACTGTGCAACTTCCATGGAATTGCACAGGGCCCCTGTGTAAAAAAGTAGAAGGAAAGCTGCAATTTAAAGGCTTCAGAAGTGTAAGTAGTGCATGTCTGGTTGTTTATAACAATAGTACTTTGCGCTTTTTGGGGTTCCTGGAATGGCAAGATTCAATAAAGGCAGCAATTTACAAACACAATTTGCAAACATGGGGCCTCAGTGTTATAAAGCTTGGTTACCACAGGTGCAAGTGAAAAAGATCAAAGAGAAGCCATCAGGTTAGTGGAAAGGTGCTGACACAAACATAATGCTGTGGATCATATCACCATCCTCCACTTCCTTCTCCAGCTCCCCTATGTTGAATAGGTAAGACTCCTGAAAAAGAATGGCCTAAGAGATCAGAGGTGTTAAAGAAGCTAATGAAAAAGTATCAGTGACAGCTGACATCATCAGGACTAGCTGCAGTTAAAGCTGGCTTGATGCTGCAGCTAGGCATGTGAGTAATTTTTCTCTTTAGTTAATAAGAGGATGGGAAGACTGCATGGGCAAATTCAGCATCTCAGTATCAGCATACAGCATTGCTACTATGAAATGTCTCCAGGGTCAGGAAGGCCCTTTATTCACAACTGTGAAGTGGTAATTCAGCTGTGGCCAGATGTTCTCTGTTTAATTTGACCTCCTCTTCCTATGTGATTAGAGTATAGTCAGCACAGCTGAAAGCACCGTTACCAATAGGAAGGCAGACAGAGAGGAAGCAGGAGTAAATAATGTAATAATCTCTTTTCTGGAAGCCATGGGTGATGCTTCCCAAAAAACCTCATAGTATTCACTAAATCTGGAAATGCACTGCTAAAGCATATGTTAGAGACCACAATCCTGGGCAGGGAATAAGAACAGAGAACAGCTGGCAATGACATTTGGTTCAAGAGAAGAGTTAAAAACAAGGTATTGCACACTTGTGGCCATGTAAGATCCTGTGGCCTGCTGACCAGAAACTGGGCATTAACTCCAGTATGGCTAAATACATTCTGCATAAATACACTTTCCTCTATAGTTCAGTTATCTTCCATTCCACTCCTACAACCTGTTGTTTAGTACTTCCCAAAAAAATGGCTATTTCATTACGTATCAAGGTGGCTGAATTTCAGAGGTGGGTGAGTAATAGATATATATACACAGGGTTGGGGGATAGGGGTGGCGGGGAGAGGGAATAGAAGTCCCGGCCCTGCTGAAGTTAATGGGAGTTCTGTCACTGACTTTAATAGGGCCAGGATTTCACCCAAATGAAATCACATCTGAATCTTTAAGGACGAAAAATATTCTGAAAAGGTCAGGTTATCATCATTATAGATATATAAGCATTACCGTTTTAGAGTTATCTGTTAAGCTAATTATCACTAATGGGACTTCAATGTGTATTTCAGAGTATTTGATTGTTTACGGTCAGCTGTGGAACAGTTAAAGCCATGTCATTAACACTGCTGCTTCTCAAAGGAAATAATCTTACACTTAATTTTGCACTTTTCTGTATTTCTCTACTGATTCACTGGCTGTTTTAAAGACATTGCAGTCTGAGATTTCAACACAAGATGGCACTCTAGAGGAGATTTCTCAATTCAAACAAAAATTATTTCATATGTTTTTGTGTCTCGTTTTACTGAACATATTCTGGGAGGCTGTTGCACATTATAACTGCCCCATGTGTCACTAAGATCTATTCAGATAATGCTAAGTTTTTTTCCAATGTCCTTGGCTATTACCAGGTACAAACCACACAGGCAATCTGATTAATAGCGCACACATATTATAAACAACGTAATATAATCGCTCAGTATGATACGTTTTTATTATACATATTTCAATCAGACATTTAAATATAATAACCACTTTAATTATTAATCAGCTCATTATATTCAAATATTTGTAATAAAAGTATTATCATCATATGCTGGATTCCTACATCAATCTCTCTAATACTGGATCCAGCTCCGCTGTTTCATTATTAAAATATTTACCCCTGCCTAGAATAGAAATACTAGCTGTAAAGTAGTAGTAAGATTTTCAAGTGCTAAAGAGACTCTATTACCTTTTTATTATAGCACCAAAGTGTGACACAATTTCTTTATTACATTTCTCTGTTTCACTTTCCAACTCGTTCTAAGCTGTTAGGACCAAATTACCCCTCTGGCCTTGTGGCTGAAGGAGATGAAAATCTAAGAGAACTGATGGATAGGAGGCCTAGAAGATAGGAAAATTGTTTCTGCAGCACCATTCTGCTTTCTTCCCATCTGATAGAAATTTCCCCCTTAGTGATCCATGAGGCACAGACTTTATCGACCGGAGGGCAGGGTAGAATGGTTCCCAAATCCAGAACCTCAACCACCATCATTCTCTCCGATACTATAAGCATTAATTTATTCAGGCTCCCCAATTCAGTATATGCCTTTCTTGAGGATCCTCATATGTAATCATGCCAGGGGAAGTGTTGCCTTTAGTTCTTCCCCCATTTAGTTAATCTATCAATTGGACTATAAGCTTTTTAGGGCAGCAGTTATGTCTCCTGAGCCTTGTACAGAGTCAAATACAGAACTGGAATCCATCCGTTGATCAGATGTAGAAAATCAGTTATCAGGTACATTTTCTAATTTTCTGCAAGAATTATCACTGAATCTTCTCTTAAATTTCCTTCTTCCTCCGTTTCACTTTACTTATGGCTCTCAGGTTAGCCTTAATGGTTTGCCTAATGAGTATTATATTGTAACTTGCTTTATAACATTCTGGTTGCCTAGACTGAATGGATAATCCATATAAAATGGCCTTTGTCTGCCAGGTTGAAAAGTGAAATTTCCAGAATCAATTTTTTAATTGTAGTTTGTGATATGGATTGAGATCCTGGATCAAGACCTTAGAGAGCTACTGAAATACAAATATTTAATAATATTAATGCACCAACTGCCTCTGATTAAACACTGACAAAGTTCTACACAATAAATATACTTCCTTGGATAAACAAAACAGTCTGGATAATCCCTGTGAGTCCTGGCAAATCTTCAATTATTGGGGTTTTAACTTAAAGCTGCAGCTCTTGAAGTCAGATAATTTTGTGACAATCTCAGACTTCCTTTCTTGTTTAGTAAATTTTAATTGTCATGGATACAAATTCAGGATAATACAATGCAATACAGTTAAATTAAATTAATTAAGAGAATTAAAAATAGCACAGCTTTATTGTTGTAAATCTTATGATTTTTAAAGACAATCTCATGTTTTCAGGGCCTTAAATTGTGAGTTCTCACTGTCTGGAAATACCGAAATAGCTTATCTTCATATCTGCACAAAGTGAAACATATTGCTAATTTTAAAAAGTTGTTTTCAGTAGAGCCCACAATGTTCTAGATGTTTGCCAAGCATTCAAGAAAGGCAGCCATGAGTCTGAAGAACTTGGAGAAGAAGGACAAGTGAGTAGATAAATTTGAAGGGAAACATTAGGAATGCTCCTCTGCAAGTGAGACCAGTGAGAATACATTCAGTAATAAGATATAAAATAGCATATACAATAATATGAAATGCTATATATCATAATGATGTCAAGTTAGTGTTGCAGAAGAACCTACACTTTGAATTCCTTGACCACCATGAACCCATGAAGACTATATTCTCTCTTTGGATACTGTATCAGCAGATGAAACCAAATGGATTGCTCTCTCTGGCTAGACTGAGTTGAAAAACAATAAAAAATGTTTATTTAAAATTTCCTGAAATGTTGAAGTGCTGAAATTTCACTGAAATTGTTGAAAAGCCTTGACCAGCTTTTTCAGATCTTTTTCCTGTCAAAAATATTTTGTATTCATAATTTCACTGAAAATTTGAAAGTGGGGAAATTTTAAACAGTTCTGGGCTGCACTGTCTGAAAATTCCTTAGGGCACGACATTGTTTTGCCCTTAATTGAGGGATTTGCTTCATGCATGGTCTGACAGAGCTCAGGTTTGCTCTCCAAAGCATGCTTCAAGATATAACCATTTATCCAGCCATGAGAACGCAGCTGAGCAGGATTGGATTTCTGTAATGGTCTATGGAGTTTAAGTTTACTATTATGTTAATCCAGTTAATGTACATCAATTACACTTTAAATTCATCCAGTTTTGACTAAGATAAACAGATACTTACCTCAATATTCTTTGCATGATCTTTCGAGGGAGAAAATCCCACAGAGCACATGCAATAAATATATTGGTTGGTCTTTAAGTGCCACAGGACTCCTTGTTTGTTTCACTGAACTAGACTAACACGGCTGCCCCTTTGGATCTCAATATTCTTGTATTTCCTATGCTTATGGTCTTGACTGCTCCTAATCAGCCAATCATAACTCATGACTTATGAGTCCATGTCTCAAGAAAAATAAGTGAATCAGACTTAAGATACTTCTTTGTAGTTCTTTTATTCACAATGGGCTAGATGGACAATAAGTCTGGGTCACAGACTGGCCTTTAGGATGTGTCTGGACAGTATCTAACAAGCTAACCCAGGGTGAGCACTAATTTTGAAAAAATGATGCCCTCTTACTTTTGCATCTTTGGTTTAGTATCTGACATGAAGGCAGCTTAACAAGACTACATCTATGCTACGTCGCTGCTGGAGGAGTCAGGTAGTGTACATGTAATTACAGGCTGCATCCACAATTCATTGTGGAGCTACACATACCAGTGAAAAACTCTGGCAGAGGAAAGGAACCAGTGAAAGGCTTCAGCAGCTCACCACTGCCGGAGCATTTACAAGCAGCAAAGAAAGGCTCTGGCAAGGGGAAGGCAGTGGGGAAATTCTCTAGCAATGGGGAGCTGGTAAAGCCTTTCCTGCTACTTGCGACCTTCCCTGCAGTGGGGAAGAGTTCCAGCAATGGGGAACTGGCAAAGTATTTTTCAGTTGCCCTCCCCCTATCAAAGCCTATCCTTGCTACCGGAGTATTTTACTGCAGTGGGGAAAGATTCCAGCACTGGAGAGGCAGCAGGACATTACATATCTTAAAATAGTAGTGTAGACAGAGAGGTATGGCTTGGGTGAGTAGAAAGACATGTACTGAGCACATACCGACACCCCTCAGCGGTGTCTTTATTTTACTAACCTAAGCCCTGCCTCATGGTATATAGTACTATTTATGCCTGGGCTAATGGTCTCCATTCATGTGCACATCACCTGCTTCTGAGAGAACTGTGCAAGGTAGGTGTAAACAAACAAAAACAAGCAGATTTCTATTGTGGCCTTAGGGAGCTCACATGGTCTAGATCAGTGGTTTTCAAATGTTTTTCTAAGGACCCATCTGAAAAATATCATGTATGCCCATGACCCAACAATTACATCTTTGAGAAATGTATTCCAGTGTTTTGGCAGTGGCACAGGGAGCGCCACAACCGAGTACCCAAGTGTCTGAGACCTAGTACTGAATCTTGACCCATGGTTTGAGAACCACTAGTCTAGATCACAATCAGATCTAGGTAATTCCACTTCCTGCGGTACGTCAAATCTACATAATCTCTTAAAGGCCAAGTCCATCACAGTTGTTCTGGGGATACAAGATTTCAAGAAAAGGGAATGAGAGCACAATGAGCACCCACACTTAAACTCCTGGACTGAAGTGCAAGAAAACCCAGCAGCACTGGGAAGGAACAGGTAGGGAACAATATTCCTTGAACTGCTTCAGAGACCAAGTTGGATGCATGGGGCTCAGTGAGGTGCTGCATCCTTCTGAAGTATGTAGCACCCATCATACTCTTGCTAAGCTCAGTGAGGAATTCTACCTCTCTGAGGTCCCCTCACCTCCTTCAATGGTGCAGCTCTGCACAGGCTCATTAAAAGGCCAACTAAATTACAACTAAATTTCCACAGCTCCTGTTTACTTTCAACAGAGACAGCAAAAGGCAAAGCTTCCCAGAGGGAATTTAACCTCACAAATCCAGCTCAAAACACAAAGTTCTAAGCATATTTGCAGCAAGTGCTTTCTTTCTCTCTTCCAAACACAGAGCCACTTTCCCTCAATATCTCATGCCTCCCTAGTGTTAACATAGCACATGGAGGTTTTCCAAGACTGTACGTGTTTGGGGGTTCTAGCTAGGCTGCAATGCACAGAGATCTTCAGCAAAGTTTTTAACCAGGCAAAATAAGTGCTCCGTAAGCAATGGGTGTGGTAATCACCAAAGCTGATTTTCACAAGACTGTCTCTTAAATGTTACCCTTTTATACATACCTAGTTAAGTGGTTCAATGGAGGAGTAACTGAAAGAAATTCTACACTCTGTTTTACAGGAAGTCAGGCTAGATATCGAATTGTCTTTAAACCTACGAAGCCACTGAAAATTCTCCATACAGAAGAACCTTGATTTTATGAACATCAACCTGACAAATGACCAGTTATATGAACCATTTTCTCAGTGGCAAGGGTGGAGGCTAGAACACATCACATAATGAAAGTAATGTTGCTAAACAAAAAGTCTGTATCACTTTACATACCAACACCTTCAGTGCACTGGAAATCACTTTTCAGTGGTTTGAAGGACAAGGAAAAAGCAATGCCATGCTTGGCATATTGCATTATACCCACTGTAATTCTGAGACATGCAATTTTATGGACTTTTTTTTTTTTAAATTTTAGGATCTCCTCAAGTCTAAGTTAGTTCATAAAATAGGTATTCTACCATATTTACTAAAGTGGTACTTGGGAAATACTGCAAATATCACCGTAACATCATTCAGTTAGCTAAAGCAGTGCTTCTCAACCTTTTCCAGGTCACAAACACTTGGTGGCATGTGCGATCTACAGAGCATAACTGTCCATCTCCCAGACCAGGCTCAGCCAGCCACCCCCCCCGCCCCCGGCTCTCTGAAGCACACTTACAGTTGTGTGGAGACACAGTAATGTGTCCTGACGTAGTTGTTGAGAAGAAGTGAAGTAATTCACAAGTTTTAAACTGTGTATTCAATAAATTATTTTCTAAGTTAGATATATGTATTTATTCACTGTGCATTTAACAAATGCCACCTGTGCGTTTTAGGGTCTAAATAAATAAATAAATAAATAAATAACAGGATTGACTATGCTTCTTCCTCCACGCGTACAAGAAACATATTCTAAAAAGAAATCACACTTATGTCTGGTGATCACATGGAAAAACAACAGGGTTAACTGCTTATTAGGCAGTTTCTTTCTTCCCTGGCTCTTTGGAGGGCCTCTGAGAGGGTGATCCACAGGTGCATAGGATGCAAGATGTATAGGCTCCGTGGACTTCTAAACAGAGAGGTAATATGGTCTCAGCCCAGGTTATATTACCTTTCTAAGTTTGTCCCACTCCATTCCTCCTTTCTGGAGAATTCTCTTCTCCTCTGTCCCCCTCAACACACATACATGCACAAAAACATTTTAAAGTGGAAGACACTCAAGTCCTACTCCTGTAGTCAGATTGTTCTATATAATACCGTAGGTCCCTCTTTATCATGAAGTATGGCACTGGTACTTTGGTTTCGCATCTACCCAGCACCCTATTCATTCCCTTAATATCTTCTGTTCTAATCTTATGATACAGAATATCACTGGCTTGGCCTGCCCAAAATTCTTATATAAGGGAACGATACATTCAGGATCAAGGTAATATATTTCTATTTTATGTTCCAAATTGGTCTCAGTGGAACTAGGCCCAGTCTCAAGTTTGTCAACTGTCTGAGTTGCCTCCCTGGCTGCTGGATGAGACTCTAAGTATGAGAACCACCTTTTGATTCTGAGCCAAGATTTTGGTCCTCAGTTGTTTGACTGCCATCCTTTCTCACCTAGACTTTTGGGACTTCCCAGGTGCACAAAATTAATCCTAAGCTAACTCAGAGAAAATGAACCAAAACCCTGGGAAGTCTTCCAAACCCTGGGAAGTCATGTCCTTTTAGCACTAGATACAGGAGATCAGGAATCACTCCTGCTGGTTTTCCCTCTTTTGTTTCCCTGAACTTTAATTTGTACAGCACTTGCTGGTTAGTAATCATCTGCCTCATAAACACAGGTTATTCACATGTGTTTGGCTTGAGACAGTTGGTTCTGCCCCACCAGCTTCTCAGAGACCAGCCCAACTGCACTTCTTGAGTCCACTAAAGCAATGGTCTCTATATCATACCTTCTAACTGACCACATGTAGCTATACAGGATCACAGCGACTCCTACAAAGTTGATTAGGTCATACAGATCTTTACATTTACCCAGACCTGTATTGCATGGGCTCCTCTGTGTATTTATCTGCTTTAAATGCTAGCTTCCCACAAGTGTAACATCTGTACACAGCCTAGGACAGGGGACTCAAACTCAAATCACCACGAGGGCCGCATGAAGACTAGTACATTAGCCCAAGGGCCGTGCCACACATGAGGACTAGTATATTAGCCCAAGGGCTGCACCACTGAACTTTTTTGTACAACAATATTGCAAATATCAGTAACAATCACGTCATCATGGGTTGCAGGAAACAGCTTTAGGGGCCGCATGAGGCCCACGGGCTGTGTGTTTGAGACCCCCTGGCCTAGGATATCACTTTATTCTTTAAGCTATTGGGTCTTATTCAGTGGCCTTCTCTGATAGTTTTTCAAAGTTCCTTTGCAGCCTCAGGCCACTCTTCAATATCCCTCATCCCCAATATACAGTCCTAACCAGACTTTCAGACATTGGACCATCAGGGCTGATACTGAGGTTTTGGTCTGGTGCATCTCCTCCTCAGCACTCTGAGAAAACTCTCTGGCTCTTAACTGTCTCTCTGTGAGAGTGACCAAGTCAGCAGAAAAGGAAGGGTCATTTTGGCAAAGCCTCCACCCCTATTGATCTGGCAGTACTCCTCTCATGAATCTGCCTAAGATTTCTGTAATCTTTTCTGTATTGTGGTCTTTGGATGCAGCCACTTCTGTTCAGGCTGATCCATCTAACACAGTTTTCACCTTGGCATTTCACTTTCCCAGTACCTCTACTTGTGGAACCTCTTGACCCTATGCTTGTAGTCACTCTAGATCTTAACAGGATTTCAGCTTTGAAATGAGAGTAGTCAGTTACAGCCTGTGTTCCCATGCTGTAATAGGCCTGCTAGACCTCCTCACACAGAAAAGGGAGGAAAATACTTGTCCATTGATCTTGGGGCTGGACCTCACATAGGCTATTCTTTTAAACATGAAGCATTATGCCTGATGCCATCTTCTGACATCATCTTTTGCAGAAAACTGCTGGCCTTTAGGGCTCAGGTCCCATCATGGCCATCTGGCAGAGCAGTCAGGGCTTTCCATTCCTTCATTACTTTCTGTAAGGTGGCTCGCACGTGGGTTCCCTGATTCATCAGCAGGTGATTCGCATGTTATTGTACCTATACAAATTCTCACTGAGCAGCCATTCAGACTCTGGTAACCTCTTGCTGTGCCACTGTAGTCTGCAGCAGTGCCTTTACTACTTCATCAATTCTTGCAAATGATCTACCTTACCCTCCAGAGAGTCTACTGTGTCAAATCCCAGCCTGACACCATGTGTAGCAAACAACCTCCTTCATCTCGCAGAGCTCAGTACATCTCTCTCTGGCACTGAAGGCCAGGAGTGAATCAGTCCCATTCCAGCAATCTTTTATTCCTAAACTAGGTTTTATTTTTTAATATTTATATACTCTTCACTGAAGGAAAATAAAGGTATACCTCTCCCTAGCTGTCTTTTCTGAGACGTTCCCCTGTTATGCTGGCCTCTGTGTGCCAGACCCACCTCAAACAATCCATTAGTCTAATTGCTTCCGCTACTGGGAAAAGAATAGTCTTCTACTGAGAAGAAGCCTTTTCTTCCTGCTGCAATAATGCCAGTGGCAGATTTTTTTCTCATCTCCCCTTTTGTTCTCTTTTACCAGAAGAAAGATTTTTTAAAGGTCATAAGCAGTGCTTAATTGGATTTGGGTGTTCCTAGCACTATGTCTACACTTAGTGTTAATTCGAATTGACTGAATTCGAACTAATCAATTCAAACTAATAATTATTGGCTCAAATTCAGTCAATTTAAATTAACATGGCCACACTAGAAACTCCAATTCGAACTAGCATGTCCATGGACTGGATTTGCTAATTCAAATTGAAGGAGGGGCACCATAGGAGGTGTGGCAACATGGCCCCAAAGAAGGGCCATGCCAAAACCCAATCCCCTGCCAGGCTCCAGCCCTCTGAGCCCAGTACAGGGAAAAACATGCCCTCCCCAGCTCTAGCCATGGTTCAGCTAGAGATGGGCAGGGGATGCTTTTCCCCATGCCTGGCTCAGAATGCCAGAGCCTGGCAGGGGATGTTTTCCCATGGCCAGACAGGGGGGAGAAGGGATTTCCTTTCCTCAGGGCAGCATGGAGAAGGGACCTCTGCACCATGCTGGACCCTGGCTTGCTGGTGCACGGAAGGGATACCCATGCCGTGCTGGAGCCGTGCTCCCTAGGCTGTGGACAGGGACTGCCACGCAGGGAAGGGATCCCCACACTGGGCTGGAGCCCTGCTGGCTGCGTGTGGGGATCCTGTCCCTGCATGCGGCCAGCAGGGCTCCAGTCACAAGCGGGGGTCCCATCGCCACACCCCAGAGAGCGTGGCTCCAGCCACACGCTGGGGTCCCATCCCTGCAGTCGCTCATGAGGGTTCCTTCCCCAGCCTAGGGAGGGCAGCTACAGCCCAGTGCAGGGAGCCCTTCTCCTCACCGGGGCAGTAGGGCTCCAGCTGCTTGCAGGGATCTCTTCCCCGCACGGCAGGCGGGGCTACAGCCACATGGGGGGGGTGTGCTGCCCCTGCGTGCAGCCAGCAGGTCTCCAGACACGTGAGGAGGTCCCATCCCCACGTGTGGCCAGAGCAGCTGCAGCCACTCGTGGGGTCTCCAGCCACAGCTCAGGGAGCACAGCTCCAGCCCCATGCGGAGATCCCCTCTCCCCACACCTGGGGATCCTGTCCCCAAATGCAGGGAGTGTGGCTCCAGCCTCGTGCAGGGATCCCTTCCCCACGCTGGCAAGTGGGGCTGAAGTGGCACCTGGGGGTTCCTTCCCCAGCTAGGGGACAGGAACCCCATTTCCCCACAGCCCAATCTGGCTGTGTGGTGCTGGAGGCACCTTTGGGACTGCTGGCTGCAGGTGCTGGAGGGCTGGTCTTCCTTCCAGAGTCCCATGCACCCTGGGAGGAAGCTCAATTCATGTCAATTCAAACTAACAGTGAGTTCAAATTGACATGGCCACACTGCATCAATTCATACTACTGGGTTCAAACTGACCATGACTTCGAAGTCAAATTAGGTTTGATCACTTCAAAGTCAGCTTTCATCAATTCGAACTAAGGAGTTCCTTGGTTCGTCATCAATTCAAATTCAATTCTACCCTAGATGACTTGAAGTAACCTCCTTCCAGCTCATGGGAAAAAGGACCTTTACCATACTAGTGCTGATACACCTGCCTTCCACCACTCTCTGATAGCTGTCTGGAGTCTAACATTGTCACCCATGACATAGGGCCTGATCCCATTAAGTCCGTAATATCTATTTAGAGATGCAGTAAAGATGATGGGAACTGAGGACAATCAGAACCTGCTAGGTGGCGCTCAACACATTGCAAAATCAGTCTTACACTTCAATATTTTATGTTCCTGTTTACTATTTTACAATGTTGTATTACTAAAATAGCTCCAGGCAAAATTCATCTTCCTTGTTACAGAATTCTGTTTAGCTTATGCCTTTGCATTGCTAAGAATTCACTACAGTATACGGATTTACCAGCTGCTTCTCACCAGTTAAGAAGTAAGTGTAATGTTCAAAGAAGCGTCTTAGGACTAGATTATGGGTCTAAGAGAGGAATGATGAAGGAAGGGTGGCATTAGGGTCAGCTCATGGATTCATGAGATCCCTCAATATATCTAGCCAGAGTTTAGAGCAACATATCTTGGAGTGCTGGAATAGTGAACTTAAAACCGGTATCTATTGCTTCCTTTAATCCATTTCCTTCGCTGGACACTTCACTTGCACCTCCTCCCCCCAACAGGGTTTCCAGCACTGCTGGCTGCATTTGAATAAACCCTGGTCCTTGCATGCCAGAATCAAAAGACTTGAGATGAGGTCAAGCTCATTAGCAGATTTTAAAAGGGGTTGGAAAAGTCTCCTTCTGCCTTTCCTATCCTTCTTGTGGGTACTTGTAGGGCTGGGAACCATTTAGCTTACAGCAGGTGTTCTACAGTATTAGTGTTCAGTGAAATACATTTTTCCTTTCCATTTATATCTTTACCAGACTGCACTGCCTATTGTCTCTTATCTGTTACAATACACTTCTTCAATTTTACGTAAAAGAAATGCATGCTACATAACGTGCATTAAAAAAAAAAATCTAATCCAAATAGAATATTATGTTGCAGTGCATTCAGAATAATTTGAGAATATAATAAGTTTTGTTTATACATGGTTATTTAAGATATTAAAAGTACATCACATCACTCCAGCATATTCAACTTACCCTCAGCATGGGGCCATTCTGAAACACATGTGGCTCATCACATACCACACAGTATTCATTCAGCACTGGTATCCGCTGCTCGGCAAACTCAATAGTCTGGGAACAGTGAAAGTGAGAACAATAACAGCTGCTTAAAAATAATTAACAGACAGCTCCAACTCCAAAGTGTTTCTAAAATGGATTAAGCATGACATCCTACCTGCACAAGAAAGCCATGGTCCCGAATTGGAATGCATTTTGCACCATAATTTGGCTGTAAGAAAAAATGTCAAGCAACTTCAGTGCTATAGCTAATTAGAAGAGATACTGCAGATTTCTTGTGGAATAGGTAAGAACAAATGTATTTTTTTTTCTGTGGAGATCTGTCATTTAAATTATTGGCAGCTGTAAATAGCTGCTTCTTTTCCCACATGATACCCTAAGTATTTTGGCACAATAGTGGAAAGAAACTAGGTTTTTAGTAAGTTAATTGCCAAATTATGCCCATGAAAGTTGGTGGAGTTGTATAATATATACTGTATAATATTCTAGAGGGGTAGCTGTGTTAGTCTGTGTATACCAAAAGCAGTGAGTCCTGTGGCACCTTATAGACTAACAGATTTCTTTGAGCATAAGCTTTCGTGGGCTACATTGTGGGTTGCATCTGAGAAAGTGGGTTGTAGCCCACAAAAGCTTATGCTCAAAGAACTCGGTTAGTCTGTAAGGTGCCACAGGACTCTTGCTGCTTTTACTGTATAATTTATATGCTATCTCATATATATATATATATACACACCATAAAAACTATAATATTATATACAAGATACTATAATACATACCATACTATAAATACTATAGTATATATATTAATGCATAATAATAATAAATTTATTGTTATTTGTAGTTTATTTCACTAAAGTCAATGGGATAATTTCTATTGACTTCAAGTTAGAATTTATTCAGGCTCCTAAAACAGAGACATCATCAACTGGTTTAGAGTGAAAAATTAATCCCAAACACTGGTGATAGCACGTAAAGCTTTTCAGTCACCTTTAATTAATGTCAGTTGTATAAGATATAGAAACAACCAAGTGACACTCATGCACTGACTTCATAAATCAAACTATATTATTGATTTTAGATACAGTGAGAATAGCTCACAGACGACTTATTAGGTTGATTTAACATGAGTAGATGGAAACTTTGTTAATCTAATTTCATTACAGTCAGATTATTTCATAATACATTACACTTATGTATCATCGTTCAATCAATCAAACATCTCAGAATTTTGTCAAGGAGAGGAACTGAGGTACCATGTTTATTATTAATAATGTTGTGACTAGCATCCTGGTCCCTGACTCCAGCTCTCCACATCAAACACATAAGACAACACTACCCCTCAATGCCTTAAGACAGGAAAGGAGGCTAGCTTTTACATCCTCCTCATTTTCAATGGTAAGTGACAGAAAAAACTAACACTATGTTTAGTACAATGCACATGAATACTTCGTTACCCCTACCCAAACAAATACAACATCAAGGGCATGACTGTCACTTGCTCCAGGAAGCTACAAAAGGGTAAAGTGGGTGTCAAGTCCCTGCTGAAACTACCCATATCACCAGTCTTTGCACAGGTTATAGAGGAAACCTACTCTCACCCGTTTCTCCCACCCCCATGCTTACAAAGCTTAGACAGAGACTAAGTTTCATTCCCTCCAATATCCTGACCAGCATGAAGGGAGAAGTAACTTACTAGTAGAAGGGGCCAGCAGTGGATTGCTCACCCCACTGAGCAGGAAGGCAACTAGGACAGGAACCATGAGACAGAGCTGCTTCTGTGAGTAGAGCCAGGCCTAAGCATATACAGACTAAGCAATTGCGTAGGGTCCAGAGAACCTCAAGGGGGTCCCCTATTGTTTAGCAGTGTGTGTTGTGCATGATGCCCCTCCACCCCCCACGAACTAGCACCAGCACTGCCCGTAGCACAGCAGCAGCATACTGCCCTTTATTCAGCAGGCAGCATAAAAGCTCAGCCTTAGCTGAAGTGGCCCCAGTTAGTATTACAAACATGTGTAGGCAGTTGTTTACTGCTGCACAAAAAGGCCACTCCCAATGTGTTTTACTTAATGATAAATCCCCCGTGACAAGTGAATTATGTATGCCCTGGATGCATTTTAGAAAACAAACAAGAGGAAAAACAGACAGAAACAAACAAACAAACAGACAGAATATTGATTATTACGCACAGCAGCTTGTGAAGGTGATGAGGAAGATGGCGTTAAGATACCAATAAGCCCTGAGGTAAGAGAGAGCCTCCTGCCCTCTGCTATGGTGGGTTCCTTGAAAAGCTCCATTTTGGATGATTTAGGGGCACTGGAGTAAGACTTGCTGAGTAACTTGTGATTCTTCAGTCCATCTAATTCTTCCATTCTAAGATTACTGGAATAAGATCTGCTTAAAAGTCTGTGGGGCTTCAAGGTGCTATTGTGCTCACATCGAGGATCCCCAGAACATGATCTGCTTAGCAGTTTTTGGGGCTTTAGTGTGATGCACTCTTCTTGCTTGACAGTTGCCGAGCAAGAACGGTTCAACAGTTTGTGCGATTTAATAGCCATTGTCTGCTCAGCCCTGGGATCACTAGACAATGAACGGCCAAAGGTTCTGCGAGACTTTGTGGCACACACATCCTCAGCCTTAACTGTGCTAGTACAAGACCTTCTCAGCAGCTTGTGAGTTTTGGAGATGCCATCTTGTTCAGATTTCAGTTTTGATTTGTTTTTACCACAGCCAGGTGGAGGATAACTTGGCGACCTTAAAAAAAAAGTAAGAAAAAAACTAATATGAGAGCAACCAAAAATTCTACAAAATAATGAACAAGCAACTTCACATATAAACATGCAAGCCATTTTTTAAAAATAGCTTTTTAGCACAAAAGATAGAATGATTTGTATGGATTATACAACTTCGTATACAGAATTCATTCCTAAAGGTATATAATAAGGAATATGTAGGACTGTGTACAGTGTCTGACTAGCTATAAGCATAGGCCATAATTTTTTTAAAGGTGACTAAATTTAGGTTCCTAAATTCATAATGAGGCCATTTACTTATTTTTGAAAATAGTGACCATATTTTTCACATGGGCAATAATATCCTTCTTCAATCAAAAGGATCAATCTACTTTTCTCATACAATTGTTACAGCATGATCTTTTGAAACCATCTACACTCTTAGACAAAACAAGCAGGAAGAGTTTTACTTGTAGATCATATGCAGGATACAATGGACTCAGAATTTTAACTGCAATGGAAGTTTGCACTCAAGTCACTCATGTATACGTCAACTTAAAATAATTCTTAAAAAACAAAAACAAAAAAACACACACAAAGATTATTCTATGGAAGACAATTTAGCCTGATTCTGTTCTCACTTCAACTGGTTTTACTTTGCTGATTTGCAACAGCATGATTGAGAGGTTAATCACGCTTCATATATGTAAAATTTAAACAAAGAATCAAATTGATGAAGCAGCATTCATATGATAGGGATCATTTTACTAATATTATGGAATCAATACTTAAAATTTGTTTGCCTAGTAATAAAAGAGCTGTTATCAAGCAACATTAAACCTTCCTGAATACCTTTCCCATCCATCGTACCAAAATCAGACCTCTTTGGTTTGCTCAAAAAGCAGAGAAATGGAATCCCAAAGAAAAACATTCCTTTAGCAGGCTCACAGTATTTACCCATGCTGTTAGCAAATGGTGAATCTGCTGGAAAATGTTCAATTAAAAATATGCTGACTCACAGTAAATGACTCATTAACATACATGGATATAAGGAAGATGGGAGTGATGCTCCACAAAGAAAGGGGGCTTAGTGTATGAGCTAAACAAATTTGGAGAGAAATTTTAGCTGCAGCCAAGTCTAGGGGAGAAAGATTGGGCTGGCTTTTGTGTTGTTTGTGAATAAAACGAAACCTCAGAAAGGTGAGTGCATTGATACATTACAATTTGTTTGAACTAAGTTTGGAACAGAGTGGGAAAGCCTATGGCTCACAAGTCCATCTTCCTCTTTTATTTCCTATAAACATAAATACCCCCTGACAACTGGATACAGCATCCAACCCATTCCCCAGTCTGGAAATGTTATACCACTCACTATTACATGTGAAACTTAGAATCCAAGAAATTCATTAAGCACCAGAGATGTTCAAAGGAGCATTCAAACCCAACAAGGAAGTGATCAACCAACCCCTCAAAAACAGGAAAGAGGGCTAAAGCAGGTAAACTACAGTCTGAAGGACACAGAGGGATTTGGGCACATGAATAACTTTACTGGTGATAGGCTCAACAGGATTCAATAGGACCATTCACATGAGCACAGTTACTAACGTATGTAAGTGCCTCCAGAACTGAGCGGTTCAAGTAGAGCCCTGTGTGAATACAAAAATGTGGATCTGCATCCAATCCGCATCTGCTCAGTGATGGTATCTATCCAGTCTGCAATCTGCATACAATGTTTTATCTACACCTGCCACTGCATCTGCAACTGAGCTCGGGCTCACAGTCAGCATTTTAGCCTTTGACTGGCTTATTCCCCACATGGGTCCCACCTAATTTTTCCATTCCTTGTTTGTTGTTCACACACTGTGCTGTCAATCAGATTTCCTTGGCCACCAATGAAATCTCTGATTGACAACATGGCATGTGAACTGCAAACAAGAAAAGGAAAAAGTGGGCAGGGAAGTCATGGGGAGTGAGCCAATCAAAGGCCAGCCTGTTGAATGACTGACTGTGAGTGGTGACTCTCTAAGCCCCAGTCTTCTGTGACTGAGATGCTGATTGGCTGGCAGACCACAATCAGAGCTGAGCTAGGATTGGCTGGAGTGCTTCCTTGTTCCCTTGTGTGTTGCTGACACTGATCATAGCAGCAGCTGCAGCAACAGATTGCACCGTGGGCAGATAAAAATAGAATCCATATCCATGGGTCAACTCCGTAGCAATGGATCTGTGGTTATCCGCATCCGTGGATCTGCAGTGGATATCCGTGGATTTGCAGGGCTCTACTTTCAAGTCATAGTGCCTGAATTTCAGAGGTGTTGAGCACACATGCCTCCAAATGAAGTTAATGGGAGATGTCAGTGCTCAGTGCCTCGCAAATCAGGCCCCGACTCCTTGAAATATCAGAGACATTTTTTTCTGAAAGTGAAGAAAGTAAAACTACTGAAAACAAACTTGGACAGCAATAAAGTTAGCAGGATACTATGGTCCATGAAGTAACAGACTACTAGACTGATAAAAGCACACACAGCCAAGTTTAACAGTACAGAGAGTCATTTTCTAGTTCTTGATGAGTTAGGATCTTTTACAGGCTAGGACACTAAAATGCTGCCCGCCCCCCCGCCTTAGAAACTGCAGTAGTTCCTATTTGCTTCCGGAAATCATACAAGGTGAGGGCCCAAGAAGTAACATATAAACAGAAAACTACTTTTTGGAGAAAAGGCAACATTTCAGCTTGTTAGGTATACTGTGAAATCTGAACAGCATGTGATAATAAAAGCACATTTTGTCTGGTATTACCTGCGCAATGTAGAAAAGATGTGCAGAGGGGATTTCACTTTTTTTTCAGACACTTTCTTGTGTGTACAATTTGATTTTTCTTTGCTGTTTTTCCACTGCTGTGTAACAAACGTCTGCATGATCCTGTAAAGGAGGGAAAAAATAATCATAGCCAAGTCACAGTAATTTTAAAGCTAAAGCCTCTGCATTCATCACTTAAAGCCACGTAGTGACCTCCTTCTAAATGCAGAACTTGAGAGCCACATGAGTGAACTGAGGCAGGTACTTGGCTCTTTAAAAAATGACAGTGTTGTGGATATAAGCTAGTACATATAATGCACATCAAAGATGCATTCTGTGTAACAAAAGGCTCAAAGATGCGATAGTGTCCTTGTCATAGATATGCAGAAACTCAGAATTTATAGGTTTAGGTTTGAGATGTAGGGGTGGTATGGTTAAAGTGGATGGGAGTGTTGGCTTAATTGGCTGTTGCACTGGTTTTTCAAAGATAAAGATCTCACCCTATAAAGCAGGGAAGCACCTCAGAGCAGCTGGGGAACACATTAGGTGAAATGTTAGGTGACAGACTGAAAACTCGTCTGGTTCCCTCACCTCTCCTCCTTTCTAATACAGGTAAATAATCAGGAAACTACCGCTTCAAATGAAAATAGAGGATGTCCTAGCTCATGAGACCTGTGGTTATTCCAAATTTTTGGCTTAACTGCTTGGTCATGTGGATTACAATCACAGGTGTTTCCATTCTGCTTCACCAAATGTATTACACAAAAATGAATTGGGTATGCCTCTTCCTGATGTACAACTCAGGAGTGCTAAAAGGAATGAACAGTAGCATTATGAACTGATTAAATTTTTCTCAATGTCTAATTACCACAAAGCTTTTTAAGGAAGTTAACTAATCTGCAAGGTGATTAAAACACTGCACTAATTATTTCTGATGGGTTCTTTAAATATTTACCAGCAAACCATTTCTTGAGGGGATCACATTGCCATTTTGTTGTTGTTTATGGTATATCTACACAACAAAAATCCCTGCAGCAGTGACTATCTGAGCATGGCTCAGCTGACTTGGGCTTGCACTTCAGAACAAAAAAATGACTGTATAGATGTTGGGACTCAAAGCCCAAGGTTCTGCAACCTGGCAAAGGGGGAGTGTTCCAGCGCTTACACCCAAGCCTGTATATCTACTCTCACATTTTTAGCCCTGCAGTGAAAGCCCCACGAGCCCAGTCAGTTGACCCAAACTCAGAGAACTGCGGCTGCAGCATTGTTGTTGCTATGTAAATTTACTCTTAAACTTACATTCTTTAATTACTAATATTAAATTATGAATTAATATTAACAATGAGATTTTGCAAAAAGATAAACACCAGAATTTTAATAAAACTGAACTAAGTCTTCAACTAGCTACATGAAACTGCTAAATCTTTCCAGCTACCCTGCCTTACTGACCTCAGAATACAACTAATAATAAGTACTTAGGCATAGGTTTCGACAGAACCTCTAGACCCCCACTCAGCAATCAGAATCCTATTGTGCTAGTCATTATTCCTTGCTTTATAAAGCTTAAAATCTAAATTGCAATATGAAATAAAACAAACATTCTTAGGTGCACCCTTTTTGATTTCAGAACTTTCGATAGTGCAGTTTATAAATCTACAGTAAACAGCAGAGGAAATATTTACAAGGGTTATCCATGAAATTATTTGACAGCACTGTCAAAACAATTTGAAAAAAGGGAAAAAAACCTTTTTTAACTGAAAAAACAGTCAGAAGCCATTTGGCCCAAAGATCCATAACCCATCTGTTAATTGTATCTTATCTGATGCAATGCAAGAGCTAACATAAGATGATTCTAACAATAATGCATTAAACAAGATGGACTTACATTTCTTCAAAAACTTACTTTTTCAGCTGATGTCCCAACCCAAATCTTTCTTTAGTAGAGATCTGAAATACATCTACAGTGGGCACTGCAGAAAATACAACACTGGTGAGATGTGTAGGTAAATAGGAATTTGCATGCTAGAACAGGTTATCACAGAATTGTGTTGGTTGTTTGATGTTTATGGACAATATTCTGTGTTGATTTATAGCTTGAGAAAAACCATGGAAGCCATGGTGAAAGCAATCCTGTTGTCTGAGTCAATATGGAACTTGAACATGTGAGCACAAGGCAGCAACCGAAGCTCCTCAGTGTCACTTCAGAGTGATAGCCAGCTCTGTTTAGTGACCCATTTCCAGCCTTAGCCATCTTATGTCCAAGTAAACAGTCACAGTCTTTTAAATCTCTTTTGCATGGGTCATCAAACTCTCTTATCTTCAAAACACTTACTCATTTAATCTCTTTTTGGTGGGGAAGTGGGCATTTCTTTACTTGCCTTTCTTTCTTTACTATTTATCGTTCTTTGAATATCCTTTGAGACTTTGGACCAAATGTACTCAGTTATACCATGGAAATGTAAAGTGACTTCACTGAATAAGGGTGAATAAGAATAGAATTCGGCTCTTGCCATAGCTCCTTTGTCATCAGCACCATACCACATTATCTGGAGCCGAGGTGTTTCCTCTCTGACTCCTCTTTGTACAGTGCTGACTTCAGAACTTTTTAAAAGTGTACATGACCTGGAATATTTTGTTGCAGAAGGTAATTCTTCTTGGAAAGAAGAAAAACTTTTCTGTATGAAAGTTTTAATTTATTCAACTTCTCCTGAAGCATTAGAAGACTGTGGAATTAGCCTATTCTGTCAGCATCCAGAGAAAATCTAACTCTTCTCAGGTATTTGTCTGATCCCTGCCTCTATGTCTTACCAATGTGAAGAAAAACTACCAATATCATTTATCTGTAAGATTCATTTTCTGAAGGTGCTTCAATAAAAGATCTACAGCAGTGTTTTCCAACCCATGGTCTGTGGACCACTGGTGGTCTGTGAGTGTTCTGCAGGTGGTTCATGGCAGGAAAAAAGATATTTATTGTAGGTAAATGGATTGCAGGTAAATGTACTGTGATGAGTGCAATAGGTTTGTGAGTGAGCATAATAAATTATTAGAAATAGCTGCACTTTTAATACCCTTCAATATACAAGTTTGACTCCCATAAGCCATAGACTGTATTAAAAATGTTTAAAATGGCTTGCTCATGTGGTGGTCCTCAAAAGCTTTTGATGATAATGTAGCGGTTCACATAAAGGAAAAGGTTGGGAACTGCTGATCTACAGTGCTTATCATTTCTCTGCATCACGTATGAATTCCATTGGATTAACCAATAACTATTTTGAACTTACATCATGGATGCTGAAATGTTGTCATTTATGCGATAGGATATATTTCAGACTATTCCCACCATCAGTATGTCCATATTTACCCCCTCAGAAAATTGTAAACATAAGGGATGGAGGCTCTAAACAAGCTTCCAGTGCTGGTATTACAAAATCTTTTAATAACATTTACTAGATTGAAGTGGCAGATGGCACCAAACACTTACTGAGGAAACTTCAGTCCTTTGAGGCAGGATATCAGCCAGCATATATTTCAAGTGTTGATGTGGTGCAAACCAATATATTTTATTGTTGTAAGAAAAGAATAGCAAAGAAAAAGACTTATAACAATCACGCTGAAAAAGAGATCCTAAAGATCTGGCTCAATATTTGAAGTTAACTTTTACCAGAACACTAACATAATTTTAAAGCGTATGTTATTATCATCATTCAAAGAGAAACAAGGACAATAAAAATGCCTCCATTCTGAATGCCACTGTTTGCCAAGTGCTCTTTAGAATGATTGTTTCAGTTGCAAATACAGTGGGGACCTGTTTACGCATGGGTGTTGGGGGACAAGCCCCCGGCGACCGCACGTAAATCGGCCCACGTGTAAGCAGGACTGGAAGGCCTTCTCCGGGGCACCAGCCCAGGCCCCGCTCCCTGGCTGCAGGCTATGCCCCTGGCCCCACTTCTGTGCTGGGGTCCGAGCCGGCCTCAGGCGCCTACTGCTGCCAGCCTGGCCCTGAATCCCCGGCCAGGGACATGGCAGAAAGCGGCAGTGGTGGCAGTGTCCAGCCTCATTCTAGGACCCTGCCATGTCCCTGGCCAGGGATCCGGCGGCAGCAGGAGCCTGAGGCCGGCTCAGACCCCAGCACAGAAGCGGGGCTGGGGAGCAGGGCCTGGGCCGGTGCCTGGGGCCCGTCTCTGGGGCAGCAATGTGCACAGTACTGTTTACGCAAGGCGCGTTAATGGGACCTGCGCTTTACTGTGGGGCCTTCGGGGGACATCCTGTTACCACACGTTAACCGGTTCCACGGGCAAACCAGCTGCACAGTAACGGCCCCCCCTGTAATTCAAAACAAATTTTCTCTCTCTCTCTCAAATTTCCTTTCTTTCAAACAAACACCTGTTGTGTTTTTTATCCTTTTTGCAATAATATTGTTTAAACACTGTTTAATTTTTTTGAGAAACTGTGGTTGAATTTTCAAAAGGTATGGATAATCTGATTAGCAGTAACAATGTATTTAGGTTTATAAATTCTAAAGTGTAACCAAATCTCATATTTCAGGGTATAAGGTGATTGTGTGATGGATTCAGGAGCCCTTTTTCACATAATTAGCACAGAATGTGCTGTATTTCAGAATTGCTGGAATGTATAATTGGATGTTTTTCACTTCCTTTGAACCATCAGGCAATGGACACTGCCAGATGCAGAATACCAGACCTGATGGATCATTGATATAATTTGGTTATGAAAAAATCCACTGCTTCCATTTCATTATAGCAGAAATAAAGGAATTATTGAAAAATACTTTTTTCCTTCATAAACTATACTCTAGTAAATGAGTTTTCTTTTGCATATACACACATGCACACCCCCACCACCCATCTCAAACAGTTATAGTTTGGCAAAATTATAAAAAAACTGAAAACAGGATCTTATAATGGCATATGTTGGGTAATGTTGCAAATATATATTTTCCCCATATATTCCCAAAATACAGGGCACCTATGGGACAAATAAATTTTAATAGTATCTTATTGATACAAAAAAAAATTGCACATCACTCATAAAAATGAAATACAACTCATAGGTAGTAATCTGGCTTGGTCCTAAACAAGAACAGAAATTTCAATACACTTGTATTATGAATAATACATGTGAAATAGCAGCCAGACACATTTCCTCTCTCCCCCAGCCCCCTCCTCACCATATGATACATCTGTTTCTTCCATCAGCGAATGGCAGACACAAAAGGAAAAATACATATACCATAAGGTAATAGCAAGTTATTACACAGAATAGTGTTTCATGGGGAAAAGTTTTGAGAAGAGTTCATTGATCTATTAATATGCAAGACTGCTGTAAATGATTTTTTTTAACTAAAAACCACTGGCAGAAACAGCAATTACACAGTCTTCATAAGATCAATAATGGCACAGCACCCGTCTCTTGCCTTGATCCTGCAATTGACTGCACACAGACTCAAGGGTGCTTCTGCACAAAGTCAGAGGCAGAAATAGGGCCTATAACTCCTGTTTTAACCTTGTCAAGAGCGCAGAAGCTTTATCGTTGCCTATGGTCTTGCTAGACCATAACCAGCTGGATAAGTATTTGCAAAGTTTATGCTCTGTAGCTGAGTGTATTAGAATTTCCGTTTCATATTAGAGTTGGCTAACGCAATAATGATTGTTAACATAAAATTACAATAGCTCTTTACCATAAACAAACACACACATATTTATAAATTAATATATGAAAATATTAAGATGTAGTGAGATAAGACAAAAAACTAAGCACAGAAATAGGACACTGATATAATGAACAGAACACAGATTGCAATAAGCAGCTGTAGACAAAGTAGTCCCTTAGAAATGGTTTATTTTTTTCCAGACAAATCATGACTGGAAAAATATCTTCATTGTTCAGGGTTATAATTCTCTCACAGGCATAGACCAGAGCTGAAACCTGGAGCGGAACCCAGATTGGGTGTGAACAGCAGTGCACATTCGACTGTTGTACTGTAACGCCTCCATGTGGATACTGTGAGCATGAACATGAAGATCGTACCTCTACACTAATGTAGTCTTCTTTGAAGAGGTGCAAACTCAAAGCCTTTACATTCACACCTGCGGCATCCCCACAGGGGAGTTATGGCATAGCATTTCAGTGTGTACTGTTATTAGGACCCTGTTAGTCCAAACTGCAGGGGTGTGTAGACATGCCTGTAGTAGTGATCATGCAAACACTTACGCAGGGGTTTAACATGAAATCAATAAGATCACTCACAGTAGCACAGTTAAAAGTGCACCAATATTTTCAAGACTGAGGCTTCAGCAGTGAACACATTCATATGTTATCTTCTACATGGCTCACAACTAAAATACCATACAAGACACAGGAGAAATAGAAAAGTGACTAACCTGGACCATTTAAGTACTGTGTAAGTGAACAGTGCAAACGCACTATTATAGGCTCTGTGCGGATTACATCCCAAGCCACAGCAATCTCTTCCTGATTCAAGAGAAACGAAAAAAAAAAGCAAAACACATTAGCCATCATGAGGAACTGTTTCTGTTTTGTCAGTCAATCCTCGTGTTGGTGAAATAGTCAAAGGAAAGTGCTCATTACCCTTCACCCTTAGAAGGAGGTCATTGGACAGATGTGGTGAAGAAGTAGGAAAACAATGGCAGAAGAAATTGTTTCCAGGAGGAAGGGGAAGTTGGGCAGGACTGTTGGCTACATCCATAGCTACTCAAACTTGTCCCTAGCAGAGAGCATCGGTGGCAAACCATGGAAGGTGAAACTCATCCTAAGTCTTCTCCCTTCTAGGAGTATGGTGTGGTTCCTAACAGGTAAGGCCCTATGGCAGCAAAAAATATCAGCATGCTGCTTTTGCCTCAGTTCATAAATTCATACATTGTAAAGGAGGGACCATTGTGATCATGTAGTTTTCCTTCCTTGTGTATTCACAAGACTCCTAAAAGTAAATCTAAAAATAGCAAATAACTAGTAAATAAATCCTAGTTATAAATTTGCAAATTGACAAGAAAATGTTTCTACTGAGAACCGAGTAACAATCAATAACGTGACAGAAGCTTGCAAAGATCAAGTATCCAAAACTGGAAAATCTCTGATAAAATGTTATACAAGACAGAAGTAAATGGATACTAATGTTCATTACAGAATTGTATGATTAGATTACTTACATCAAGAAAGCTAACATCAATATGCAGATCAATATCTACATCATCAATGGCTCCATATTCCCTGAAAGTAAAGAATGATATTATTTTTCAGCTATCTAAGATACTCTTCAGTCCAAGAATATTTAGAAGAGGAGAGATTTTATTAATAATAAAATCAGTAATGGATATAAAAGGACACATTTAACCAGGTTAGGCCATTTTTTCCACAGTGAATGACTTTTTGCTGTCCTGACAGAGATCAAGTAACGGCCTCTACAAATAATATTCCAAGCCTTCAATAACACAGATAATCATACTTGAGGAACTGCATAGCTCAAGTGAATTGTAATGGGATACTTTCTAATGGACAACACAAGGAAAATGACAGCTATTTACTGCTAGATCCCTGGTTCACATTAGGTTTGTAGTGACAGAAAGCCATCAACAGCTGATGTCCGCAATGAAATGAAAGCCTTTGTGAAATGAACTGTTTAAATCATTCCAGTTCTCAGTGAACAGGTATCCACTCTGCCATAAACACCATCACAACTGGTTCACTCAACAGAGACCAAAAACTGGTCAGGAACAGAAACTCAACAATAATTCACCTTAAGTGCTCAGTTTTGTTTCCCATATAATAGATAAGATTCACCTATGGAAACTGACACAGACGTTTATATACGGATTCTAGTGACAAAAAGTCCACTATATGTTATATAAAGCACCTAGTACCTCTCCAGTCCTGTGAGGTTTACAAGGCTTACTGGTGCCTAGTCTATCTCAGGAAGTGTCCAGTGCTGGCTGAACATCTGTGAGAACAGGCTAATTAAGTGCATTCCTTTAACAGCTGCCACTGACAGTTTCTCTGGATCCTTCAAAGAAGGTTAAAGCCCCCTTTGCTCACCAAAGGAAACCTTGAATATTAAAACTATTTATACGTCCTTTAGATGAATCCCCTTTTGAACACTGCAGGCCAGGCTGATATAGGCTGGTGCTATTTGTGAGTTCCTGAACCTACAAGAGTACATCTGGCCTCATTTATCTATAGCTCAGTTTTCTGCAGCTATACCATATATACTGCACATCATCTTGAATTACTGAGTTCTACAAGTTCCAAAGGGGTAGCTCTGTCAGTCTTGTTTAGCAAAACAAACAAGGAGTCTTGTGGAACTTCTAAAGGCTAAAAAAATTATTTATTGCATGAGCTTTCATGGAAGAAAATGCCACTTTCTCAAACACTTGAAGACGGGGAACTTACACAATGAAAGGAAAATTAATGCAGGAAAGTGTAAGTCATAGGATCAGGTCAGATTGTTACAGCAAATCAAAGCAGTTGTTTACATACAAACAATGGAGAACAGCCTGTTAGAGGGAGGTGAGGTAAAAATCACCTGTTGTAATAAAGAAAGAACCCCAAATCCCTATTTAAAACTAAGGCAACGCTATCAGATCTGCATATGAATTCTAATTCTGCAGTTTGGTGATTTTACCTCACCAATGACGTCTATTGGAACCAAAGATAGCATAAAAGGCAGAGTCCCCAATGATCACACAGTTCTGCAAAGGTGTGGACTGACACCCATATCTCTGTTCTGCAGACCTCTGAGACTGAGACATCCTTAAAGAAGGTGACAGATGAGATCAATCTCGTGTAACATGTATGGACTGAGCCTGGAGGGGTCATGTTATGAATTTGGTAGGACTGTCAGATGTAATTCAAGAACCTCTTGGAGAAGCTATTGGCTAATACTGCTGGACCCTTAGATCTTTCTGCCATGGAGGGGAATGGTCTAGGGGACTTCCTGAAGAACTTTATCTTATTAAGGTAGAATGCTTGGGCTCTCCTGACATGTAAGATATGCAGTATGGCCACCACATTGTCTCAGTGAGGCTTAGGGTATAAGGTGGGAAGGTGAATAGACCGATTCATGTGAAATGAGGTCACTTTAGGGATGAACTTTGGATCTGATCCAAGTTTAACCTTATCTGTGAAGAATACTGTGTATGGGGAACACGCCAACAGAGGTGCTATTCCCCCATTCTTCTAGCTGTTGTCATTACAATCAGAAAGATGGTTTTCATCAACAGATACATGAGTGAACGAGCAGCCACAGGTTAGTCCTTTCAGCACTAGATTTAGGTTCCATGAGGGGACAGAAAGTAGAGATTGAGAGGTTTGTTACACTCTTCAGGAATTTTTTAGTGCTCAGGTACAATAGTACTGAATACTCCTCTATGGGTTGGTGAAATGCTTTTGGGTGTTTTCTATTCTTCTTTGTCTACTTCCTGTTATGGCATTTCTTGAGATGTTGGGGACTGTGATGCTGTGATCAAGGGAATGTCCCCAGAAGGTTCGTAGGCAATGTTTGGTGCCCTAAGGCAGGCTGTCAATGTGCCACTCAACGGTCCCAGCATGATCACTGTAATGGACCTGATGGAGATGTCCATAAGAGACCATACCAAGAAAATAGTGGATCCATCCGGTAGTATATTCCTGGACCCTGCTGAAACTGGGTCCCATCTGGAGCTTGGAAGAGTACTGAGAAACTCCTTCCAGCTCATTATCCAATTCCTTACTTGACAGCAAAGGGGTTTATTGTGGAGAAATGCCCCCCAGTCAGCAGTGGGTTGGTGTGTGATCTTGGTACTGAGGGGCAGAGAGTCAGGTGCAGCCAGCTTGGCCAGGTGGTCCACCTGATGGAATTCAGCCATTAACAAGCAACCCAATGTCAGTGGCAGTACTGGGAGGGATGAAGACTTCATCACACTGATCTCTCCAGTACTGAATGGGCCGATGCTGCTGACAGTAGCAACATCAGTTTATCTACCAGGAGCATCTTAGGGCATTTCCTCTTATCCCTCTGTACAGAAGACTTCGATCTCCTGCTCAAAGGGTCCGTGAGTTTATCAATCATATCAGACACTAACAGTCACCAGAAGGCATGAATGCCAGATCTTAGTGCTGAGGATACTTAGCAAAAGGTGATCGCTCTCCCTTCCCCAGGGTTTACTTAGGAGACCTCCCACTCTCTTTTTCAACCTATGAGAGGAGTCCATGTATTGTTTCTTTGAGTCAAAGGTTGAGGGGAAAACTCACACCCACCAGAGTTGGGGTTAGAGAGACACTTCCATAAAGATGAATTTCCAGTTTACTCTCTGCCTTTGTGAGACCTCAGCTGGAACTGCTAACAGAGGGAACATTTATGTTGTATGTTTCCGTCACTGAGACAGTGAATGCACTGGACGTGTTTGTCTGTGATTGGGATCACTTTGCTGCAAGTACAACACTGCCTGAAGCCTGCAGAGATGGGCATATTCTTGAACAGTGCATTGACACCAAAGCCTTTTCTCAGGAACCGAGGACTTCTAGCCCACACACACTGGCTAGCCTCATGGTGCAATGTAAGGAGATACAGCGCACATGTGAGTTCAATGGACACTTCTACTCAAATTCAGTGGCACACGGATGCAGACACACCTACAGCGGAGCATCCAAGGGGACACGATTCCAAGAACAAGACAACAGAGCCAAATGAGTTCTTTACCTAGGGTTCAATGACAAAGCAACAGCTATACTGACTATATACTATACTGACATGGCAACACCATTGAAAAAGTACTAGATGTTCCCGTAAACAGCACCAGAGGACATGCCAGTGTCTTCAGGGTTCTGTCAGATTCTGCAGAGTTTCTACAGACATTTCATGGAGTCCACAGTGCACAATTCTGAAGTTTGTACAATCTGAGCATGCTTTTCTGAGACTACTACAGTGCACGGCAGTAGAAAAGGGCATAATACTAATGAAATGCACATTGGTAGGTTTCTTGATAGACAACAGGAAAACTGCTTGAACATATGCTCCATAAACAGATGAATACTTCCATACTGATACTCAAAATATTCTCCCTCCACTACTGTTCCAGGTGCCACATTTACTTCACCTGTGAGCTAGATAGATCAAGACCCAGGACAACAATATGAGTCTAGTCTTCTGCCATATGTATTGTAGGAAATGCTTTTAAACCTGAATGAGGGCAGGATCTTGCCTTAATTTTGAGTGGTCTAAGCAAAAGGTTGCAAGAGGAAGGTTATACAGACAATGTCTGTAATATTTTCCTAATTTTATTTTGACTTGAGTTGTTTATGTTCTGCTACAGCACACATAATGGAGGTCTTTCATCCAGTGAACAATGTCTAATGCATTCCTATATACCTGAAGTCTGTCACATTTCAGTCATTATCCACAGCAGTCTATTGATAAGTTTCAAGGAGACTGGCTAGGCAATTTTTTAGTTTCATTTCAGAAAGGGATACAGATTGCAATCTGTATTTTTATATGCTAAAATGAAGCAGAATTAAATCTCTAACAATCTAAAAAAACATTAAGGGTCTTACTAAAGTACGCAAGGGCCTCCCACTAACCACTGCATTTAGACACCTTTAAAAATCCTTCCTATAAAAATCAGATACTTTCTCCGTTGTACTGATGTACTGAAAAGGAATCCAAAAGCCAAGTCAGAGGTTGGGGAGGAGAAGAAATCACACGCCCACTTTGGGAAGCCCTAAGAGCTACTAAGGTAAATTCTCATAGATGGAGGGGCATAGCTGCCGAATGCCTAGTCTTTGGTGCCCTGCTACTTTTCATCCCTGCTCTGTCCCTTCGCTGAGGCCCACACATTGTCTGCCATGTTGTTCCTTTTGCTCCCTGGGATCTGGATTGCTCCGGGTGCACAGGCTGGCCAAGGTTCAGGGCTGCCCTGGGCGTTGGCCAGGGTTGAGGGCTTCTTCCGGCACTGGCCTGGATCTGTGGCTGCTCTAGGCACCAGCAAGTTGACCAGGGTTCATGGCTGCTCCAGGTGGCGACTGGGGTCTCGGGCTGCTCTGGGCACTGGCAGGCCAGTCAGGGTTCAGGTCTATTCCATGTGCCTATTGGTATTCAAGGCTGCTCTGGATGCCAGCTGGGATTCAGGGCTGCCCTGGCTGACTAGATGGTGAAAGCAAAGGAGGGATGCGGGGCCTTGGGTGGAAGGACTGGGATAAGGGGCTAGCCTCCTGAGAAGTTGGGGAGGCACACTGCATGTGATGCCCACGAAAATTCTAATGTAGAAAAATGAAAAAAATTAAGACTGAGGTGACAGGTGAACTTAATGTGTTGTTTAAAAAAAAAAACAAAAAAAACCAACCCCAACCCTCCAAAAAACCCTGCTCATCTACCTACTATTGTGGAGTAACCACTAAAGAATAACTGAACCTTGAAGACTACCCTGTAATGTTGTCAAGGTCAGTGTTAGTTTGTGTCATCTGCCACATGCAGTTAGTGCTGGACTCCCCAAGGCACAGTTTTAACTCATTTAGATGAATATTTTAAAGTGCTTGAACTTTTACATTTAATGTGTGACTGGTTTGCTTATGCTGGTTCCTTTCTTGTATTCCCTTCACATGTTTTGCCTCCTTTCAGTGACCTTTCCCCAACGTTATGAAAACACTCTTAAAACACATAGGCTAAAACAACTACCTTTCACATATCTTAGACAGCCAATTTGTGTTATGTGCCTTTCCCATTAAATTACCAAAGTGGGTAGTATTTTAGAGCAGAATCAGGTGAGATTTTTCCTTAAAATGGTTTCTCTTCAAACCATAACTGATTAATGCTTGTGGTCACATACAAATGGGACACTTTTTCCCCCCTTTTCTAGTGCTTATAGAGCTTCAGGTAGAGGTGGTAAAAAAGACCTCTCTGCCAGCCTACAAAACTTAACAGTGGCCTGAGACCACACACAACTGATAATCATGCAAGAATTAAACTGAAAAATGAACTTTAATGTTTGAAAGTTTGCCAACATACTTCGATGACAGCAGCAGACTGGCCTTGCACACAACATAAAGAGCCAATCCACTGGGCAAATGCCCAGTTGCCCAGTAGCTTAGTTCAGGACTGTATAAATGCAAACCACGATCCTTAGTGAATTTGGTGATGCTGTATTAGTTTCATAGAACTTGCTACTGGAAAATGGCCTAAATTTAAGCTGTTGCAATACAGAGTGCACCAAGCAGCTAAGTTCACTAACATGCATTATAATGCAATGAGTGTGAGATCTTACATTTTTTATTAAATGACTTGAAGAGCCAAAGGCCAGATCCTGCTAGCCTGTGAGCAGTGCTTATCTGCAAGTAGGCTCATGGAATTCAGTGAGACTATTCAAGTGCTAAGATTACTTAAGTTCCAAAGGGGCAGCCATGTTAGTCTAGTCCAGCAAAACAAACCAGGAATCTTGACAAAAGACAAAAGTAATTTATTGGGATTGGAATTCATATGCAAATTTGACTTGGTGAACTCAGGTCTGAATAAAGACTATGGTTTTTTTTCCTATTACAATGGGCAGTTTTGCTTTTCTTGTCCCCCACCTACCTCCCTGCTAATTTCTGTCCTAACAACTGCTTTGATTTGCTGTTATAGTCTGATCAAAGCAATGACTTGCAATTCCCTGTATTTATTTTGCTCTTATTCTGTAAGTTCCCCATCTCCAAGCATCTGACAAAGTAAAATTCTCTTCCACAAAAGCTCACACAATAAATAAATTTGTTAGTCTTTAAAAAGGCTACCAGATTCCTTGTTAATATTACTTAAGTGAATAAGCATTGAAAGACTGGTCCATAGAGCAAAATCCCATCACTAAATAAAAATATGGCAAAAAAGAAAATACACAAAGGTTGAATAGAATAAGAGGAGATAAAATACCATCATGTTATCCCTCCAACGAAGCTGCAGGATCTAAGAAACAATTTTCCTACCAAGAGGCAGCAAAGTCCCATAGTCCTGATGTGACAGTGCAAGTCTTGAGGATCTTTGAAACAAACATTCAAGTCGCTCAATGAGCACCGAACAGACAGTAAAGGGCAAGGTTGTCTCTAGCGCTGGGCTCAGGGGGGCCAGTGTCCCAAGTTCTGACCTTGACTCTTTCTGGGGACACATGGCTGGGCTGCTGCAGCGATGGCAGCCAAGTAAAGCCCCAGTCATGGCTGGGGGGCAGGCCGCTGATCCATCCCCAACCGTGACCAGGCCACTGCCACCATGGGAGCTGGATCCAGCCCCGACGCTGGCTGGGGCTGTGGGGCCAGACTGCCATAGTGGTAGCAGCTGGCTCAGGCCCTAACCCGGGCTGGGGATGCAGGGCTGGGCTGCTGTAGCAGCAACAGCCATATAAAGGCCCTTCCCTAGCCAGGGATGTAGACTGGTGCAGCAGGGAGGCCTGGGCCTGGGCCTTGGCCCCGAGAGATTTTTTGGGTGCCAGTGATGTTCCTTATGAAGGGGTCAGTTCATCTGGAAAATAACCATGTGTGAAGGGTTTGTCCATCTCTAGCATCCAGGACTTGGTATACCTGCACACAGATTGTAGAAACACTTCTTTGTACCTCTGAAAGTTCTCTCATTGATCAACTAACTGTTAGACTGACAGAAAGAGGCAACCATCAGAGAGGATGTCTACACAGCAGTTGGGCAGGTGCTTCCCAGCATGGGCAAACAGACACATATAACCCTTATTCAAGCTACCGTGCTAAAAATAGTGTGGCCATACCAGCATGAGCAGTAGTTTGGGCTACCTTCTCACGTGTGTACCTAGAGGTCAGCAGGGATTGTATTATGGAGAGAAGTACTGCCACAGCAACACTGCCATTTTGTGTACGCTAGCTGAAGCAGAGCAAGTGTATGTCTATCTAACAATACTGAAAAGCACCCTCAAAGTCATTGTCAGTTAGAGTTGGTGCAGATGGGGAATTAGAATGAGAAGAGAGGATGAAACTGAATACCTAATTTTGCATTTTGTGGTTGCCAAAGATTTATGGATATTCTCAAATGCTGAAGAGTATCAGAGGCACAAAAAGTTTTCCACATGCTACCACAGATGCCAATTTCTAATGAATTGAGCCCTAAGAGCTCAATTCATTTAGTGGGATAGACCACTAAAGCAGATTATTTAATAAATTAAATGCATTAACATTTTTAAAAGGTTACATTCATTGTTGTAATGTTAAGTGCCTGAGGGAACATATTATAAAGGTATACAGAGTTTCACACAGTGTAGCAGTTAACAGTCTGGCAACTAAATTATTATCTCATTCATTTCTTAAGTCATGTACAATTGCTTGAATTTTAATTCCCAAAGTCCTTTAAATCTAATGAATTTCCACTTAATTTCAAATGGCACATAATGAAGACCTTCTTCTTTTAGGAATATCATCCAAGGAATTAAATATATGCTATTAAAATGCACACTCGATGAACTAAATTTGCACGTTATTCAGCAGCACAACTCAACATAGCTTTAACAACATGTCTTTTTTCAAAATAAAGCAGCAAACATTTAATGTAGGATTAATGGAAACTGTTACATCCTATACATGAAAGATAATCCTTAGGTCCTTGGTAGGTCTTTTTATTTCTTTATTTCTTATCATATTATGAGAGTGATTTTTTTTCTACCACTTTGCAAACAGATCTGTTAAATCTTGCCTACTACTACTACTGATTATTATTATTATTATTATTATTATTATTATTATTATTATTATTATTACCACCTAACAAAAACATTATGGGCCTTATGCCAGAGCAAAGATAGTTTAATAAAATTTGTAAATTAAATTACATTTAAGAGTAATTTTAATCAAAATACAGTAGACCAAGCCTGTCCCCAATAAATCAAAAGCAACACTTGCATTGACTCTAATTTTTCCCAGATTGTGCCTTAAGAAATTGCTCTAAGCATAGGCAGTTAGTTCAACAGTAATACAAAACAGGGCTCAGAATCATCACTGCTAGCTCATAATCTTCATTCACTTTCCTTTGGTCGACAAATTATCACCCGAGAAATCGGTAGATTATCACTGTGATGGAAAGCCTTCATAGACGTTTGTCTGTGAAGACTGCAGAATACTGCCTACCAGCTTCCACTCCCTAAAGCTCATGTTGCCGATTACCATTTTTGTGTCCATTTGCCAGCCAGAGAACTGACAAAAATTTTACCTAACAAAATGATGTACCTGAGAGATACTGCATGAGGCCCATAGATTTCTCTCACTGCTGTCAAATCAGCTTCCAGTTGTGGGTGTTTGTGGAGTTCTCCATCATAGTTAACCTGCAGAAAAATATAATATGGTTGTGTTTTTTTTATTTTTGGTTTTACTAGTAGCAACCTTTCCATAGTATTCTAAGTGCAAATGTGGTGGCTTTTCTCAAGTTGTTTAGCAAATGGCCTCTTCTCTTACACTGCAAAATCTCCATGTTCCACTGATGACATATATACCATGGTACTGGACCAAAACATAGGCTTCTACTAAGGCCATATGAAAAAAAGAAAGAAAAAATGACAAAGAATGAAGGCTTCACTTTCATTGCTTCCTTTTCTATCAAGATAAAAGCCAGTTGGCTGGTGAGTTTTTGGCTGCGCAATTGGAAAGGAGGAAATTGTTTGCAAAATGTGTGTAAAATTGACAAAATTCATTCCAAATTCAAATATCCATTCAGCCACCTCACTGTCTTCTTGCAAATTCCTCCTTAAAATTCTCCTTAGGTGTGATCTCTACAAAAATTTTGAAATGGTTAGGCCACTGGTGTGCTGAGACCACTGACTATTATACTGACCAGTGCTGTCTCATTGGCTATGTCTACACGGCACTTTTATTTTGAAATAACACTTGTTATTTCGAAATAAAAGAAATTTAGTCTACACGACGTTTTCTTATTTCGAAAGGACGGATTCCGTCCTTTCGAAATAAGAATCGTTGTTTCGAAACAGTTAAACCTGGATGTTTTCGAAATGGCTGTTATTTCAAAATGGTCATTTTGAAATAATGCCATTTGGGCGTGTTGTTTTGGAACAAATGGATTCCGAAACAACATGATTTGAACTTCCTCCCAGGGTGCTTAGCATGCTGGGAGGAAGAGCCACCCCCTCAGCACCCTGGCCAGGGTGCTGAGGGGAGACAAGCCGCAGGGCATGGGGGGCTGCCCCCAAGACCAGCGGGGAGCCCTGCAGAGTGGTGCCGATGCCCCGCTCTCCCCGCCGCTGGGGCTGCTCAGAAGCCCTGCGGCAGGGTGCAGGGGCGCCCCGCTCTCCCCACTGCGGGGGCTGCAGCCACGGGGAGCCGGGTCCCACCGGCCCCCAGGCCCTGGGCTCAGCAGCGACAGCGGCTGCGAGCCCCCCGGCTCACCCCGCCACCAGCTCAGGGGCCTCCAGCCCTCGGCGGGGTGGCCGCAGCCCAGGCGGCTCACCCCACGCCCTGCTGAGGGGGCTGCAGCCCCCAGTGGGGTGGCTGCAACCAGGGCAGCACACGCTGCACCCTGCGGGGGGGCGCTGCGGCCACCCCGCCCGCGGCTGCAGGCCCCCGAGCTGGTGGCGGGGTGAGCCGGGGGGCTCGCAGCCGCTGCCGCCACTGAGCCCAGGGCCTGAGGGGCCGGTGGGACCCAGCTCCCCGTGGCTGCAGCCCCCGCAGTGGGGAGAGCGGGGCGCCCCTGCACCCTGCCGCAGGGCTTCTGAGCAGCCCCAGCAGCGGGGAGAGCGGGGCATCGGCACCACTCTGCAGGGCTCCCCACTGGCCTTGGGGGCAGCCCCCCATGCCCTGCGGCTTGTCTCCCCTCAGCACCCTGGCCAGGGTGCTGAGGGGGTGGCTCTTCCTCCCAGGGTGCTAAGCACCCTTGGGGGGGAGTTCAAATCATGTTGTTTCGAAATAAAGGTTTTATTTCAAAATAAGTCATTTCGGAATGACTTATTTCGAAATAAAGCCTTGTGTGTAGACATAGCCATTGTTTCCTTGTACACTCTCTTCTATCTGAATCTCTTTGTAGGCTCTTGTTTTAGGCTTAGATTGTACTATCTTTTTTGCACTTAACTTTGTAAAGTGTTTGGCACCAGCAGGTCTTGAGACTCTTAAGTGCTACCATAATACAAGTATCCAAAGAAGTAATAGTAACAGTAACAGTAAATACCTTTGTGGGAAAGTCCTAGAGAATTTAATAGGGATGAACTCTATGGCACTCTATAGAAACTACTCAAAAAATACAGTGAGGACTCTCGACTTCACTGAAGTCCTCCTTTCTTCCTAGATTTGCATAATTCTACTTGCTGATATTTTTCCGGTCTAAAACCATTTCATTTTAGAACAAAAATAAACAGGCAAAAAGTCACATGAAACAACGAAATTAATCACCTAGGCAAGAATTAATTAAGGAAATCGCATATAGTTTTCAGAAGCACCTAAGTTACTTAGAGCTCAGTGGAACTCAAACTCCTAAATCGCTTTGTTATTTTTACTGACAATACCATAAACTGTACAGAGAAGAAGGTGATATGAGCTAAGATGATCTTCCTTCTTTATTATTCCCTTTGAAAATGTGTAAAGGATACAGTAGGAATTGTACTGTTGCCCACCACTATTGCACTTGAAAGGCAGAAACAGTGAACAGCAGTTTAACATCACAGAACAAAACTGGTCCATTTGGTTGGACTATATGAAGTCTGAATAAATTATATTTGCCTATGTTCTAGTCTATACAGATATACAGCATATCATTATAAAGATGACCAATCCTGTCAGCCCATATCAGCCTCTAGAGTCCCTCTTTCCTAGAACCTTCCATATCTTGCATTCTAGGAAATATTGTGTAATCTATCAATACTTCACAGTTATAGTGAACAGTGCATTGTTCAATGTTGAATGCCTATAGATGGTATGGCCACATTCCACCCTGTTTCACTAGTTTACATCTGTAATAACTCTACAGAAGTCAATTTCCCCAGATTTGCATAAGGACAAACTTAAATGAGAGCAGAATTTTGCTTTGTCTCTCTGAGAAAGGCAAATAATAAAGGTACCAAAATCCAATTCTGCCCTTGAAATATTCATGGGCTATGTCTACACACACATAGTTATTTTGAAATAAAGTCCTTATTTCAAAATAAGTTAATTCAAATTAACAAAATGTTAATTCGAATTAAGGGAAAGCCTGCTATTGAAACAGCTATTATTTCAAAATGGTTATTTCAAAATAAAGCCGTTTGGACATGTTGTTTCGAAACAACATGTCCAAACAGCTTTATTTCGAAATAACCATTTCAAAATAACAGCCGTTTCGAAGCAATCGGGGTTTAACCTGTTTCGAAACAGCAGTTATTATTTCAAAAGGATGGGATCTGTCCTTTCGAAATAAGAAAACATCATGTGGACCAAATATCTTTTATTTCGAAATAACCAGTGTTATTTCGAAATAGAAGTGCTGTGTAGACATACCCATGTAGAATTCCCATGGAGACCAACTGTTGCTACACAGGCGTAACTGATGGCAATACTGGGACCCTAATTCATACATCACATGCAATAAGATTTTAATTCTGAGATTCAGTGGTCTTTGTCAAGCTTGACATTTAGAGATGCATATTTTAGCTGATCCTCCTTTCAAGTGAAAATTAGTCAGTGATAATTTGACCATATTTGGATTCATGAAAGAAGTACCATACTCATCAACACGGTAGCACAAGATTACCAGCGGCACTCAGAACACTGAATATTAAAAGGAAGAATCTGAACAAGTGCATCAATGACTTATCCTGGTCAAAGACAGAGGACAGAACTCTGGAAGGAGTCCTGCTCCTATCCTCTATGCAGGAATGAGGGCCTAATATAGGGAAGGGGGAAAGGTCACTTCAGCTAGGGGACTGGCCTTTCGCTGAGTCATAGAATCATAGAATCATAGGGTTGGAAGGGACCCCACAAGGTCATCTAGTCCAACCCCCTGCCAAAAAAAGCAGGACCACTCCCATTAGATCATCCCAGTCAGTGTTTTGTCCAGCTGGGACTTGAACACCTCCAGAGATGGAGATTCCACCACCTCCCTAGGCAACTTATTCCACTGCTTCACCACTCGCCTAGTAAGGAAGTTTTTCCTAATATCCAGCCTGGACCGCCCCAGCTGTAACTTGAAACCATTGCTTCTCATTCTGCCCTCTGTTACTACCGAGAACAGTCGAGCTCCATCCTCCTTGGAGCAACCCTTCAAGTAGCTGAAGGTTGCTATCAAATCCCCCCTCAGTCTTCTCTTCTGCAGGCTAAATAAGCCTAGTTCCTTCAGTCTTTCTTCATAGGGCTTGTGCTCCAGCCCTTTGATCATTTTGGTTGCCCTCCTCTGGACTCTCTCTAATTTGTCCATGTCCTTTTTGTAGTGGGGAGCCCAAAACTGGACACAGTATTCCAGATGTGGCCTCACTAGTGCAGAATAGAGGGGAATGATCACATCCCTTGATCTGCTGGTCACACTTCTTCTGATGCAGCCCAGTATGCCATTGGCCTTTTTGGCAGCAAGAGCACACTGCTGACTCATATCCAGCTTCCCATCCACCATGACTCCCAGGTCCTTTTCTCCAGTGCTGCTATTTAGCTGATCACTCCCCAGCCTGTAGCAGTACATGGGGTTTTTTCGTCCCAAGTGCAGGATTTTACACTTATCCTTGTTGAACCTCATGAGATTCCTCTTGGCCCACTGCTCCAGTTTGTCTAGGTCTCCCTGAATCCTGTCTCTGCCCTCTAGGGTGTCTACCGTTCCCCCCAGTTTGGTATCATCTGCAAACTTACTAAGTGTGCAATCTATCCCATCATCCAGATCATTAATGAAAACATTGAACAGAACTGGCCCCAGGACCGACCCCTGGGGCACACCACTCGTTACTGCCTGCCAACTTGACATGGAGCCATTGATTCCTACACGCTGAAACCGTTGTTCTAGCCAGTTTTCTATCCACCATACAGTCCATGCATCTAACCCATACTTCCTTAATTTGCCAATGAGAATGCTGTGGGAAACCGTATCAAAAGCCTTGCTAAAGTCAAGGTATATGACATCAACGGCTCTTCCCGCATCCACAAATCCAGTCATCTCATCATAGAAGGCGATGAGGTTGGTCAGGCATGATTTACCCTTGGTAAATCCATGCTGACTATTCCTGATTACTCTATTTTCCTCCAAGTGTTTCAGGATGGATTCTTTGAGAAGCTGCTCCATGATTTTTCCAGGGATTGAGGTGAGGCTGACAGGTCTGTAATTCCCTGGATCGTCCTTTTTGCCTTTCTTGAGTCAGAGATAATAAGATGTCAAGGAAGGTAGATAAGTGAGGGTGGCAGAACTCTTGTCCTTACAGCTGCCCGCTGAAGAAATAAAAACAACTAGGACCCATCACTTTCTCCATTTCTGACATAATTGTGAGGTGATCCTGAGTAATCAGATGAAGAAGATAAATAAATAAAAATTCTGACATCATTCACACACACACATTCTAGTGTCACCTTAAACAACATAACTCTTGATGTGATATACTTATAATGGGGTTCTTCCTTATGAACAGAGGATGATCATCCTGTGAATCACAACATACTTGACTTGCCATCTTTTTTCTCCCTGTTGTACCAATCATCAGAAAAAATCAACCCGGAACAATATGTGGATAGCCTGGCTCCCCATAGTAATAGCTTGAAATGGATAGCTAAGGGCTGGAAAGGATAGTGAATGCTGTGTTCTCTTACTGGCAAGGAAAAACACCATATTAGGAACTTATCATATATGGTATTTCCCACCCAGTGATACAGCCCTAGCCACTTCTATGAACATGCACAGGTGACTGGCTACTTTGAGTAAAGGCAGAGGTTTCTTTTAAAGCTGCATCTGCAAATTTATACTGCAAGGACAGCATAAATAAGAACCAAAAGCAACTGTGTTATTGCTTCAACAAGTGCTGACCTGCTGTTGTGATCTGTAAATGTACAGAGAGGAGAGATTCAAAGGAAGAGCTTACAAAGAAAGCAAGTATAACAGATAAAAGGTCCCATAGGAAAAGGTCTGATAAATTTGCCATATCTGAAAGACTTGTGGTTAGACAGCCTCTGCTTTCATCTGAGATATGATACAGATTTTTCTGGCCCAACATAAAAACAATGGGTAACAGTTTTAAAAAAGAGTTTAAGTGATTCAGGAAGATAACTCCTAATCCCATTTCAAAGGGGACTGCATCAAAGCACATTAATAAACTGTGTATCAGCTATGTCCACACAGACAATTAGTCTGCAGCAATTAATGTCGGCAGGATAGTCACACTCCACCTTGATGTGAATTAACTGACAAGCCCTCGGTCCCACTAAAAGTCAATAGCGTCTAGGCACCTAAGTCATATTGCTACTTTCAAACAGCCTGGGTATGTCCACATGTCTCTTTTATTTTGAAATAACACTGGTTATTTCAAAATAAAAAAGATTAGGTCCACAAGATGTTTTCTTATTTTGAAATGACGGGCTCCATCATTTCAAAATAAGAACCATCATTTCAAAATAGCTTAATCCCATTCATTTTGAAACGGCTGTTATTTCAAAATGGTTATTTCAAAATAAGGCCATTTGGACATGTTGTTTCGAAACAACACCATTGTTTTGAAACAACTGTTTCGAAACAACATGTCCAAACGTCCTTATTTCGAAATAACCGTTTCGAAATAACAGCCGTGTCGATAGCAGGCATTCACTTATTTTGAAATAAGTCATTTCGAAATAAGAGTTTTATTTTGAAATGTCATTTCGAAATGACTTATTTCAAAATAAAACTTTGTGTGCAGACACAGCCCCTAAGATATCTTTTATGGAAATTACATACAAGTGACTGGTAAAGAGATGCAAAACTTTCTGCTATGACCAAGACATTATGCCTTTTCTTCTTCACTATACCCAAACTGTTTCCTCTTGACCATTGTTCCTTTTTCTCACAATCAGTTCTCTCATTATTTCAGTTGTTTCATTTAGAAATGGCAAGATTATCTTTGACTAGCAACCTCTTCCCCAGCTGTATTTCTCATGTTGTTAAATTGGCATTTATCACTTTCTAAAAGGTTTGCAAATATACCGCTTACTTTTTTTTTGTATAATGTAAAAATTCCAATAAAAATATTTAGAATTTCGCACCCTTTTTCCTTAACATTTCTTGATGATCATCTTCCAAAATCATTTCTTCAGGCACTTAAATTATCAATCCAGAACTGTGAAACCTGTATTATTTCTGATTTGCTTCTCTATTTATATATATGTTCTTTCTTCACTCTATTGTCTTTCAATCTATCTGTCATCACTTTAAAATTTTCACTCTTAAATTTAAAAGACTTAAACTTACCCTTGCTGCTATTTGTGATAATTCAGCCAACAAATTTATACAAATTGTGAGCTCAATTGTAAAATGTACAAACTCCTAAGATGATACAATAACCTGGGTTGACAACCTTTGCCAGTCCATGTGCCAGCCCACCCCCCTCAACCTTCAGCAGGTGCCAGGGGCAGAGCCAGCAAGGGATGGGAGCCACACATGGGGGTTCTTCCCTGCTGGTCCTCTACCCCAGGGATTGGGACCAGTTGGGGATGGGAGCCATGTGTGTGGCCTCTTTTTCCCTCCTGGCCCTGCCCTCCCACTGTGGAGCTGCTGGCCCTGCCCTCCACTGCAGAGGAGCCACAGCAGTGTAGGACTGAGACCCTTGCACGCCACTGTAAATAAACACACGCACCAGCTCTGGCATGCATTCTGGGGGTTGCTGACCCCTGCTATCACCTGTAATAACAAATAATGATTGAGAAGAGAACCATATGCTTTCAGTAATGAATGTTATAAACAGGTGAAAGCAAATGAGGTAGTGCCTATATATAGACAATTTTTAAAAGCCATATTTACATAATTCAAGGACTATATTGAAATCATGCTTGGTAAAAAACAGAAGATGTACAACCACAAAATATTTAACCAAAATTGGTGTGTCTAATATCAGGTGCAGTTGATGGACAGCAAAATGAGGGGATGGGCTATTTCACCAATCATTCATATTTGGGTCCTTAAAAGCTTTGGAGGAAGAATATAGCAATGCAGATGTAAGCTACTGGCACAAGCATCACCTCATGGCTGCCATCCTCTCTATCTCCATTTATATTCTTTGTCCTAATTCTGAGGACAAAAGAGAGGGACACAGACAACATTGCCACCTCCATCAGCTCCAACAGAATCCAAAACAGCACTTGGGATGAAACAGGACAGGTTTTAATAGTAACAGCAGCTAATCTCACCTATGGTCTTTTTTTACTCAGAAGGATGGCATTACAACTTTTGATACCTATAAGTAGGAGCAATGCTGCCGCAGAAAAAAAACCCAGGGCTGGGCTCAGGCCTGGGTTCTGCCCCCTGGGCCCGATTCAGTCCTGGGGCCCCAGGCAGTGCCTGGATCAGCCTCTGGTCACTGCCAGCTGATGGCCCAGCCCTGGATTCCCAGGTAAGGCAGCCACCACCACAGGGCAGTCAGGGCACTGTCGCTGGGGCTCAGGGCATGTGACCCTTTCTCCCTTTGCCTAGGGCCAGCAATGCCAGTTCATGTAAGACAAACAAGGGCTCCCCCCCTTTTTAAAACTCCCTCGAGATATAGGAAAACAAGAAATATCATCAAAGTGAAAATTTTACTTAATATTTTACATATTAAATGCTTTAACTGTTTTCTAGTCTTTGTATCTTTAATATGTTATGTTACAACTTTAACCCATTTATTTCATATAAACTAACATAATACTTGCTAATGGGACTTCTCTATTACTTGCCTTCCTATTTGCTCCCTTCATTTCACCTGATTCCTCTATTGCCTTAATTCTTTCTACCTTTCCAGTCAAAGTTCTTCAGAACTTCCACTTTCTGACTCTCCATTTTATATCCCATTTCACAACCTTACTCTTTTCCTCTCCTCCATGAACTTTCAATGATCTTGTCTTTTTAATTCCTTTTTTTGTTTATCCAAAATTTGTACACACTCAGAACAATCAAGGTTGTTGATTATAGAATCACAGAATCTGGAAGGGATCATGAGAGTTTATCAAGTCCCCTGCACCCGTGGTAGGACCGCTTACCCTCTTCAACCATCCCTGACAGGTGCTTGTCTAACCTGCTCTTAAGTATTTCCAATGTTTCCTATCTTTTTCTATTGTCTTTTCTTGAAGTCTGTGTGCTACATAATTAGAATGTACCATGATACAGTGTAATGTAATCAATTCAAACATAATCCAGGCAAATATGGTCCAAAATGGTTTCTATTTAACAGTTAATTGGTAGCTTAAGGAATGATCTGGTATTCTCAGTTTGATTCCTATGGGCTGCTGCCAAAAAACACCCCCAGGAACACAGTCTGCATTTATCAGCACCTTAGATACTGATTTTCTAAGTGTCCTAGTCAAACACTCTACTGATCTCTTAAAAGAAAAGTAAAAAGGTAAATTTTTAATTCCCATGACAAACTAAGATATGACATATAATTCTGATGGAACAAAAGGAAAAAGGGCAGATACAATTCTTTTAAAACAGTCAGTGTAAACATGAACATTCCCTATGTGAATTAGACTACAAAGAGCTCAGAAAGGAGAAAGCTTACTATAGTGTAGGATAGATCATAGGAGTTTTATAACTACCACTTTTACTGCTAAAATGCAGTGCTGTTAATTTTACTGGCTGACAACCTCAACACATAACAGTTTATGGCCCTATTTTGTTTCCATTGATGTCAACAGGATTTATGCTTTAGAGAGTGAACAGTTATTTCCTGGAAGCTACAAAATAGATCCCATTTGCAAAAACACCAGGTTACAATCAGTTGTCTTGTCCTTAAAATTGCACAAATACGAAGGTCAGTATAAAACACAAAATAAATCACCTCAGCTCATATTATGCATCTACAGTAGCATGAAACAGAGAAGCCTTCAAATGACATTATGTGCAACTTTAAAATTACTGGGAAAATGATCTCCCTTACCTGTCCTCCATAATAAAACTCTTCAGAATCATTATCTCCTTCAGAATCATCTTCAACCGCACTATTGTGCCTTGACTCCTTATTTAAACAGATGAATAAATGTTAGTAAATGAAACAGGAGAATGACATTTACTTTTCTTCTTTTTGTAATTATGTATGTTGCAAAATAAACACTCCACATGGTTTAATTTGAGTCTTCATTAGTAACTTCTAGGCAAGAAGATTGCAGACCTGATCTGAACAACAGATCAGTGGAAAACTCAACTGTGTCCATATAGGGCATTAACCTATTGTATGGTAAATAAGCTATAATAATCTGTATTAATTTGTGAGCAACACAAACACTAAGATTTCACAACACAATACTCATCTTCAAATCACTTTAAAGAATTAAATTAGTAATTTATAACCACAATAGGAACAACTCATAGAAACAGGCCTTGTCTACACTAGCACTTACGTCAGCAAAACTTTTGCAGACATATTGGCTATGTCCACACTGCAAGGCATTTTTAAAAAAAAAAAAAAAAAGTTTTTTTCAAAAAGCATATTTTAACAAAAAAATTTGAAATAAGTTATTTGAAATAAACTTATTTTGAAAAATGCTATTTTGAGAGGAGTCCTCCTGGACTCTCTGTCTCGAAATAAAGCAGAGGTTTCTTGGTTCCCCCCCCCCCCCCCCCCAAAAAAAAAAAAAAAAAAAGAGAGTCCATACTGAACTCTCTTTATCAAAAAAAAGAAAGCCAGGTAAAAGATAGGCAGGATTTTTCGAAAAAAGCCATCATTGTGTCCAGCAATGGCTTTTTTTGAAAGGGCTATTTCAAAAAAGCCCCTTTTCAAAAGGCAACTAGGTTTAACCAGGCCAAAAAAGTGCTCCTGTATTTTAAAATAGCGGGCCACTTTTTGTTTAAAAAATGTGTTTTTGAAAAAAGCGCTATTTCAAAAAAAGCCAGCTTTCACTTTTCTGAAATAGTGCTCCAGTGTTTCATGACAGCAGAGTGATTTTTTTCAAAAAAGCAAAAATGGCTCCCTAGGCACAGAAAAGGGTTTTCAAAATAAGGCTCCTTATCCCAAAAAACGTTTGCAGTGTAGACGTGCCAGTTAGGTCAATGGGAGAAAGCCAACAAAATAAAACCACCTAAACAAGCAGCAAGATACAACATCGACATAGCATTGCCCACATAAGAGCTTATGTCACTTGGGGTGCTGTATTTTTTCACACCCTCTGAGCGAAAAAAGTTTTACCAGCGTAAATTTTAGTGTATACAAGGCCTTAGAACTGTCATTCTCAACCTTTTGTAGATCATGACACAGCTGGTGGAATAGTGCAACCCTACAGGACACACCAGCCTTCCCTCCCCAGGCCAAATCCAGCCATCTCCCCAGCTCTCAACAACACACTTACAGTAATGTGTCCTGACACAGTGGTTGACAACCACTGCCTTAGAAAGTCACTTCTAATCCTTGCTTAATGTCATTCAGTTGCTTTAACATTATTTCCCCATATTTATGTATTTCCATTATATTCCTATATTCCCATTATTTTCCTATTCTCCAAGGGCATAGTTTTCCCATAATCAATTTGTCATTCACAGCTTTTATGTGAACAAGTTTGCATAAACTGAATCCCTGATAAAATTGTAACACCAAAATTCTCCTGTTTAACCCACATTATCTATTGCATATTTTGTATTCATGTGAGGCACAAAACTTGGACAATGACACAAAAATCAGTCATGTGCATCTAAAAGAATTTTCTTTTTAATATTATAGATTCCAAAAAAGTCAGATATACTTTTCCCACCAATTTCCATGGCCTCGTATTCTAATCTCAACTTCTTAAATTCCTCTGTAAATTCATGCTGTCTGCTGTGTATGCATACTGATTGAAAATCACATTTTCAGCCAAATTTGAAGCAATTATAACTTTTTTTTTGTTACTATACTGTACTGAAGAAAAATCAAAGAACTTATTCAGTCTACTTTGCCTAATAACAACTTTGGCTCTAGGTGAAGCATACTGCAAAATATAAACCAGATAAACAGACTGAAAACACAAACAAAGAAATGAAACTGTTCACTGGAAGAGTGATCAATCCATCATCTATATGACATGATCACATAATTAAGTAAAGACTATGATTAGATGGTTAGTATTAAAGGTTTTCACTATGAGGATTTTTTTAAATAAATACCTATTTGGTCTCTAAGTCAATTTTTTTTTAAAGTTCAATTTTTTGTCATGAAAATTAAACCTAATAATCTAATTGCACCTATGATATTTAAAAATAAAAATATTTCTTCACCAGAAATGCATTCCAGAATACTTTGTGATTTGTGACATATTTTGATTCTCTCAGTTTTAAAAATCATTAAATAAAATTTTGTGATAGTGCACATCAAAAAATTCTACTTCAACTTTTTAATCAAATACAGGCCTATCTGCTGCAAACACAGCCACATCAAAAAATCTAACCGCAATGTTTGTTCTCCACCTCAGTGTAAAACATGGGATCAATCCAGGAAGCCATTACAACTAAGTGTAAGCACATTCAGAAACTTATCCTTATTCAAGAGAGCATTTAACATTAAGCATATGGTTAAGCACTTTCCCAACTGAAGGCCATGGAGTGCTTAAGCCCTTTGATTACAGTGGCAATACGTGTGGTAATAAGCCTATGCCTGGTAGTAACAGTTTGTCAGACTGGGTGTCTTGGTGCCAATTTTTACTGTTGACTTCACCTTAACGCTGTCCCTTAAATAGGTTAAGTCCTTGACCAGAAACCAAGTATAAAGTACACAATGAAATCATCAGAACAGATACACCAAAAACCACTTGCTATTCACACTGGGACACTGACTTCAGTTGAACAAACAAGGAGTCCTGTGGCACTTTTAAAGAATATCTGCTAGTCTTTAAAAATAACACAGGACTAGGGTTACCAGCTACCAAAGCACAGAAAAGGAGGACAGGGAAGTATGAAAAGGAGGACATTGGAGGACAAACAGAGAAAATGTAGTATTAATATAACTATCATTACCATATTATGTCATGGAAAATGGGTAATGATTAATGAATGCAGCATTAAAGCTGCGCAAAGTTGTGTGTTTTTAAATTATTTTAAAATTAAAAAAAAATTACCAAAACGCTTTCTTTTACTGAATACTGGATTTTTTTCAGTAAATGAAAGTTTTCCATGACCCTTTTATTAATTTTCGTGAGACAGACAAAAAAAAAAAAAAAAAAAGTTAAAAAACTAAATTTGCAAATATAAACTTGAAAAGGACTTTAAAAGTTTTTTTTTAAAAAGAAAGCAGTTAACTTGCCTCTTGTTTTTCATTTTCCACAGTAGCCTATTTTACAATTTTAAAAAAAAATTGTCCTAAATTGTTTCTAGCCAGTTCAAATGTGTCCCTCTATTTATTTTACTGAATTGGCCCCCTGTTAATAATTTCATTCATGGTATGCTTTATTTTCCTTCATTTTATTAGTGTTTGCTACACTTTTTCCCCCAATTTAGCCCTTTTGTAAGGAGCAACAGGCTAAAAACCAAAGTGCCCAACACAATGCTCAAACCTACAACTGTGATGTTACAAGGCCACCATTCTATCAACTGAGCCATGGAGGCTACTATTACAAAACCCTTTAGGAATAAGGGGAACTGTGTGCTCACTCCCCCTTGATTTTTCTGCAGACTACTCTTTGTTTCCCACACATGCAGCAGACTCTTAACCTCAGGCTAATGAGTTCAAGCCCTGTGTTGGGTGGTGGTTTTTTTTTTTGGTTGGTTGGTTGGTTGGTTGGTTTTCTTTTGTCTTTTTTAAACATTCTACTCATCAGAAGTAAAAAGCCAGACAAAATCACCTATTTTCAGAATGCCTGCCAGACAGAGGACATGAAGGTAAAAAGGAGAACATGTCCTCCTTTTGCCAGATGTCTGGTAATCTTACACAGGGCTCCTTGTTTGTTTCACTGAACTAGACCAACATGGCTACCCCTACGGATCTTGACTGCATTAGACTATCAGTGCTCACTCTCAATTTTGTTTCACCACTCTGGCACTCCGAGTGCAGAAGATGGGGGACTGCAACAGGCCTTAAAAGCCACTGGCCTTAAAGTCTGGTCTTAAAATTCTCCAAGGCCTCCAATTCCTGGCCTTGGAGTGGTATCGCTGCCACCACCCAAATGCAAAAACCTCTTGAAACCCAGGAAGGTACGCTTGGGAATTCCTTCCTGTGAGGTGTCCTCAGTCACTTTTATTCCTCCCTCAGGAGAGTGACTGAACCCCAGCTGTGATATCAACTGGAAATGGAACAGAATCCCCTTTAGTAGCTGCCTGTGCAGTCTGAGGCACATGCACACAAACCTCTTGCCTTTCAGGACACAGAACCAGAGCTTACTTTAAAAGGTAAATTCTTTAATTAAAAAGAACAGATAAACACAGAAAGTTGCTTCTCTGGGATTTAACTTAGTTACAGGGTAGTGGAAGGGGATATATGTGCTCAGCAAAGAGAAATCCAAAAACAAACCAAACACAAAGAAATACTCTGACCGCATCTAAGTAAACATTCCCTGTTCTACTCACGCCTGGTGAGTAACAAACTTAAGCTTATCGTTAGTAAGGATGTCACTGGAGCCTTCTTCAGGCCTTTCTACCTCTTCCAGGAGCTCTGCTGCATCCAAACGGGGACAGGCAAGGCTGCTGCTCCAACTCAAAAACCTGTGCTTTCTTCCTATTGGCTGTCCTGGGACTCACTGACCAGAATGTTAACCCCTTCCTCCCCAAGGGTTACTATACTCACATTAGTAAGCATTAGGCCAGGAAGTAAATGTTTGGAATATCTGGTCCTGTGCATAAAAACAGTTTGGGAGAAAACTGCTTTGGGACCAGATTCTCTGGCACAATAGTATTTCCAGGGCAGAAAGGATATATATTATAGAGAAGGTTCCGTGTTCTTAACGTTATAATGGTGTGCCCATATTTTAACAGACTGCTTGAAAAACTATAGATTGTTTGTGTACATCTGGAAGGAAATCCTGACCCCTTTGATGTCAAAGGCAAAAGTTCCATTGACTTCAGTAGGGCCAGAATTTCACCCTGGTCAGGTGTGTCATTGCCCCAGGAAAAGACCCAAGGCCCAGCCCCGCCCCCAATCTGGAGTTGGGGCCCAGGACTCCTGTCACTGCCAGCCTGGCTCCCAATCCCTAGCTGGGGATGGGGCCAGATGAGGCAGTGACTGCTGAGGGCAGTTCAGCCTGGACCCAGGACAGGAGAGGCAGGCACCGCCGTGGCCAGGAGAGGCAGGGGGCATGCCAACTACTGGGGCGCTGGCTATGAGAGTCAGGACACATGCCTCGTGTGTCAAGTGCCAGTGACACCCTTGATCCTGGTGTTTATTTTAACAAATTAAATGCAAAAGAAATATACGTTATGTTTCATAGTTCGTCACTCTACCTTCCAATGAAGATATGTACAAGGATTACATGAATAAAGCAATACCATACCTCTCCATTTTCCCTCTGTAATTTTGATTTTATGGATAAGCAACAGTTAACATCACTGTTCTTTCTTAATTCTAAAGAAAGAAAGAAAGAAAGAAAGAAAGAAAGAAAGAAAGAAAGAGAAAACAGTTAATAGCCATGAAAATTCAAAAATCATTTTGGTTACATAATTAAAAACAGGACTGAAATAAGTAATTTATTATTAGTATTATTATCTGCATTGCTGTATCACTTAGATGCCTCAGGCACCAGTGAGGATTCCATTGTGCTAGGCAAACACAAAAGAAAGGGAAAAAATATGGTCTCTGCTCCAAAGAGCTTACAATCTAGCAATATAAAAACAAGACTCCAAGATGCCTCAGGAATTCAGTGGATTGGTCTTTCTTAAATGGAGTACTTTGTAGTTGTCTTTATCAAATTTCATTCTATTTACCTCAGACCATTTCACCAGTTTGTCCAAATCACTCTCAACTGTGATTCTATCCTCCAAAGCACATGCAATCCCTCCCAGCTTGGTATCATCGGCAAACTTTCTCAGTGTACTTTCTAAGCCATCACCTAAATCACTGATGAAAATATTGGGAAGAACTGGACCCAGAACCGATCCCTGAGGTACCCTGCTTCCAGTATGACTGTGAACCATTGATAATTATTCTCTGGGAGCAGTTATCCAACCAATTTTTCACCTGTCTTATATAGTTCCATCAAGGCTGTACTTCTCTAGTTAATAAGAAGGTGATGTGAGACCCTATCAAAAGCTTTACTAAAGTTTAGGGCTATGTCTGCATTGCCTTGCAATTTAGAAAAAACTTTTTTTCAGGATAAGTATTTTGAAATAATTATCTCGAAAAAACTTTTTTTTCAAAAAAGCTGTTTCAGGACAACAGTTGGGGGACCAATCCTTGTCCCGAAATACCACGGCTTTCTTTATTTTCAAAAAAGAAAGTCTACACTGGACTTTCCTTTTTGAAAAAAAAGCAAGGCAATGGAAGAGATAGGGAGGCTTTTTAAAAAAAAAAAAAAAAAAAGCCTTTGCTGTGGTCCGGGGTTGGCTTTTTTCAATAAAGCTACCTCAAAAAAGGCTTTTTTTTTTTTAAATATAATGAGGTTTAGTGATCCTGAAAAAGCGCTCCAGTATGTCAAGATACTGCAGTAATTTTTCAAAAAAGCTAAACCCACCAGCTTTTTCAAAATAAAAAGCCTTTTTCAAGGTAGCTTTTTTGAAAAAAAAGCCAACCCCGGACATGGCAAAGGCTTTTGTTGCCGTATTTTGGGACAATGGACTGTTGTCCCGAAACAGCATTTTTGAAAAAAAGTTTTTGAGATAATTATTACAAAATACTTACCCCAAAAAAAGTTTTTTGAAAATTCTGGGCAATGTAGACATGTCCTAGATGGGGTGTATTGATCTTCGCTTCCCCTCTATCCACAAGGCTCGTTACACCATCATAGAAAACTATCAGATTGGTTTGACATGATTTATTCTTGACAAATCTGTGCTGACTACCACTTAGCATCTTATTCCCTTCTAGATTTTATTCTTTTGTAAACTAAATTTAAGCTATGACCACACTTAAGGTGGTACATACAGTACACACAATACAGTGTAGCTATTCGCTGCCGTTAAAGGCAGCCTACGTCCACACCTAGCATTGCAGTGAGTGGCTGAATGCCATGGTGAAAGGATCTGGTCAGCATGAAAGCAGCAGGGAAAGCCTCCAGCAGAGGCGAGGCAGCAAGACACTAAAACATCTATGTAGATGCTCTGGGAAGCACTGCACGGGAGTTCAGATAGCCATGTAGGAGATGTATATGTTGGAGGGTTAGGTGTATTGATGCTGTGCTCTAGATGCCCAAGCCATGTCTTAATGTTTCACTGAAATTTACACCCATGCAAGATGGGTGTGCAGATACTGTACTTTACATGGCACTATAATTGAATGATATTAATAGTATAGTGGCTAACACCTCTGCTTAACATGCAGAAGGTCCTGGGTTCAACTCCCAGGGGTTGGACTTGATGATCTCACAAGGTCCCTTCCAGCCCTATGATTTGATTTGATTTGATTTGATTCTCCTTGCTGAAATCAACCGAGATATTAATTTTAATTGGATTTTACATAATAAAAAGAAATCAGCAAAATGAGGTCATTTCATTTGCGTTATGAAGACAAAGGTTTATTTTATTCTGAAGTTTAATATAAAATTTCACATGTGATTTTAAAATATTATAACATCAGTCTCTTTGCAAAAAATGTATCTTAAAGGTCTGATCAGGATTTCATAGCTGTTTTGCTTTTCTGTAGTTCCAGTGATTTCACAAGAGTTACTTCTGATTGACATCAGTTTAACTGAGATCAGAGACTAAGTGCCTTTCTAGCACTTTGTACCAGTTTTCTGTTCCTATAGGTTAATTCGGTTATACGAAAAAAGATGTTAAAATCACATTATTAAGGTTGCAGAGTCAAGCACTCAAAAGTTAGGAAGTGACAGAATTAAAGTTGCCTGTGCAGTCTCCTCTCTACCCACTGGCTCCCAGTCTCCTGTCCTCACTCTATTTCCTTCCCTAGCTTCCAGTTGCAGTTTCCTGGTCCAGCCAGTCAGTTTCTTCTTCCAGCCAATTCTGTGCTGTCACCCCAGTACCCTATCTCAGCCTCCATCCCTACCTCTTAGTTCAAGTCTCCTTCCACCCCAAATTCCACTCTCAGTTTTCTTCTCCCCTCCTGGCAGTTTGTAGTCACATTCACCTCCCCCAAGGCTCTCAATCTACTCCTGCCAGTCCAGCTCCTGTCCCCTCTCTGGTCCAATTAGACAGCTTACTCCTCCATATTGCCTGAGTCCTCCAAGTAGCCACTGAGAACAAAGGAGAGAGGATTTCCCTATTCTCTGTTCATATGCCCAGACCCACACCCAACTCAGCTTGCAGCAGCTCAGGGGAAGTCAGTACTCAGCTGCAGCATTTTCAGCGTAGAGAGAATCATTGGGGAATTTAGCAGTTAAGCATGTTTGAACCATAATCTTCTAAAGTCTTATAGGTTAGCTTAATTTGGGCAGATTTTCTTGGGGCTGGCAAAAGGTCCCTGATACTACACTGGTAATTTTTTTTAACACATTTGAAACAATGTGTTGTTTCCTAGCTTGGTTCTTGAAAATGGCTAACCAACTTTTGCTGATTTTTTTTTTCAAATAGTCAGTCTGAGGTAAATACCCAACCTAGAATTTTCATCCCAAATAGTTAAAGCTTAGCAAAGTGATAAGGAAATGAAAACAAGGTTTATAAAAGGAAGCATTGTGCAGTCTGAATAATAGGCAACTGTGTCCCAATGCACTCAAACAGGATTGCTTTAGTACAGATTGCAAGCCATGCAATGAGCGAAAACACATTTTGCCCATACAATTACACTGATTCTATTCCAAAAGCTATGACTGTACCCAACAATGAGTTTGAGAGACAGCTGCAAGCTTCATGACTCCCTGTAATAGCATATCATCCTTTTTAAGCCCCTAAAACAAACAAGGAGTCCCGTGGCACTTTTAAAGACCAACATGCTGCTGTTCCCCACATAACTTTAACTTAAACTTGAAAAAGTATTTGTGACTCTTAATGTTACCTGTTGCAATTCTATGGAAAATTACTGGGATTGGCTCTGTTGTAACTAACACATCTTCATCATTATCTGAACTGGAAACATATGTGTTATCTATAAAAGAGAAACAGTTCTTAGGATAATAAGTACACCCATTGACACCACCCAGTTACCCATGCAGGCTATCCCATCAATGACATAAGGGGACCACCTCCTATGTGTGGGTATGCAGTTTTCTATTCTATGTGCTCTGAGATGTCTGAATACGCAAACCATGTAAGGAAAGGAAAAAGGAAGGTTAGCTTTCGTTGGCCCAGATTTTGCAATGGGCTCTTGGCAGGATAGATCCTCTCTGCCAAGTAGAGTCCCACTGAAGGCAATGCATTGATGCAGGAATTCACTCATGGAAGGACTGGGTCTTTCATTGTAAGTATATAACTGGTGATGAGGCCAAGTGGCCTTTCAGAACAGCATGCATTAATCAACACAACATGCGTAGGTCACTTGCACAATAGGCGACAACATTCCTATGGTCTACCTCAGCTAATGTGCATCATTATGGATATTTATTCACTGGAAAAATATCATTGATGTCACCCAAACGAGTCATGCACGTACGCTATATTGATTCATAACTAACAGAACTTTAATATATTTCTTGACACCATATCCAGCCTTTTGGAGCATAATTATCTTAATACTGTTTTACAATTCTGAGGAAAGTGTTTCAAGAATCATGCTCAGTACCTTTAATAATAATACTAAAAAAAGAGTGATACTTTCAGGACTTCAGCAATGTATAAACAATGTGGAAACACCATTACCATTTAAGATAGTTTTAGTTTCCCTTGTAATTACAAAACTTTACAATAGCTGTCATAATCAAAAGTTGCAACATCATATTGGTTCATGTAGCAATTAATTCAGTGTTTAGTGATGAGTTCAACACTCTTATGAGTGCTATATTAGTGATGTGACATAGGTAATGGCAATGTATGAAACAGATGCACCCATAATACCCTGAACTGTCCCTATGTCTACAAATATACTTGCTGTGGATTTCCCTTCAATTAACACACAAAGATCTAGGACAACAATCTGTGCTGGGTTATTAAATATACTAGAAGTCTGCTTGGTGATCACAGTCTGTTCTGGCTCTGCAGGGTTATATGGGTTCTCTCTTACCAGTAAATTAGAAAAATTAGTGCTTCAACCAACTGTATAGAATTTTTCTAAAAGATGGAATACACATTAAAATGAGAAATATTGAAAAAATAGCATATAGTTTTTTGTCATTTACAGCAGTTTTAATCTTTATTCCATATTATGGTTTGTTCCTGAAAGATGCAGCTCTGACAAAACAAAGGACCTAAGCACATGCTTAAGATTAAGAACACGAGCAGTACCAACTTCAAGCATACGTTTAAGTGCTTTCTTGAATCAAAGCCAGAATGCTTAGCACTTTACTGGATCAAGCTATATATTTCATACCAAACAGGAGTTGCGCTGTTTTTAGCTCCTCATCATTGACAGCTTTACGTATGGAAAGCATCACAACCCTCTTATTCCTAAACTTGTGAATCAGGTTTTCTCACCACAGCCTAGCTGACAAATGAAGGCTGAAAAGGAGAAATGACTGTAAAAACAATCTAACTAATGAACAAGAAATCCTCTGGCACTTTTAGAGATAAATTTATTTATCCCATGAGCTTTCATGGGTAAAATCCCACTTCAACAGACAGATGAAATAGAAACTATGGTATGTAGATGAATCTATATAAAGGCAGAGAAGGTAAATCTCAAAGTCAGTTCAGACTTTTTCAGTAAACCAAGCTAGTTGTTTTGATTCAAACAGTGTGGAACAACAGATGAGGAGGGAAGAATGCAGACCACCTTTAGTAATGAGTTAGCCATTTCAGGTCCTTACTGAAACTCAGTCTGACAGTGTCAAATTTGAATATGGATTCTAGTTCCACAATTTCTCGTTGGAGCTTGGATTTAAAGTTTTTCCGTTGAAGCAATGTAACTGTCATGTCTCTCACAGACTGTCTGGGAATGTTGACTTTTTTTTCAAAAACCAATAAGGGAGCACTTTAACCTCCCCAGGCATTTTGTAAAAGAGAAATTGTGGAACTAGAATTCATATCGAAATCTGATGCTCAGACTAGGTTTGACTAGAGATTTGAAATGGCTAATTCATTACCAAAGCAAATAATGGAGTGCTGTGGCAGTTTTAAAGAACAACAAATTTATTTATTGCATGAGCTTTCATGGGTAAAATCCCACTTTATAAGATGCAGGAAGTGCAATTTTATCCATGAAAGCTCATGCAATAAATAAATTTGTTAGTCTTTAGAAGGGCCACAGGACTCCTAGTTTGTTTTGCTGAACTAGATCATCAAAGCTACCCCTCTGGAACTCATTACCAAAGGTGATTCACATTCTCACCTTCTTGTCTGTTGTTCCACACTGCATCAAAACAACTCACCTGGTTTGCTAAAAAAGTCTGACCTGACCTTGTAACTTACCCTTCTTCACATTTAATATATTCACCCACATACTGTAGTTTCCATTTCATGAATCTGGTGTAGTGTGATTTTACTCACAAAAGCTCATATGATAAATAAATTTTTTAGCCGTCAAAAGTGCCACAGGACTCCCTGCTTGTTTTGCTGAAATAGACATACATAGCTACCCTCTTTGAATCTAACTAATAGAAAATGATTGGCAAAAAAAGAAGCTCCTAGAACACAATACACTTCCAAACATTGTTAAGATCTAAACCTCTGCATATTGCTTTACTAGTGATATTTGCTTCATGAACAGGAATGCTGCACTATACCTGGATAATCCTCCGAGACATGTACTGAATAGGATGTGCTGAAAGAAGAAAAAAGAAACAATAGGGTTAATAACAACAGCAGCATAAAAATTTTTCTACTTCTGTATTATCTGTGTTTATTTATAGATTTCTGACAACTTCCCAGACAGGAGGTAACAGCTAGTTTGACAGCTTTTGAAGTGCTTAGCTCAAAAAATGTAATGCTCCATTTCCAAAGTTTACTTCTGCTAAACCAGCTCAGGTCTAAATCAAACTGTCTTAAAAATATCATGATTCTGTTACAAGTGTTCTCTTTACAGTAATATTTCACTCCCTTTGAGCCTACTATATTTCACTTTTTTAAATGCATACATATGTCCCAGTCACAGAATTAGTTCCATTTTGGCATAACACTAACTTCAGTGGAACTGCATAAGTGTAGAGGTCTGCCTACTGGCACGTAAATCCTGACTGGCTCCATGGACTTAATTTTTTAAGAAGTTTTTTTTACATCAAGTAAATCAACTTTTGTAGTGTGCTGAAAGCTTTCCACTGTTTAATATACATATTTTCCAAAATTCATACAGATAATATGCGTTTACCTGGATAACTAAATAATGTGTGTGCAGCACAACAGCCATGGACACAAAAGTGTAAAACTGAAGAGAAAAAGCATCCTGCTGGACCTTCACAAGTAGAACTCCCATGGGAATCAAGAGGGGATTCTGTATGCCTAATGCGTTTGGGATCAGATCCCTGGATTAAAAATATCCTTCAGCCAGATTCCACAAACAACTACAATCAAGTGAAGGTCCTGATCAAAAAGCCTATTGAAATCAATGAGAGCCTTGCAATGATGCTTTATTGCTAGTGGAGAATGGGACAGAGGAAGGAAGATAGATATGTGCATAAACCATGGGAAAAGAAAAAAGAGGTAGAGATACTTAGAAACACTGGAGTTTCTGAAAGAAAGAAAGAAAGAAAGAAAGAAAGAAAGAAAGAAAGAAGTTTTGTGTGTGTAGATGTGGGATTCTTAGCTAAAATCTCAACAAAATTTTGACGTCTCCTCCACTGGAGAGAAAGTAGGAGGAGAAAATCTAATTGCAAGACTACAATTAAATGATAAAATCTGGGAAAGTGAGCTGCCATACTGGAGGACACAGTTTAAGGAGGCAAATGTGTTCACAAGATAAAAAATAAATAAATGCTTGAAAATGCTTTATTTGGAATAAAAGAAAATCTGCATCATTAGAAACACTGTCAACATAGCTTACAGACTAAAATTCAGTAGAAATTCTGTCTGTTTCCTATACATTGCCAGGAGGAGGGGGTTATTTCTTAATTCTGATGTTACAAAATAAATAGAAATCTTGCAACGAGCGTTTTTTTCTTTGGAGGAGGAGATGGGGGTGGGGGAATTAAATGCAACAATGGCTTCCCCGCTATTTAAATTAAACATTCTCTGAGCACACAGGGGAGTTTGTCCTGACTTCTCTGTAGATGCATAATAACGGTGTGCTCCCCATGCATGTTGATGCATGCATGAGCAGCATACCACACTTAGCTCCTACTGGGGCTATTTGCTTGCCTCCACATCAGCCTTCACTTAGGGCTAGTCAACACTACAGTTTGCTTTATGCCAGTCTAATTACATCACTGTCTACAGCACAGCATTCCTCCTGCAGACGTAAGTGCAGTACCACACTGACATACTGCTGTACCATACTGACCTCCATGAGAGGTGTAAGGCTTATGTCAATGTAGTTAGGGTGAAACAGCCTCTGTGTAGCAGCTGCCCCACACTCCCCTGAGCTATGTATAGGGCTCAGCTAAGTCGACTTAATAAGGCTGACTTAAAGTTGACCTTATAAGACAACTTAGGCTGTGTTCACACGGCACTTTTGTTTCGAAACAACCTCGTTGTTTCGAAACAAAAAAAACCATGTTCACACGA
>ML681990.1:27652994-27676604 GCA_007922195.1 Podocnemis expansa | reverse complement strand
CTTGTTTCGAAACAACTGTGCGTCGTGTGAACATGGTTTTTTTTGTTTCGAAACAACGAGGTTGTTTCGAAACAAAAGTGCCGTGTGAACACAGCCCTAGAGTACTCAGAAACTGTTATCAGGTCCCCTCCTAGGGTACGTCTATATTGATGGCAGCAAATTTGCTGCCGTCAGTTCGGGCTTCCAGAAGCGGATCAGCCACTCCCAGAAGCCGACCCCGGAAGTCCTGAGGGTCCGGGGGTCTAGGGGAAAGCCAACCGCAAGTGATTCGCATTCAGCTTTCCCCTAATGTGTAATGCCAATGTCACTGACTTTTATGCAAAGAATTTTACATTCCTTCCATAAACAGTGGTCAGCACCTTAAGTGTAGACGAGGGCTTAGTCATCTCTTTTCCAGACTAAACAATTCCAGTTTTTTCAATCTTCCCTTGAAACCCAAGTATTCTAGACCTTTAATCATGTTTGTTTCTCTTTTCTGAGCTTTCTCCAATTTGTCTACATCTTTCCTGAAATGAGATGCCCAGAACTGGTCATAGTTCTCTAGCTGAGACCTAATCAGTGTGCAGTATAGTGGAAGAATTGCTTCTCATATTTTACTTACGATACTCCTGTTAATACATCCCAGAACGGTGTTTGCTTTTTTTCACAACAGCGTTACACTGTTGACTCATATTTAGCTTGTGGTCCACTATGACACCCAGATCCCTTTTTGCAGTACTCCTTCCTAGGCAGTCATCACCAGTTATGTACAACAGTATAGACTGCACAATCATAGGTTTGTCCTAGAGCCACACCAGTTAAACTACTATCATGTGCAACAATCCATAAAACCCGTATGAATGTATGTAATCCATCTAGCTCACACTAATCCAGTTCCAGCACACCTGTAAGTTTCTCCATATGCATGAAGCCCTTTTAACAGAGTTTCTGGCTCTATGGCACAGCAGAAATGGTACAAAGCAGCTGCTCTCCTAAGAATTACACCTAATGAATACCTGTAACACACTTTAACCACATTTGCTGTGTATCTTCAACCGAAAGGACCTTTCTGGAACATTTTCCAAAGTGTTTAGATATTATCTAAGTTTCCAATCCAGCTTTAACCTGTTAGTCTTTAAGTGCCACACGACTCCTTGGTTTTTTTACTGTACTAGACTAACACGGCTATCCCTTTGGAAATTCCCTTGACCCAAGTACCATCTTCTAACATTCAATTTCAGACCAAAAACATCCACATTTCCCTCAAAAATCACTGAACATTGGTTTGAAAACTATGAATTTACACATTATTTATGGACTGGAGATCCAAATCTGCCTCACCATTGTGACATGGATCATGTATCCCAACACACAGGCCATATATAAGATTGCACTCTATTCACTGCTCTAATTAGTCTTTCACCAGGGCAGTAACTAGGGTGCATATCAAGCGGCACCGTTTCACTGTGCAATTTGAGGGCATGTTTCATGCTGCTTTCTCCAGGCATGCCCTGGGTGCCAAAATACCTAGCTCCAATGCTGCCTCTCAGTTTTAGTTACAGATTCCATGCCTCTTACCTAGGGTGAAATCAATCTTCATCGTCTTTGTGTACACACGGGATGCTGGTATACCCTTTGCATTGTTTTTTATACAGGTTTATGGAGAATAGAAAATGGAATGGTGGATATAGATGGTTATCATTACACAGCAAAAGCTCATGCTATTCTAATAAATATATTGAAGAAAGAAAACTATAATATCTTTCCCGTAACATCTGGTACAGCCCTGTTGATATAGTCTAGGACAGTGGTTCTCAATTTTTTGTAGGCAGGGACAGTTGGCAGAATATTGCAAACTCTGCAGGACATACTAATCCACTCCCTCCAAGCCAAATCCAGGCATATCCCCAGCTCTGCATAACACACTTTCTGCTTTGTGGTGATGCAGTAATGTGTCCCAAGAAGTGGCTGAGAACCACTGGTCGAGAAGCCAGGATATGAGAAGAGACTGAATACTGGTTTTTAACCTTAAATGAGCATTTCTACATTTTTTGACATTTAGAAATTTGGAATTATAGAATTCTAACAAAGTTCTTTTTGCTTAAGGCACATTTACAACCTAAGATCCATCTAATCAAAGAGTAAATATTAGAGATGAAAAGACACACAAGGTCATCTAGTGCACTCCTGAACACTCAGTAAAATGAATTAAAGAAAGCTTTTCAACCTTAAATATGAACATAAACCTATGCACTGGATTTATCTTTCAAAACAAAGAAGAGCTAAAAGAATCCATCATGTAACATGACTTCACTGAAGTCCACATAGTCACAGTAGGAACCACTTTGGACCAAAGGGTCTAATTAGTGTTCATTACTTTCAAAAAAATAACATTATTTAGAACACACATTTACTCTGTATTTTAGAAGTCAGGTACCTATTTTAATCTATATAAATAACATATGATGGGAAAAAGAAACTTGGACAAGCATCCAATTTTGGTTTCACTTAAGTATAAATCTGGTGTGATTGCACTGACATGAGTGAAATTGTGGTGGGATTACACTGGTGTATCTGAATTTAAAATCAAGCCAAGAACTATTACAACAAATAATAGTATTACCTTCTTAATTACTTTCATGTACAGTACAACTGCTTAACAACACTTCATGAATGTCTATGAATTATACAATGTTGCTCTAGCCATTTTGGTCTCAGGATATTAGACAGAAAAAGTGGATGAGGTAACATCTTTCAGTGCAGAGGTAGGTAACCCCTGGCACAGGGCACGCAAGCCCATTTGGAGAGGCACGCAGCACCCTCTGTGGCTCCACTGAAACTGCTATGCCAGCTGCTGAAAGCCAATCCAAGTGGCTCCTCTCAGTGGTGTGACTGGGGAAAAGCTGCTTCAGGCAGCTTCTTCCAGTAGTGTGCCGGGGGACCACCTTCCAACTTCAGCCAGAACTGCTGCCTGATTTTCAGGTGGTGGATGATTTTCCTGAGCAGAGAGCCACCAGCACTTGGCTGAGGATTAGGGAGAAGGTTGCTGACTCCTGTTTTAGTGGACTTCTGCCGGTGAGAGACGGACAAGATTTTAAGCTACGCAGCTTTTCTTCAAGTCTGGAAAAACTCTGCATGCCACAACTAAATATGAGGTAGAACAGATTGTTTAGCACTGACCAGGACCAGATTAAGGCTCCTGGGGCCCAAGGCTATCTGCTTTTGTAGAGCATCTCAGATCCCCCTCACCCCACCCTCCCACTGTGACAGTACTCTGCCTAGGAGCGGGGCAGTGCATGCCACCCACCAGCCATGCAGGGCAGGCCAGCACTCAGTGCTGGGGCCCAGCTGGCACTGCATGGGGCCTGCAGACCAGTCAGTTGTGGGGATAGCCCAGGATGGGCTGGTACTCAGCACTGGGGCCTAGCGCAGAGCACCTGCTTGGGGCCAGAGGCCACAGCCTGTGGCACTCCTAAGTCCCACCCAATCCTTGAGCTAGCTGGTCTGCGCAGGGGACAGGACTTGTGTGACCCAGGCCTCCTGAGATAACCTTCTGAATGTACCAAAATCAGGGAAAGCTGCAAAACCAGGCTCCAAACACCCAAACCACTGATGAGTGGTACTTAAACCATTCTCCCGGTCAGTAATAAAACAAGCTTCTGATTCCCCACTTTGGTCACCACTAAGCATAACAAAATAGAAACACCCCCTTTATGCACATCAGCTCCTCTGATCCCCACCTAACCCCTGCTTCCCTTAAAGAAATTGGTTCTCCTGACCCCAAAGGGTCAGCTGCATTACCAAGAACAATATAGGCTTGGATCTTATCCAAAATATCACACTGCCAGCCAATTCTTTAGTAACTACAACTAAAGGTTTAATATAAAAAGAAAACAAACAAAATATGAGAGATGTTAAAGGGTCAAAGTGAATCCCATATATACAAATGACTTAGAGTCCATAGAAAGCAAGTCCTTGAAGAATATGTAGTTTACAGGTTAGTCCAATTCTTCTAGTATGCACTCAGCACCTGGCTGGGTCTCAGTCCTTTGTTCAGTCCCAGAAGAAAAGTTCCAAAGGATGATGTTGATTGCAGGCCGCAGACTGAAGCTGAAGATTAAAGACAAAATGGAGAAGGGGCTATTGCCTTTTATCACATTCTCTCTCCCATGCTCTCTTGCCAAATCAAAAAGGAGTTGAGTCACATGGTCAGTCCGCATGACTGGCCGAACAGGTTTCTTTCTAGGCCCACTGCAGCTGAGAGTCTCCTTAATCAATGGGCCATTAAGATAACAGTAGTTTTGTGGACACCCAGTCTGGGATTGCTTGGAGTCAAATAACTTGGAGTACAAATAAAACAAATACATTCCTAATATCTTTTACAGACATAATACCTACAAATAAACCATATAATCATTCTAGCAGATTACAACTTTTCTGTTGATACCAAACATGGCATATCACATATAGATTATTGCAAATATGAAATATTAATGTAAAAGATAACCATAAATGGTCCCTTAGACCAAAACAGCGTCACAACTTGCACACAGGTGGCAGCAACGTGCCAGGGCCAGGGCTGGGAGCGCTGTCTGGCCACTGCATCAGGGGCCCCAAGCAGGGCAGCCTGAGCCCCTGGGACCCTGCTGGTGCTGCAAGGGTTTATACAGCAGCACTTGGGCCAGATTTTTGTACAGCAGTGGCATCCCCTGTAGGCTTGTGGCTGTAGCCCTTAAAGCCCCTGCTTTAAGCCAGGCTTGGTGCTGACATATTCTAAGGCAGTGGCTCCCAACCTGTGGCCTGCAGGGGCTATCAAAGTGACCCACCACTCCCGTCCCATTGACAGCATACGGGAGCTGCTGTCTGAGGACTCAGGCAGAGCATGTTGCCACGTGGCTAAGAGACAGATACAGGCTTCTTTATGCAGCCAAGGAGACAGAAGATCAGTGCTGCCCTCTCCTGGCTGTAGCAGAGAGCACGACAAAATGCTCGGCCTGTCTCCCTAAGATCCTGGTGTCCCTGCTGAAGCCAAAGGGATGGGAGCACTGCTTTTTCCTGCCCTTGGTTGCAGAAAGGAGCCATTGCCTAGGGACCCAGGTGGACTGCATGGGGCTACATAATGAATGCAGTTTCCCACTGCAGCCAGGGGGATGGGAGATCAGCCCCTTCACTGAACTCCTGTCTGGCTGCAGGGGATGGATGGGGGAAGGCCTGCTGATAGAAACTAGCCTCCCTTCAGGGTTGTAACACTGATATCTGTAGCCCTTGAGCCAAAAAGGTTGGGAACCACTGTTCCAAGGGACTATTCAAGGTAAAGTGGCCTATTAAAACCTTTGCAGTCCTAGGAAACGCCCAATCCAAATCCAAAGGAAGTAAACATATTAGTTTAGTTCAGCAAAACAAACAAGGAGTCTTGTGGCACTTTTAAAGACTAACACATTTATTTATCGCATGAGCTTTCAGGGGAGAAAATCCCACTTCGTCAGACACTTTGAAGATGAGGGAAATTACAAAATGGGGGGGGGGAATAAATGCAGGGACATGTAAGTCATGAGAACAGATCACACTAACAGCAAATCAAAACAGTTGTTAAGATTCAAATACTGGGGAACACCATACAGAGGAAAATGAGGTCAAATCATCAACTGTAGTAATGCAAGAAAAAAAGTGTCCTGATTAAGACCTGAAGCAATGCAACCGAATTTGCAAATGAATTCAATTCCCTAGATTCTCTCTGAAGCCTTGATTTAGTATTCGTTTGTGTGAGCACAGCACTTAACAAATTGTTAATGGAGTGATCATGAAGATTGAAATGCTGACCCACTGGTTTTAATTTGTTGTGGTTTCTGATGTTTTGTGCCCATTAATCCTTTGGCACAGAGACTGTCCTGTTTGTCCAATATATAAGGGAGAGGGGCATTTCTTGCACATGATGGCATAAATCACATTAGTGGATGAGAAGGTGAATAAGCCTGTGATGGAGTAGCTGGTTGTATTAGGTCCTGTAATAGTGTCTTTTGTACAGATATGTGGGCGAAGTTGGCAGTGTGGTTTGTTGCAGGGATATGCACCGGCTTTAATGATTCTGTTAGGTCTGTAGCTGCTGGAAAGTATCTGTCTAAGGTCGGGTGCTGTCTGTAAGCAAGAAGAGGTCTGTCTCCCAGGGCTTGCGAGAGGGAGGGGTCTTCTTTTAGAATAGGCTGCAAATCCCTGAGTATGTGTTGTAGAGGTCTGAGTTGGGGGTTGTAGGTGATGACTAGAAGCATTCTGTTGTCTTCTTTTTTGGGCTCCTCCTGTAGTAGCTGACTTCGGGGTACCCTCCTGACTCTGTCAATCTGTTTCTTCACTTCCACAGCTGGGTACTGTAGTTTTAAGAATGCTTGATAGAGATCCTGAAGGTGTCTGTCTCTATCTGAGGGATCAGAGCAAATGTGGTTATGTCTTAGGGCTTGGCTGTAGACAATGGATCGTGTGGTGTGTTTAGAATGAAAGCTCGAGGGCTGTAGGTAACTATACCGATCAGTAGCTTTTCAGTATAGGCTGGTGCTTATGTGTCCATCCCTGATTTGTATTGTAGTGTCCAAAAACTGGATCTCCTGTGTGGAGTGTTCCAGGTTAAGTTTAACAGTGGAGTGGAAAATTGTTGAAATCTCTATGGAAATCTTCAAGGAAATCTCTCCCATGGGTCCAGATGATAAAAGATGTCATTAATGTAGAATAAGTAGAAGAGAGGTGATTTACGATGAGACTTGAGGAAACATTGTTCTAAGTTGGCGATAAAAATGTTAGCATATTGTGGGGCCATGCAGATACCCATAGCAGTGCCACTGACTTGAAGGTATAAATTATCCTCAAATCTGAAATGGTTGTGGGTAAGTACAAAGTCACAAAGTTCAGACACGAGGTGCTGTGGCATCATTTGGGATGGTTCTTCTAATCAAACCTAGTTAAAGTGGCACAAGAGCCTGCCAGAACAACACATGCAAAACCTACAGACGTATCCCCACTGTTACAATGGTCAACACTCCCAAACACCTTTCAAGATCCGTGGATCCTACGTATACTTATCACAATGTAATATACTTCATCCAGTGAACTAAACAAGTACATGGTATAAATAATAACATGATATATCCATTCCACTGAACCCAACAACAACTGTTTGGGAAAAAACAGACAATTACTACATTTTCAATTGAACTCACACAGGACAATATTACAAGACAAAAACATCCTGTGTTACTGTGTCACATTATATCTGATCTATTAGGTACAAGATGAGGCTGGGAGCTAAAATTCATAACTGAGATACACAATATTATGAACTGAATAGACACACTGGATTTATGGCTTATTACAATAATCTGTAACCCACTAACAACACCCTCAACCCTTTTTTGTCCTATGCCTACAGGTGTTTGCACAGGCTGCTCCACACTGAATGGTCCCTTTGATATGTGCTCTCTACCTATGTTAAACAATCTGCGCCACCTTGTATTTAGCTGCGATGGTCCGAGTACCTTTCCCATATGTAGCCTCTTTGCCTCTGAAGCATCTGGCTCTGGACACTGTCAGAAGACATGATACTGAGTTCAATGGACCACTGGTCTGAGCCTTTATGGCTGTTCTTACTTTATGTAGCTTGAAAGTCTATCTCTCTCACTAACAAAAATTGGTCCACTAATATTATCTCACTTATCTTGTCTCAGTGAATTATACTGAAGATGCCATTCCTATTTTCATTTCTGTGCTCTTTGCCTCAAGTAGGCACCCAAATCCTCTACAAAATTCTGATTGCCAACTTTTCTCCCTACTCCTCTGTCTTCCACATCATAATAAGCCCCTTCTGCCCCACCAGTAATCACAATCTGGTCAGAACTCCCCAAGCCAACTCCTTCCCGTTTTCCACACAGCAATTTTGCTTCTGGATCAGCTTCACAACTTTGATTCATTCTGTTTCCATATCTATTCCATCCCCAACCTTGAGACATTCTCTCCCAGCCAGAAATCCTCCTCGCCTCTGGTTAGTGGCCCATCAATCAGATTGACAATGGATAACTGGGCAGTAAGTCACACTGGGAGCACAGTCGGAAAAGTAATGACTATTTCTAAAAAAAGAAAAGTGGAAATAACACCAAGGAGTCCCAGCTCACCCCTCTGAAATGCTTAACCTTTGACATAAATGCCCCATATATTTTCTTGTGGGGCAAGAATCGGAAGTGACACCAATTTTAAGGTGGCAGTCACTTGGAAAATGGCCCATTTCCAAAGGTGGATGAGTTTTTTTCTTCATTTGACATACATGGTGGAAATAAATAAAAATCATAAGCGTTTCATTAAGTGATGCAATGTCAATTCAAAATCAATTGGTAAAATAGACTGTGTACAGAGAACTTAAGTTGCATGCCTCTCTCTTACTTTGCTTGGAAATAAATGTGGCATGCATGCAAATAACAATAGAATAAAGCCTTCAATCATATGCGAGTTACCTTACATGGCCAAAAGATCTTTTTATGGCTTTTGGGACTTTGCCATCAGGCAGACCACATCAAAATGCCAGTTTGGAGACTCCCCCCCACCCCCCAATGAATACAGTGCAGACAACGTGGCTGTCTATTTATAGAAAGAAATAATTGAAAACCAAGTGGACCAGTAAAATATCTTCAACATAGGAAGAATCAGGCTGTGGTTCATGAAGGTCTTTCAGTGTTGAAAAATCTCCTAAATAATTGTAACAGAATGTTAGATATTAGGAAAATAGTTGAAGACTAATGAACAAGCAAAAACTCTTTGACAGAGCCACACTTTGTTCTGGCAAGCACAGTTACTAACTTCCTCGCTCTGTGAAAGAACTTCTCTAAATTATAGATCCCTCTCTATCCTGGATCTCTTAAATTAATGCATCGTATTTTGAGGTGATCAGCCACTGACCACATTTCAACCTAGTTTTTAATGCTCTATAAATATAGGATGATGGCAATCTCATAGACTATAGTAAATCTCATAGATATAAGTAAACGTTATATCAAATACTGCTAGTATTTATTTTACAGTAGCTCTAGCCAAGCCTATCAACTCCCCAATATAATCTTTAATGTACTGAAAATCATATTAGCATGAAAAGCAACCAGTAATTAAATTTACTAGCTGAAAGAATTAGCAGACACTTGCTATTCATTCATGACATCTTTACAGAAAAGCAGCACAATATTATGTGGTAAAAAAAATATATATATAGGACAAAAATCAGTTTTGGTTATGCAAAATGACTAACACAAAATTACATACATACAATATGAATATTTCATTGCCTCTGAAGCATCTGGCTCTGGACACTGTCAGAAGACATGATACTGAGTTCAATGGACCACTGGTCTGAGCCTTTATGGCTGTTCTTACTTTATGTTAAACACAAAAATATTTAACGAAACATTTATTTCATAAGAGTTCTGTGACACTGCCATCATCTATACTTACATAGCCCTGAGAATTGACTTACAACATAGACCTTAGCAGATCACTTGAAAATGTGGAACAAAAAGCAAGAAATTCTCATGGTGATTACAGAATGACACCACAAGAGATTATTTAATTTTGAACAAAAAATTTATAACAAAGCTTTCTCAAATAAAAATGAAAATAAAATGTACTTATTTTTTAAGTTCAGTCTTGCACATGAATCAGTTTATTTAAAAAAAAAGACTGAAACCAAATATAATTAAAAACTAAAAATGACCTATAAAATTAATAATTCATTCATTTATTTATGTATTTATTTATTTATTTTGGCAATGCATTTAAAATGAAAGAGTACAATAAAATAATTATAAAGGTACCTGATTTTAAAACAAAAAAAAGCTTTGTAAAATTTCTCACGGTTGTGAACCTTACAGGAAGTATGGAGATGGGCTGTGTTAAATGACTGCAACCTTTTAATTATTTTATTTTAATTATTTAAAAATATATATTCTTTTAATTTTTTACTTTCTAATGGGTTAATACAAAGCCAAGTGAAGACAATGGTAGTCTTTGGTGCTTACCAAAAGATTATGGGCTAATAACAAATAGGAAACTGAAATACTGAAGTCCAACATGCTCCTCCTTTTTATTTTTTTCCCCTGAATGAATACACAGTTAATTTGTCTGTTAAAACTTCCCAGAATTGTTCCAGTTAGTGCAAATTTATGGACTGGTTTTTATAGACACTAGTCTAGTTCTGTATCATAAATCTACATCACCTCCCAGACTCACTGGTAAAACAAAAATTGTCATGAATTTGTAGGTACCTCAACTTTAATGTCTTAGGAAAATGGTTTTTGTGTCTTTGCAACTCGTTCTCACATATACAGCCTCTTAAACATCACACTCTGTCACATGCATTAGTTCAACAAATTTTAACATCTCTTGTGATCCAATACTTGATGAGATAGAATTAGTGATGCATGCTGCTGGCAACTGGAAATGTGTACACGCACTGTCTCATATTGTCACTATACTTCAAATCTCCTTAAACTACAATTGCTAATGCCACAATAGCAACATGAAAGACTCTGAGTAATCTTTTCTTCTGATAATACAGACACTGGAGAATGTACATGTGACCATCTGCTGCAGACAAATATATCATTTCTTTCTGATGACAAATTAAAACCATTTAAAAAGATATAAGCATTGTCATTTATTGTAAATTTTACTCCTTTCATTTCCTTAAGTAACTCAAGAGGAACAGAGATGCTGCGTCAAATGTACTGTATGTTTGCATTTGTCACTAAGAATAATTGATACCACTGGCACTTTCCCACGCCTCAACAGTATCTGAATCAAATGGTGAATGTTATTCAGAAAGCAATGCTTGATTTAGCCTGTTATGCAAATTAAAGGGATACAAAATACTGCAGATCAACCATTTCCCGTTTGCAAAGTTTCCCCTCCAAAGGCATGACAACTCAACTTCTAGTAAATGTTCACAGCTTCTAGAGGCCTCTATTGCCTCTACTTATCTGACAAGAGCACTTGATGAGGTTATTTCTAAAACATAAAAATGAATGAAAAAACTAAATCTGGGGAAATGGAAAAGGTATCCATATATCTCATGTGAATTACATATATATAACATGCAAAGAACTACATTAAAAGAACACTATTTAGTTTGTCAGTCAAGCACACAAAAGATAGGAAATGCCAGAAATGCCTGGACAATATTAATCTCTATTCCTTTTTATGTGTATGCATTACGATATAATCTTAAATCATATAATATTTTTCCACAAGTGTTCTGTCTTTTTCAGTACAGCGAATGACTGGTGCTCACTTATAGAACAGTTATTCAAATTTGGTTTTCTCGTGGTTCAAAATGTGACCCCATTTCTTATTTACTGCATACTTTCCAAACCTCACTCTGAAGAGAAAATTATCAGTTTCTTCATGAACCTTTTTATACAGCCTCTGAGTGGTCACAAATATTGATGAATTTATTTTCACAACACCCCACTAGTTCCCCATTCTACACTTAAGGGACTGAGACACAGAGTGATTAAGGGAAAAGTATCCACTGATTTTGGGTATCCAGTTGAGAGGACTGGGACCTGATTTTCAGACTATTTAGCATTTTATAGGATTTTACATGTTCAGAGCACAGCTCTCATGGTTTTCAGTTGCAGCAGTGAGTCCTCACCCTCAGTACTTCTGCAATTCTCAAATCAGGTTCTCAGCAATGAGAAACATATAATCAATGAAAAAGTTTGCTTTAAGTGCCCTTCCTACAGAATTAAAGTTACACTGTTGCAGAGGCAAGGATAAAATACAGTTCTCCAGGGCATCATTCAATTGCTTTAACCACAAGCCCATTTTTTCCCTTCTCCCATAGTACCCCTGACTCATTCATTAAATATCTTGACCAAATTTGTCACTTTTGGTTGAGGGGTACACCAGGGCTGTGTGCTGTCTAGAAAGATGTGTTCCACTGCCATCAAGCTTCTCCACAAAACAATGGGGCTGGTGCGTCAAGTGTCAAACCTGCAGGTGGTCCTGTCGACGTATGGCTACAATGTTATCCTCACCATCCAGGACCCAGACAACACGGCACGGGTAGAGGCTTGCCATGCCATTTATTCAGCGGCCTCCTCTTCTCATATTAACTCCATAAAGAGCTCAGGCCTGATGATCACAGATGCGTGGCAGGTGAGCTTCCTCTCTTCCACATTCTGTGCTATCCAGTGGGGTGCAGGTTTGCTGCTCTATACAGGTATGTACCTTTCCTCCACTGATCCCTCTGTGCTGGAGAAATCAGAGGCTCAGGTGTATAATTCATTGCAGAGGTGGACAGGGCTGCTGCAGAGCTCTTCCATTTGGAGGAAAGTCTTGGTGACCAACCAGCTGAACATGCCCATGCTGTTGCATCAATTCAACATTCTGAGTCTGAACTCAGAGAATCTGGCTAGCCTCCAGAAGAAGGTCCTTGAGTTTCTCTGGCCAGGAGCACACTGGGTTTTCAAAGCTGTCCTGAGTCTTCCACTGGAAGAGGGCAGACAGGACCTGGCCAGGTCCACACCTTCTGCTGTTTAGCCCTGCAGAGATTCCCTTATGATGAACACACTTCAGCACGAATAGTGCTGAGGCATACCTTCCTCCACAGTCTCTTTTATTTCCACCTGGGACGTCTCTTCCAAGACCTCTCTGAGCTGCTGGTCTTTTACCATGATCTCAGAATCTGCAAGTTAGTTTCAGAGACCCAGGTTTGCAGCAGCCATCACTGGGTAGGATCTGCTTGCAGAACCCCTGCTTATATAACCCACACCTTTATGTGCAGGCAGTAGTATCCCTGGCTCATGTCATCAGACTCAGAGACCTCCTGCACTGCTGTTAAAGGGACGAGGAACACACCCAACATGGAAAATTTCAGTCCAAATAGTTAAAGTTTGACAAAGTTACTAGCAATTAGAAATAGGATCTTATATTGGAAAGTGACTGGTAAACTTAATAATAGGACATGCTACCAGCCCAGCCTATGATTTCTTAAAAATAGAGCCTTAAGAAAACATGGAAGATATGTACTGTACAATCCTATTACGTCATACAACAATGGAGATACTTCTTTCCCTTACATATCAAAGCATTTTAATTAGTTATGTTCTTATTCTCTTTCTGAGATCATTCTACAAACTGCCTTAACTATCTCAAATTTTGCTTATTTATCTAATGAAGTGTCTGACAGCCTCTTCTGGTATTAGCACCTTGAGCAAAAATTTTTAGAAAAATGCAATTTTGCTACTTACTCTCCAATCCTTCAGCATGTTGGACAATCCAGTAATAATGACATCAGTAATTTTACTTTTTCTATAAATCTAGTCCATAGTACATCCAGATATTACTGGACATGGCATATGTGTGGCCTAAAGGCTACTTTTTTCCCCATTCGGTTAATAACTGTGGCTCTTGTAACTTCAACAGGAGATGAATACATACATTCAAGGGTAAAATATGGCTTTAAAACCATAAACTTTGATATACATTTTCAACAGAGAAAAGAACTTTATTTTGGCCTTGTATGTACTCAATACATCAATCATATAGACTAGAGCCAGTTTACTGTTAAGCATTTACAATGGCAAAGATATAGTAGGTATTTACAATAGCAAAGGTATGTTTGCATACACCATTTTTTTTCACGCAGAGATAATGTGTGCACACAACTTGCACACCTGCATACACAAATAGACAATTATCCACCTAACTGCCCATATACGCACCCAGACACCTGGCTTAGTAACCACATTGAGGACTGGTACATATGAATTAGGCATGTACAATCACGTGCCCAGCTTTTAACATTTGGTCCACACTTGTGAAATGCTACACTCCACGCACACTCCTGTAATGTGACTTGTGTATCATTCATGTTCACCCTTCCAGTGTACCTATGTATGGCCTAAGGCTAAGTATGGCATGTAAGGTGGTTTTGGAATGCTCATGGCAATACTGAACATTACTGTTACAGTAACATGTTTCCTGCCACATCATATAAACAGGTTCATATGAAACTCTGTTGTTTTATAACCCCAACTGAAACACAGAGCGGTATTTACATGCCCAGCAGAGGCATGCATACAAGACCAATGCACCTTGGCCCAGAAGAGAAAGATTACACTCACTGCCAGACACAAAAGATCATCTGACCCCAAAAGGTGGTGAGGTTGAGGAAAGCACACTAAAGGAAAGAGACTTCTCTCTGCCCTGGGAATCCATCTTCTATGAAACACTAAGGAATGGCAATCCATCCATAGGACAGGAAGAATCTGACTACAAACTGATCAGTAGCCAAGCCTGTGAGTAAGCTGAACAGAAAGTGAAGACAGTGATCTTAGTTTAGAATGCAAGTTCTTCTCTTATTTGATTGTGATTATCTCCTCGACTGACAAACCAATTGATTTTTGTATTAGTTTGACATATTCACTTAAAATCTTACTGCAGTCAATAAACTTAGGTTTCTTTCATCTAAAGCAGTGAAATGTTGAGAGTGTGTGTAAGGCCTCACTGGAAGCAAAAGCTGGTGCATATCAATTTCTTTGTTAAATTGATGGACAAGTGTAAATGAGTTTGCAGTGTGCAGCGAGGTGTACTGAACCATGCAAGACAGTAGTTCCCAGGGCTGCATCTGAGTCTGGGGGTGTTTGCTGGAGGACCACCCCACGAGTACATAGTGAGAGCACTCTTCCACTGATTGAGGGACCAATTACACGCAAATGGCTGGGCATGCGTGGACAAGAAGTTCACACAGCAAGGCAGGGTAAATTGGGTTTCTGGAGTGGAGATTAGGTGTAGCACAGCAGCATACAGTCCAGACTGCAGGAAGGGAACATCATGACACTGCACACAAATGGTATACTTATATAAAGACCATACCTGCAGTATTATAAACACTCATGTCTTAAGCAGAAATTCTGTTTTCTCAGACGTGCATACAGTAATTCATAACTTCTGTACAGACTCATTTTAATTCCTTTGGGGAAGAAGTTCCAGAATATTCTAATATCTTAATTTCTCTTTGGCCCTTCTAATGTCACAGGGTTAAGATAGAGCATGCAAGCAAGTTTCATATGCTTTTTAGTTCTTGGCAATGATGGGTCTCTCTTCTGGACTTCAATGCCATATGGCACTGAGGACCAACTAACAATGGACAGCCAATTAGAAACAAGTTTGCTGAATGAAATAGTGACACAAAAGACCATGATACTTTTTCCAAGGAGAGAATAGCCCTCGTCAGCAAAGAACTTGTAGAAACTTAACTACTGTATTTATTCCTAGGGTATGTCCACCACAAGTCTCTTTTATTTTGACATAACACTGGTTATTTCAAAATAAAAAAGTTTTGGTCGACACGACGTTTTCTTATTTCGAAACAACAGAGCTCGTCGTTTTGAAATAAGAGCCATCATTTCGAAACAGCTTAAACCGCTTTTGTTTCGAAACAGCGGTTATTTCAAAATGGGTGGTTTCAAAATAACTTATTTTGAAACAACGAGCTGCATGTGGACATAGCCCTAGATATTTCAGTATTAAAAAGATGTCAACAAATCAGAGGGAGCTCAGTCAACATCATCATAAATGATTGTTGATCTGGAAGAACAGGTTAACGAGGAAAGTAAGTATATATAAATTATGAAAACTAAATAGATTCAGAAAATTAACTGTGTACAGCTTGAATAAGCAATAACCTGGATAAGAGGTGTGAAGAATACAATACCCATCTGGAAGAAACTGTAGGATATAAACATGAAAAAAAGAATATATTTATAGATGATCCAAAGGAGAAATAACCAGCCATATTTGGATGAAATTAAGAAAAAAAATGTAACAGGGCTGAACACCAGGAACATTTTTTCATGGTGAACCCCATTAAACTGTGACATAGTCTTTCAAGGAAAGTGGTTGAGACACAGTCAATTAAAGTTATTTAAAATCAGATTGGAAAAGTCCTGTAATTATATGTTATGGAAGAATTCAGCATTGGTAAGGACAATGTGTCTTCCATCACTAATTTCTACACTGTTATAAATGACTGAGAAATGCTTATTGCTCTTCTCCAACAGTAGCTCAGAGAAGAAAGTTGTAAAGGGAATATGCCATTGATTATTCTCAATGGCTGTGTCTACACTGGGGAGCTATTTCAAGTCAATTTAACAAGGACAACTGTAAGTTGACCTAAACTTGACCTTGTTAATTCAACTTATGGGTATGTGTGCACTAGTAGACATACGATCTGGCTCCATGGCCCCAATCCAGCTCCTGCCACCATTGGCAAACAGTTGAGAGCCAGATCCAGCCCTGAGCTGCTTGCTGCAAGCAGCAAGAGGCACAGAGCCAGTTCCTGCCACCTGCTGCAAGCAGCACAGAGCCCGATCTGCCCTGAGCGACCTGCCACAAGCTGGACTGGGCTTCCAGCCGCCTGCCAGTGGCAGGAGAAGCCAGCTCCTAGCTACTTGCTGGCGGTGACTTCGGCTGGATCGGGTCCCTGGGGCCGGATTGGGACCCAAGGTGAGACAGAGGGCAGGGCCCAGGGCTTCCTGCCCTATAAAGTTGATTTACTTGTGGGGCTTCCTGCCTTGTGAAGTTGACTTAAAAGCTTAAGTCAACTTGCTGGGCAGGTTTTATTAAGTCAACTTAAGCAAGCGCTTGAATCAATTTAATAAATTCTAAATTTGGCCCTGGAGTTTCTGAAGTCAATTTAAGACAGATTAAGTCAATGTAAGCCTCCAGTGTAGACACAGCCAATGTGAAGTAAAAAAACAATTCAAAGTATATGCCTTGTACCCTATGTCAATAACTGACAGGAACTAGCAACTGGAAATGTGAATTCAAGACCATTCATGTATTTGAAATGGCAGCATCAGCTAAGATCTGAAACTGTTCTTCCTCTAGCTTACGAATTTTAGCAGCCTCTCTCTCCCTGTGCAATAAGCCCACTGACTGCCTTTTTGTGACAGAAAGCAATATAAAGGATACTGTGTTTTAGTACTTTGCACTCAAATATACTAGTGACAGAATTCCACAGAGAGATTTATGTACTAACTTTTTAGCCACTTTTAGGCCAGAAGAATGTCCACAACATATATCATCGTACAGAAAATATGCCAAAAAAAATCCATGTTCAAATAAAGTCCAACAAAAACAGACAGAGACTTCTATAAGTAAAGCAAAAGGAACAGGGCAAATATGAAAGCTCAATTTAAATGTTAACACAAAATATCCTTAAGTGAAACCGAATTGTTACAGTTGACAATACCCAAGAATGCACTAAAAGACACTGTCCTTAATTACAGTGGTTTTGGCATGAGACATTCTAGCAACTGAATCTCTGTCTTAGAAAAATCAATATAATTCTTATAAAGACAGAGACAGTTCTATTTCCAGGTCCACCCGATTGACATGAAGATATTTCCTTGAGCAAGGCATGTAGGCCTACATTTTCAAAACCATGCACTAACTTAAAGGTCTACAACTGTGGGCTTAAATTTCAATGGTGCCAAACACCTGAAACTCCAACAGAAGTCACTAAAACTGTGAGTGTAAAGCACCTCAGATAATGAGTTCCAAGGGATTAGATTTTCAAGGGTATTTTGACATCTAAAGTTGTAAACCTATTGATTTCAGTGAAAGCTATCTGTCTCAAGTACTTTGAAAAATCCTACTAAGCATCCATCTGCAATATTATGTGCCTAAATACCTAGAACCAAATTTTCAAAGGTATCAAATTGGAATGGAAAAAATTAAAGGCATGCCAAATTACTGCATGCTTTTGAAAATAAGAGGATGAAATTTAGTCTCACTGAAGTACTGGCAAAACACCCATTGACTTTAATAAAGGCCAGGATTTAGCTTTCTGTCTCAACCTCTTCACCAGCAAAAGGATTGTAACGCATTTCAAAAGTGTGCTGTACCTACACTAAGGGTTCTGCAGCAGCAAGGCTAATGCACCATAGCTATGCTGTCCCAGCATCATAGTACAGAAGCAGCCTACAGTGATGGAAGGCATTTTTTTTCCTTTTCTGCAGCAATTCCTCCTACACAAGCAATGGTAGCTCTGTTGACAGAAGCACTGTTTCATCAACCTAGCTGCATCTACACCAGGGTGTAGGTCAGCATAACTATGGTGCCCAGGAGCATGTATCTTTGACACTCCTGGGCACTGTGGCTATGTCAACCTATCTTCCTCTATATGCTGCTCCCCAGAGTCTGAATCTTAACAACTGGTTTGATTTGCTGTTACAGTGTGACCTGATCCTGTGATTTACACTTCCCTGCATCTATTTTCCTCCCATTCTATAAGGTCCCACATCTTCAAAGAGTCTGACAAAGTGCGATTTTCTCCCACAAAAGCTCATGAAATAAATATATGTTAGTCTTTAAGTCCCCCAGGACTTCTTGCTTGTTTTGTTGAAATAGACTAACGTGGCCACCCCTTTGAAACTTGACTACATTTTAAGTGTAAACCAGGCTGTAATAGGATTTGTCTTTAAACTTTTGCTATCTTCTAGCTCTTTTCCTTTTTGTAAAGTACACTACTAGCACTACTGCTATACAAACAATAAATAAATGAATAGTGATGTGCTTTGAAGATGGAAAGTTCCGTATAACTTAAGTTTTATAATTAGACAAATCTGTTATGGAGGACGTAGAGAAGACAAAAAAATAACCTCAATTAAGATATTTTCTCACATTCAGAGGACTAGAATAATTGTGCTATATCTTGTGGGCTCAAAGTTGGAAATGACAAGGGAGAAAGACTGAGCATCTTTATTGATCACAGGATGATTAAGAGCCACCATTGTGAAGCAGACATGAAAAAAAGCAAAGACACTCCTAGTATGTACCAAGAGAGGTACTTCCAATTAGGATAGGAAATTAATAATGTCATTGTATAAGGCACTAGTAAAACCTCACCTGGAATACTGTATACCTTGCTGGTAACCCATGATAAAGAAAAAAGATTAACGGTAAGTCAAAGTGGAACTGGTACACAGAAGAGGTACTAGGATGACCCGGGGAATCAGAACCTATCTTCCAGGAAGAACTTAAAAGAACTTGGCTTGTTTAGCTTTGAAAATGAATCTTGAGGGAGGCATAATTGCTCTTTATTAATACCAAGGAAGGAGAAGAGCTATTTCAACTAAAGGACAAGGATACAAGAACAAATGGGTATGATTTGAATAAATTCAGGCTGGAAATTAGAAGTTTTCCAGTGATCTGCAATGTGAAGTTGGAAGACAGCCCTCCAATAAATTAGTGGAAGCAAACAACTTAATTACTATTAGGATGGAGCTTGATAAATTTATGAATGGGATTATCTGATGGATCCCTAAAATAAAAGGGAACTAGGTTTACTGAGCCACAAGGTCTCCTCTGGTGATCCGCAAGGTCTCCTGTGTTCCTAATAAAATCCAGTACAACTGGAAATTCATTTGCAGCTCTAGGCATTTAAAAACAACTCCACAATCTCTCATAAATAATAAATTAACAATATTTTGCACTAATTAGGAACTTTCCATTTGAAGATCTCAAGTCATTTGAAAAAGGCAGAGAGAAAAAAATGACTGCAGCCTCAGCCAGTCCTAATGTAAGCAGAGACATTATTCGGAATAGAAAAAAAAAAGGGATTAATCTAGAAAAGGAAATGAACGGGGGAAAAAAGATTAAATAACAAAGAATCTCTGCATTCCTTATGTTTTACTCATACCGCAGGCATCTTCAGTCCTTTAAGGACCTGTTCAGGCAGCACAAAACATTGTATATGTAAGAGAGAGATGAGTAGAAACAACAAAGCAGCTGCAAGTGCTCAGAATTTCTGAAAATCACACCACTTTTATTTAGCCCTTCCCAGATATTTAGGTTTGAAAATCTGGGACATATTTTACAAGACTATTCTATTTTTCAGCCACAGACTGGATGTGCAGAGCAGTCTGCAGCCGGGAAAGGTCAATTGGTGTGGGAAAAAAATTAAGACCAGGCAAAAAGTTAAAAAAACAAGCCAAACATGGATTGTTCCCCCCACAAACATCCTACCCCACTCCCCCAGGCTTGAAGAACTTCAGAGAATTATTTTCCAAGGTGGATATGCATAGCCTTTAAAGACCCTCAAAAAAAATTGCCTGAGAGTAGGGAGTCACACTCCTCACATGCTCACACTACTATTTTCACTGAGAAACTTCAGTGATGTGGGCTATCAGATGAACATATTTCTTGCACAGAACACAATCAAGAGTGCTACAGGGCTATACTGCTAACTCTAGCTAGCTCATGCAATAAATAAATTTGTTAGTCTTTAAAAGTTCCACAGAACTCCTTTTTTTGTTTTGGTAGTGCTAACTCTGCTTCTCCAAAACAGAAAAGTAGGCGTACAGTAGACAAGGGATTCTACTTCACTCCACTTGGCAACACTTGAGCTGTTCCCCAGAATATCACTAGGAGGCATCTGTCCAGCAGGTCACATGAAAGCACCCATCTACAATCTCATTTACTCATATTCAATTTGTGATCCCCTATAACTCTAGATCAGGAGTCTAACACTCAAATCACCGTGAGGGCCACACGAGGACTAGTACATTAGCTCAAGGGTCGCATCACTGAAACCTTTTCATAGAACGATATTGCAAATATCGGTAATGATAGTATCATTAGGGGCCACAGGAAATAGCTTTAGGGGCAGCTTGCGGCCCATGGGCCATGTGTTTGAGACCCCTGCTCTAGATCTATTTCAGGTAAAATGATCACCTAGATAGTTATTCCCCATTTTGTAGTTGTGTATTTGATTTTTCCTTCCTGAGTGAAGTATTTTGTACTTGTTTTTATTGAACTTCGTCTTGTTGATTTCAGACCACTTCTCCACATTGTTAGAGTCATTTTGAATTTTAATCCTGCCTCCAAAGTGCTTGTAGCCTCTCTCATTTTGGTGTATGCACAAATTTGATCACACTCTCCAGGCCATTATCCAAATCATTACGGAAATTATTGAACAGTACTGGACCCAGGACCGATCCCTGTGAAACATCACTAGCTATGCCCTCCCAATTTGACAGCAAATCATTGACAACTACTCTTTGAGTACGGTCTTTCAACCAGTTATGCACCTACCTTATAGTGACTGCATCTAGACCAGATTTGCCTAGTTTGCTTATAAGAATGTCATGTGAGAATGTGTCAAAACCTGATCAAGACCTATAACATCTACTAGTTCCCCCCATCCACTAGGTCAGTGTAACCCTTTCACACCAAAAAGTGAGGTTAATTTCATATGATTTATTTTTGACAATGCTGGCTATTTCTTATAACTCTATTATCCTCCATATCAGTGGTTCCCAACCTTTCTGGTTTGAAAGCCACAGATATTTTTACAACTCCAAAGGACCATGTGTCTCCAGCAGCTTTCCTCTCAAACCTCTTCCACTGCAGCTAGATGCAAGGAGTTCAGCAAGGAGGCTGCCTCCTTTCTGATCTCCTGTCCTCATTCGCAGCAGCAAGCAAACCGCATGCATCCTGTTGCATCCTGTAGCTCTGTGCACTCAACAGAGATCCCTCAGCACTAGTGGCTTCCTTCTTCAGCCAGGAGGACAAAAGATCAGTGCTACCCTCCCTCTGGCTCCAGCAGGGACCCCAGCATCTAGACACCCAGGCAGAGTACTTTGTTCTCTGCTAGAGTTGGGGGAGGGGAGAACTGATCTCCCCTCTTTCCAACTCCAGGAAGGACCACACTACCTATGGACCTAGGCAGAGCACTTTGCTTTGCTCCTTACTACAGCCAAGGGTAGGGTAATGCTAATCTCCCAGCCCCGTGGCTGCAGCAAAGAGCCTGCACCAATCTTGTAGCCTAAAGCAATACATTCTGCCTAGGTCTTTAGGCAGGGGCTCCCTTCCATAATCAATGGGAGTGGAGAGGTGGGCTACTTTGATCCTGATGGCCACTTTTGGCCTGTTGGCCAAAGGTTGAAAACCACTGTAATAGGTTACAAATCCATTGTTTCATAATTTTTTCCAGTATCATTCTGACAATTGACATTAGGCTGACTGAGTCCTCCTTGCTTCCCCTTTTAAACATAGGTACTATGTTTGCTCCTCTCCAGCCTTCTGGGACATTTCCCATCCTCCAGAAATTCTCAAAGATAATTGCTAACAGCTCCAAGATTGCTTCAGCTAGTTCCTCAAGTACCCTAGGATGAATTTCTTCAAGCTCTGATTACTTGAGTACACTAACTTACTTAAATAGTCTTTAACCTGTTCTTTTCCTATTTTAGATTTTATTCCTTCCCTCTTAATGTTAATTGAGTTCAGTTTCTGGTCATCAATTGCATACTTTTCTTATTTGTTTAACAAATGTTTTATTCACCTCCTTTTCCTGATTTGGTGGTCTATAGTAGACCCCCCCACACACACCACAACAGGACTCCTATTTTTAACCCTTTTATATTCACCCAGAAATTCTCACTGGCCTTCCTCCCACCTCCTAATGGATCTCAGAACAAGTTTCTACACTCTTCATATATAATGCAACCCACCCGCTTTTTTCTTTTTTTGTGATGTACTAATCAACGCATTCAAAAAGCTTTAATATTTTCTAAATGTATTTCTAACAACTATCCTACACTAATCAAGGCCCTATCTTGTGAGGTCTTGTGTCCCCTGGGTGATGCCACGACCCATCAACTCTTATCGGTATCAGTGACCATTTAGGGTGTCTAGCAGCTGGTGGGACCGGGTCTAACTGCTTAAATGGAACCATATCCTGAATGTAGCAATCAGATGGAGCAGCATTAAACATCAGAAGTTAGCACATGGATTAGCAACATCAAACCCAATTAAAAAAAACTTACAGGGAGGATTTTCAAAAGTCTAATTCTGCTCCTATTTTAGTCAATGTCAAAACTCCTATTAACATCAATGGGTATAGAGTTACAGTAAGTCTATACTGAGTGTTTCTGAAAAATTCCTCCTTAATCTTTACTGATGTTCATGGAACTGCTAAACTGCCTATCGAGATTGATGTGCACACACACAGGCCTGAGAACTTTACAAATACTAATGAATACATCCACAAAACAGTTCTGTGAAACAGTTCACAATTATTACCCCCATTTAACACACACGGAATTGAAACAGAAAAATTAAATTATTTGTCCTACGTCATACAAGAAAGCTGCCACAGAGTCAGAAACAGAACTTAGATCTCATTGAGCATTAGTTGTAAGTCTGCCCTTCCTCCCGGATTCTTTTCCATTACAACAGGTGATTTGACTTCACCCTCCTTTACGTGCTGTTTCCCAGTGTTTGAATCTTAACAACTGCTTTGATTTCCTGTTACAGTAGGACCTGACCCCATGACTTCCACTTTCCTGCATTTATTTTCCTCCCATTCTGTAAGTTCCCCTGTCTTCAAAGTGTCTGACAAAGTGGGATTTTTTCCCACAAAAGCTCATGTGATAAATAAATGTTAGTCTTTAATTGCCACAGGTCTCCTTGCTTATTTTGCTGAAGTAGACTAACATGGCTACCCCTTTGGAACTTCCACCTGTATGGTTCTAATTTTAACTCTTTGGCTGTGTTCACACAGCCTCCTTATTTCGAAACAACAGAGGTTGTTTCAAA
>ML681990.1:27619046-27652594 GCA_007922195.1 Podocnemis expansa | reverse complement strand
CAGCCCCCTTTCTGGGGCTTCAGGGTGAGCTGCCGCAGCGGCTCACCCCCAGGGGGCTGCAGCCCCCTGACACAGGTACCGAAATAGCAAGTTCACAGTGTGAACCTGCTATTTCGATTCCCACTTTTTCCCCTTATTTCGAATTAACATTTTGTTAATTCGAAATAAGTTGTTCCGAAATAAGGGTTATTTCGATATACGGTTGTTTCGAAACAACCGTATTGAAATAACCCGCTGTGTGAGAACACAGCCTTTGATACTAACAAATCAGATGTCTTTTAAAATATGGTATTTACAGTTTAGGGCTCATTGAGAATCCTAACTTCCATACACAGGATACCAGTAACTCCCATTGATGACAGTGGAGTACAAGTAAATTATTTTTTACCCTTGCATGAAGGCTCATATCAGGGCTAATGAGAGTAGAGCTAATTTTTCAAGCCATGAAGTATTCAGTCAAAAATATGCATTTATTCCTAGTCAAATATGTCTGTCTGCAGAAACATGCCTGAATCTGTTTATAACTATTTCAGCCAGAAAATTAATATCCAATATCAGAAAAACAACACAATACAAGAAGCTACAAAATTTTACTGAATGTAGCAGTCTTCTTGTAAATGTGGCATAACATAATGAAATCATGGTTAATATGAAGAAAAGTATTGTTTCCAATTCCTAGATGCAAAAATCTCGCATTGTAGCTTCCAGAATAATAAAGTTGAACCATTTTGATGAAGACAATGGTTATATGTTTATAGTATACTTAAGATTTCTGCTTTTGCCCTTGGAACTTCCTTTTCATATTTTTGATTGAAGCTTTATCCCTCCCATACAGTCCATTTCGTTTCAGTGAGAACATCTAATGAACCCAGATGACTGATTGCCACTGGTTTCCACCTCAAGAGAACTGCACGTCATTGAGACCGCACTAGATAAAATGACTACAAATAGAATTAGATAGATAATAATTGGTTTGATTTTTGCAGGACTGGTCACACTCCTGTTGCTCTATCCTTGTCATTACTCTTTTATTATGCATTTCATTCTCATTTTGTCACCATTACTGGAAGCCAAGTGCTGTGGACATTATAAAACAGCATTATTATGAGACTGTAGTCATACAGTTGGTCACTGAACTTGAGCATCTTGGTATAGTCACATCCTCACTACATCAACGATCATTAAACAGAATGTTAAAATGCAGTACAGAAGTCAGAGATAGACACATACTGATACAGAAAAGAAAAAAAAAACAAAACTGGGGGAAAGGAGAGAGTGATATGTGACTTTGCAATATGAAGAGATAATATGATCAGTGCACTGGAATGAAATATTGTAAAGAGGAAATCCATGTTTTCACAGTATATTTTGTACTGGAAATGAATCTGCATTCTAAAGTGACTCCAGTATTATGCTAATTCATTTGCTTATTCAAATTATCTATTGTAACTGTCATGCTAGGTCTGAAAAAGCCAAGACATCTTGTAAAATGTGTGACCCAAAGCTAACCTTTAAAAACATATTATAGGAAAACACAATGGCAATGTGATAAGTAAGCTAGGGCTTTGATATGCAAGTGTAGTGTTAGTAGTTTCTTATTAGAGGATAGCAAGGTAAATGAACTGCTTCCCTATCTTTAAGCACCTGATGAAGTGGGGTTTTCCCCAAACCAAAACTCATGTGATATTTAAAATTGTTCAAGTGACACAGGACTCCTTGTTTGTTTTGCTTCCCTACCTGTTATCATTGTTTTACCTGAAGAGGTCAAAAGGGAACATTAACATTAAAGATCAGTGTTTTACTGCCCTCTTAAAGGTCAAAATTGCCCCCCCCATGGACCTTTGACGTACCAATGTAAACTGTCTATTAACAGTGCTAATGCAGCTAATTACCTGTGGTGCCTGAAAGATGAAGTAAAACAAGCAAGTAGTCCTGTGGCACTTAAAGACTAAGAAATTTATTTATTGCATGAGCTTTCAGGGAGAAAATCCCACTTCATCAGGCACATTGAAGATGAGGGAACTTCCACAGGATGATGAAGGGGGAAGTTACAGAAAGGTGAAGGTTTTACTTCACAGGAAAATATACTCCTCCAAGCAAGACAGTATCTATGAATGTCAAAGCTCACATGAGGAAACTAACTGCAAATACACACCTAGCTACAGCTATAAAGAGAAGTTTGGAGTATAGTTCCTTTATTTCACATTTGTCCAAGCTTCTCAAATCCCAGCCAGACTCAGAATCACCCTGTTAATTCTCATGGAAGAATTAGAAAAAAAAAACTCTACACTTGGACTATTTGGTCTATATTCCTTTGAACTGGATCTTTAACAATTCGAGCTGTGAAACAAAGAACTTAAATCCATCCAAGTACTGGATGAATCCCTAAGATCTGCAATCTCCAAATTGTTCCAAGGACTTGCTTCACATGGACTCAATCATTTGTATGTACATGATCCACTTTAATTCTTTAACATCTCTCATGTTTTATTTATTTCATTTTTTATAATAAAGCTTTAGTTCTAGTCACTAAAGGATTGGCTGGTAGCTTGTTATTTTAGGTAAGATCCAAAACTATATTCTTCTGTGGAATGTGGCTGGCCCTTTGGGTTCAGGAGAAACCTTTTTGAGTAAAGAGTTTAGAATTTTGAGCAACTTGTCTCTTTACTGATCCCAGTGACCATTTGGAAGCCAGGAGCTGGAACGCAGTAAAGGGGCTGTTTGTATTTTGTTATGCTTCTTGATAACCGGTGCAGGGAATCAAAAACATGGCTCGTTACTAATCAGAAATCTGGCTTCAGTGCCAACCATCAGTGTTTAGGGAGTTGGCCTCTCATTTTTGCAGCTTGCTGTGATTTTTGCATTTTTGGGTGGTTATCCAAGGAGGCCCAGGTCATAGTAACTACATACCCACAAGTGTGCCATGTTGGTCAAACCCCAGGGTAAATGCCATCTCTTCATAACACTACTTTATAATATGAACAGCACTTGAGTCCCAAAAATGATGGTAAAATGAAGATAATGTAGCATTCACAGAAAATTAAGTCCCCACTCCTTTGGTTTTTAAATCAGAATCTGTACCACTTTTAATCAATCACCAAAACAGACCTATCAACAGAGAAAAAGTAAACTTGAATTTGATTAGTTAAAATGTATTTTCAGGGGAAAAACACCTACCATAAATGCAGCAATTCACTGTAAATGCACCTAATGAAGCAGGCAAATATAGGCAATCAACAATTCACTCACACAATGTATTTGCGGCAAGCTATATTTGCCTACATCAAAATATTTGTGTAAGCAGAAATTATGCAATCTAAATGTAGAAAAGCAGGGTATAACTTGTGTGGACAAATAAAGCCATGAAATTAAACAATTCAACTATTTTCCTTTCAACGATGGCATGCATCTCCCCTGACCTTAATCTCACCCAAATGTTTTAAGCTGACAGAAGTACTGAATTCTAATTTAAAAATTTTGGCATCTGCTTTAATAAGATCTTCTTTCAAACATTATACATAAAATGGTTTTTAGAAAGAATCAGCATCAAAGGAGTCATTTTAAAATAAACGGAAAAAAAGGTATTTGTTTCAGTAGACTTCAGTATGATATTTTTTGAAGTTAAAACTCCATGGCATGGAAATGGTAGAGAAAATTGAGGAGCATGGAGCTGCAGGAGAGGAATGAGATGCCAAACAGCACAAAGGAGTCTGAAGGATCTGGTGGGTTATGTGAAGGGTACTGGGGACGTCTGTGTGTGCAGTGGGCGTTGCTGGGAACCACATAACACATAGACAAGGACAGGCACTGTAAACAATTAACATTTTCTGGATACAGAATTTAAAAGTCCCTGATCTACCACCAGTGGTTAAAGTATAATTTGAGGGGCCCCAGAACCTTCCTAATCTTTGAGCTCCCTTCCTGTATTGCATTGGCCCCCTTCATGCATGTTTGGGCCCAGTTTTTCTAGATTCTAGAATCTGGGCCCCAGAACTCTGGCCAGTCGAATTTGCATTCCAGCTTACTTCAACCCTTGTGTACACCACTGAAAGTGATGTGAGTTTTCAAATTAACTTCAGTGGGCAAAGGATTTTCTGATGTGGATAAAAGCTTCATCCTCATTCCGTCCATTCCACTTTACCTTGCCACCTGGGCAAATTCTCTGACCACACCTTGCCATTGGACTGTTCTGCATTAAAAGGTTATTGCCTCTCTCCAAGTTGACCTTATTTACCAACAAAATTTGAATTTGGGGGTGAAAACTTGTTCCCACTGAAATCTAATGGAATTCAGTTATTGACTTCAATGGGGCCAGAACTTCACCCTTGACACTCATAAATCTGGGACCTCCTACAAAACAAAACAAAAAAAGAAACCCATCATTTGAAAAAAAATTAGGATGTAGAGGGACCAGCTATCCTACTCACAGGACGTGTGGAAAGAATGAGTCATATCCGTCTCCATATCTGCCCACAAAGCATGCTGCACTACAATAAAGGATGATCAAGGTATGCCTCACCTGACCTCCCTTCTGTGCATTTGGGCAAAGATTATGACCTCTTCTTTATGATAGTTCAGCCTTGTGGCTCAATACAACAATATTGCCCAATGATTTTTAGGTAACAGAGTGGCAGACGATCAGAGACAACTGGTACCTGCAGAGATTGCCAGGACAGAGTGAAGGCAGTGGCTTTAGCAGATGGTAATGAGCATGCTCAATACAGACCAAATAGGAAATGGGGGGGGGGAAGAGAGCAGGGACCCATGTGCCTTTCCTTTGTGTTGCTTCTGCAGAAAGTGAAGGAGCCTTTACCATAATGCAACCACAATGCTACCCTATTCACAGCTCAAATGCAGATTTTTTTCTGTCTAACTAAATATCAGATCACAAAGTGTTTTACACACAGTGATAAAATTAGGAATTGTGACCTTAAGATATCTTAAAGGAGAGTTACAGAGTAACTCAGGAAGATATAGTCTGGTATCTAATTATAAATATTCTTTATTACCAACACATCAAGGTAAATTAATACATATTCTGTAACACTACATGAAATCAGGAAAGCACAATTCCTAAAATAGATGAAAGTCAGTCATGTCTTTCATGCTTCATTCAGAAGGTTTTCACACAGATTAAACAGGGGAAAAAAGAATAATTTTCCCAAACTGGCCAACCCTCATATCATATCACATTGAAGCAAACCCATATGAGAGAGTTTAGCTTCATTCACTTTCAAGTGAAAGTGGTACAGGTTGTATTAACACAAAGCCACAAGAGAAATCTCTTGATCAGAACAGATTCAGCAAACTCTGTGACCCCCTGGATTAAAAAGCAACTTACATGGGCAGAATACAGCTTTTTCAATTTGGTCCTGAAAGATGCTGAGCAATCTCACCTTGCATTGAAGTCAATAGAAATAAAAAGCCATTCAATATTTCATGCACGTGCTCAGACCCATGCAGGATCAAGCTGCCTGCAAACAAACAATTAACCAGATACCATTTATTATTTCCAAATACAAATGGTCCCTGTGTACCCAATAAACCATGATCAAGGTAATTTAGATTCCTTCTGTAATTATCACTGCTTGTGAGCCTATGCAAACACACTGAATAATCCAATAATGCCTTCTGAACTGTTCTAGCTGGGAAATGTCTCATCCATTTGAACCCAAAGGGTAAATAAATTAACTATTAATAATAAAGTGTCTATACTTTTACTGGAAAAATTAAGTCAAGATATTTTAAATCAGTTTGCCTAGAAACATGTTTGTAGTACCGTATTTTGAGGGATTGAAGTGTATATTTAAAAAATTTTTAAAAATAATTTGGACAAGCCACCTGCCTCATCACATGAAAGAAGCACATGGAAGCATGGGTCAGTAGAAGAACAGAACTGGCACTCAGGAGGCCTGGATTCTATTTTTGGCACTACTATTTACTATGTATATGACTTTGGGGAAGTCTCTTAACAATTCTGTGCCTCCATTTCCTCTTCTTGAGATCTATAAATGAAAAAGTGCTAAATATTAAAGTAAAATTACAGTCTCTTTAAGTGAAGAATTATGTCCTAAAATATAATAAATACCACAAGCTACATTCTCAGCTGGCATGCATCAGCAGAACTTCACTGTCTTCAACAGAGTTATTTTGCTTTACACCAGCTGGTGGTCTGACCCCATAAATCCAACAATCCTAGCTCAGAATTTCAAAAAAATTCAGTTTATAAATCAGTACTCACCATTGACAGGAAACAGATTTTTTTCGGAAAAGCTGCTATCGTATTGCAGATGCTACAAAGTAAAATCATCCTGTGATTTCAACTCCATAAAGGGAGTTCAAGCAAGATCAGGCCTTTTGATTGATAAATTAATCCACATACAGTTCAAACTTCTTTAATATTTGTTGCATTCTAAAAATACCTTCTCTGGATGACTCATATGCCATAAAGGGAGTGCATCTGCTGGAGGAAGTAGAGAAGCTAAAGTGCTTCTGTGTACTTTTTTCCTGAAGTCAACATTGCAGTAATTCTGAGCTGTAGCATAAAACAAAGATCCCAATTCTGCTAGCTGCTCCAGGCAGCTTAATCAAACAATGCTACTTTGTGTTCCCTTTTGTGATAAAATATATTGAGACAGATGGATATTACAGTCAGAAGTGATGGGCATTGCTTTGCTGAGAGCATGATCTTGCAGTTGTTATACATTAGGACAAGATTAAACCAGACTGAAGCCGAAGAGGTTTGCATGAGTAAATCAACCTGAATGTTTTTTTGGTGTTCTCCATGTCACTTGTTATTGCATTAGGAGCCTGATCCTCTTCTCATGCCAAAACTCCCTAGTGTTTCAATGGAAACAAGACTGTGCCCAGGACCATCGAATTCTGGGCCTCCAGGCAGGCTTGTCAATGGATCCCTGTAGCAAAGAGATGTGGTCACCCTCTGGGAAAAGGCAGCTAAACCTGCAAAATGGCCGGAGGGCGGAGTCAGGCAGGGGCTGTCAGTCAGCCCGGAAGTGGAGGGGCGGGACAGGAAGTATAAAGGGAGAGGCAGGCAGCTCAGTTGAGGCCAGGGCGGCGGAGGGGAAGGCTGCAACTCTGCCTGCTCCTGACCCTGCACAGCCCAAGGGGGGAGCTGGGCCCTGGCAGCCCGAACCGGACCCGTCGGCCTGGCCAGGGCCACCCCGAGGCAGCGACTGGGGCCCCCTACCCGAACCCTGGGTCGTTCCCCACCAGCTGGAGAGACCCCCAGGAGGGGGATCGACGAGGTGGCCAGAGCCGACACCGGACGGGGAGCCTGCACCCCAAGCTACCTCGGAGGACCTGGAGGAGCTACCCCTAGCTGTTGAAGAGCCCAGTGCCTGGCCTACCCCATGCGATCTGGAGGAGCTACCCCTGGCTGATGAGGATCCTGCGCCAGCAACCCCCTCATGTGACCTGGAGGAGCTACCCCTCGCTGAGGAGCTGGACACACTTCTGGACTTGCCTCCACCTGATGAGGTCGAGGGCTTCTACAATGTACCCCTGGGCGACTACCCGGAGGAACTGGACAGCGAGGTATGGCCGAGACGAGGGCCCCAGGGTGGCCAGGGGGAAATCAAGGCTCGGGTCTCCGCAGGGGGTCTCCTTGCTGAGGCAGCGTGTTGTGGCCCAGACCCCGCTGACCCCTATACGGAGGCCTCCGACGCTCTGCGGGTGGCGTGTTGCAGCTGGGACCCCGCTGACCCATGCACCGAAGCCTCCGATATTCAGCGGTCAGTGTGTTGCGGCCCGGACCCCACTGACCCAGGCCCCACAGCTCTAGCCCCCCTCGGGGACCTGAGCTGGGACACAGTGGAGTGGGAGGACCCCACACCTCCACTGATCCCATTACCCAGCACCAACCCCCTTTCCCGACTTGCAACCCTTTCGGACGCGAGAGAGCCCTAAACCCCCACTCCTGAGACAGTGATACCCACTCATTGGACCCTGACTGAGGGATGAAAGACTAGGAGGCCCGCCCCACTCCGGGCGGGCCAAGCCCCTGCCTAGGGCAAGGGGACAAAGGAGCGGGTGGTCTCGCCCAACAGGGGCTAGAGACCCGAGGGGAGGACGCCTCCTAACCAAAGGGGGCACGGCCTTGCTACAGTCCCCTAGAAAAGGAGGGTTGACGCTGAGGTTCAAGTGGGCTTCCTCCAGAAGAGGCTGCATCTGCTACTCAGCCTCATGGGTGCATTGGACTCCCCAGAGCAATTACTGATGAACCTTGGAAGCTGATGAGTAGCAGATACCACCTCCTCTGTCTGCCAGGGGAACCGGCATGGAGCATAATAAATAATCTTGGCTCAGGGAAGGAACAGAGAGAATGAGCAGCAGCGGCTGGGAGAAGTATTGGTGTGGGAGAGAAGAGGACACATCTATTTTCCTATCTGCCCAGGCCCTTTTAAATTGTCAGGACCCTGGACAATTGCCCCCCTTGGTACCCACTATCGGACAGCCTGATTGTGCCTAAAGGGCCAAATCCTGAATACTACATTTGCAGTGACATGGAGCACCTCCTGCAATCTCCATGGTTTGGCTAGGTCCTGCCATCCAAAAATCTGAGTGGATGAGGAGGACCTCCACATAGGTCAGCAGCAGCAGTCCCACTGTCTCCTCTGTGACTGCAAACAGGCAATGTAAGCGGCAATGGAGGAATCTAGGCGTGATGGAAGGAGAGGTGGTTCCGGAATCCTAGCACAGAAAAAAGGATTTCCACCACTGACAAAGCTGGGGAGGCAAAACAATCCACAGGCCACAGAACACTGGCTCCAAAATGGAGATTGCCAAATTCTGGGCAACTGAAGGTAGAACGGACAGATCACACCACAGTGAGACCTCCCATTACACTCTATTCAGGGACTCCCTGCAACCCATCCCCTCTCTTCTGTCCTCATAACCACATAGACACCATTCTGGTTGTTCCCACTGCAATTAGGCCAGTGCCACCATGCCTCCCCCATACTTGGCTAAGGCTCTGTTCACTCTCAACACAGTGAGAGAGGTCAGGATTTCACTCTAAGGATGTTGGTTTGTTTTTGTTTTTTTCCAGAGAAGTGCATCAGTTAATGGTTTTACAGCAATCTGAAGATGTGTAAATGCTAGGTATGACTACTATCAACCTATGGAGCAAAGAGTGCTTGAAAGGATACTAACCATTCCTATGCAGACTGTATTTCCAGTTCATACTCAACTTATTTTAATTAAGATGTTTGAGTTCTGCAGTTTCTGCCAAAGACCTGTTATCTCTCACATATAGCCTGACCTAAAATGCCTTGTGCACCCAAAATGGCACTAACGGCAAAAGTGATTTCTGAGGATACAAAGAATGCAAGTTCTGGCCCACAAGAATATACCCTCACTATTCTGAAATAAATCTATTGAAGAAACAGCCAGGAAACCTATTCTACATAAGCCATTCTGAACAGACTCTTCGTCCTAAGCTAGATCCAAAAAGCCTAAGAGTTTTTTGACTTTGAAAGCCACAAGAGATGAACACTCTTTTCTCCATTTCTATTGCATCCAGTCCCCTGAAAAAAGCAGCCTGATAAACTACACTGAACATGCAACAGACAATGCACATCAACTCCAGCTGACAATTACTTTGCTTTAGTACTGTAAGTATAAATGTTGGATGAGTTTTAACACGAAATATTATCTGTAGGAATTTTGCCTACAAAAGTTGTTTTTTATATTTTTTTGGCATTTTAAAAGATCAGATCTAAGATACCAAATAAAATCTAGGAAGCACTGCCTTTCATGAAAATGCAATTCTGTGGCACTTGGCTTCTGGGAAGCACTGAAAAATTCTTTATTTTTTGTTTAGTGTTAAAAGGGGTACACTTATGGAAAAACATACTGCAAAAATCTTTCACTAAAGATTACAAAATGTTTAAATTATGTTACCTCACAATGCCTAAACAGGCATTTTTTGTTTCTTGTCGTCATCATGAATCACTTATTGGTTTATAGGCAATAACTGATTGATTCTCACATCATTTTGGACAGGTAGTCAGCAACCTCAGTCTTCCCTAATAAGCCTTGCCTTCTTTCTTTCCTGGTGCCCAATTTAAGTTGTCTACCATCTTCTCTCATTCTCCATTACTTTGTTCTATATTGTATTCCTTCCTCACCTTTCTGTTTCAGTTGTCTTCTTGTTCCTGTGGCCTCCTAAGATTTTCATATTTCACCCCCCCCCACACACACACACAACCCCCAAACTAGGTGGTTGGGGCTGGTTTAAAAAAAATCCAAATGAATAATTTTATATAGACATTTGAGTTCTCAACTAAACTTTTTTGTTTTCCCATAAAAAGAGCCTGCTCCCCATGGAAAATTTCATTTTTTTTCATTTAAATATGAACACTGAAAATGTACATATTTTAATTTGGAAATGTTACTGCTAAGCCTCATGGAAGTTGTAGTTTGGTTGTGTCAGGGCATTATCCTCTATAGATTGTGTTCTGCCAGCTGGACTTCATCTCTCATATGACAGATAAGAAAAGCAGCTCTGAATGCTTATTCTAGTAAGGTTATCAAATAAAACTAATCCCAGAGAGGAAACCAAGAGTAGAAGTTCCATAAAAGCAATTAGATAATACTGGATAACCAGAATACATTGGTCATGTGCCTGGAGTTACACCAAGGACAAATTTGTGCCATAGGCAAAAGAAGCATAAGAAATCATAAAAAAAACAAAGGCCATTTTACCTGCAACTTCCTTAAAGAAGGAAGGAGGGAGAGTAGGGGGAGAAATGACAATATATCATCTATTCCAAGATGTCTTCCAACTTTTTCTATTAGTCATCTGTTGGTCTTAAATATATATGCATATAATTTTCATTTGATACTTGTGATACAGTAGCATCAACAAGCTCCAGTCAGATCCAGGGTCCCATTTGGCTAAACCCTGCACAGAACATATAGTAAGCAAGTACCTGCCCCAAAGAATTTTCAGTCTTGTTTAGATTGACGGTAATGTACACTCCTATTAAAAAAAAAAAAAAGCACAGATACACTGAATTACACCATGAGTGAAATTCATGGAGCTGAATGTGTTAGAGATACTTGAAGCATGCACAAACTTCAACTCCCAGCATGAAAAGGAAGCGTAACATAAAGAACAGCTCTTGTGTCATTAACTCAGACCTTGACAAATCTATGTTACTGGCCAGCATGGCGACCAGTTTTAGTAGTCTGTTGCCTAGCTCCACTGCAGAAATTTAATGGAACAGTACCCTCTGCCGACCAAAAGTAAAATTGCTGGCACCTAGCTGTGAGCCAGTTTTGTCCACCACTGATCATTAACTTGTCTTATTTATATACAGGGATGGCCAGCTCAAACTTTTAGTTAAAAGCCTGTAGTGTGTATGACTGTCAAGAAGGAAGCCTGCATTATTTCCAGCCTTATGGGTAGGAGGCAATATAACTCATTTGTCTGTACTAGCATAGGAAAATGTTGGACAAACAAGGAGTCCTATTGCACTTTTAAAGTCTAACAAGTTTACTTTTCTCATGAGCTTTCATGGGCCTAATCCTAGAGATTAGGCTCATGAAAACTCATACAAGAAATAAACTTGTTAGGCTTTAAAAGTGCCACAGGACTCCTTGTTTGTTTTGCTGAAATAGACTAACACAACTACTCCTCTGGAAAATGCTGGAGAATCACTTGTAAATTTCTGCTAATACAGTTAAAACTATAGATGCCTAGGACTACAGATGCCTAGGATGTACATAAAAAGGTAATAATTCCCAGTGAATAGTTCTGTACATCACAAAACCACTGCACAATGTAGCACAGTTCATCATAACTGACAGTTTCTGCTCAGGATGGGTCAAGAACTGACATAACATGGTATATTACACAGCAGACGTGACACACATTGGCAGGAAATCGAGCATTGCACTATGCCCAGCTTTAGTTAGCTCAGTCATTCTAAAATTTACCCCAGCATAAGATTCACCCAAGGATTTTTTTTTCCTCTCAGAGGAAAGAGAATAACAGACTTCAGCTGAAAAGTGAACTCCTCAATTAAACTTCTCTCTGAGCTATGCTCCAACCCATAATGACGTATTTAAAACAAAAGCTCTGAAGAGGGGGTGCACAAGCCTAATTAAAGAATGCAGACCTCTGTATTAAATCAAGGTTTTCCCTTTCTCCCATTCACACTCTCACACAGCAGTCAGAAATACATCTCGTCTAATTAGTTATTATAATAAAATAGTGGTACGATCAGAGCAAACTATGCACTTCTTACAGGGTAAACTTTGAGCATTGCCGTACAGACTATTTTGATCCCCTAAGGAATTCAGCACAATAAACAAACTGTCTTTCACTAAAAGCACTAAACAAACCATCGCATTCACTGAATTATTAAACTTAGTGGCAAAGCTATTAGGCAGTTTAATATGATCCTCCTAGAGTTACAAAGAAGTGTTCAACATTTTGCAGACTGATAAATACACAATAATGGATTCTAGTTACTTTATTCTTTCAATTAGTTTGAAGCCTGCTCATTAGTAGAATCTCTACCTTGCCCCATGCATTATTAAAGTTCTTCCTTTGATTAATATTTCTATACCAGAAAGCATATGATTGACACAGCTCAAATGGACCATATGTCAACAGTACTAAATTATCTTTCTTTCACTACCTAAAACTGCCAAACTAAAACAACAGGCCTAATCATGAAGTATTTAATTTTACACCCACAGCTAAAGGATTGTTCTTTCTTAACTAATGTTGACATGCTGCCTCACCAGCCACAATTTAAAAGAAAACAGCACCTATTTTGTTCAGCACAGCAATCTAAAGGGTTTATATAGGCAGAATGACTAAGGCCTCTCTGCTTCCCCATGAGCTGCACCCACGAGAGGGAAAGAGAAGCAGAAAAATTCATGCAGACAGAATAGGTATGTAGGTCACTCCCCCTCCACATAGCCACATTTGTTTACACAAAAGGAGCACAGGACTAAGGTCACATAGGAAAAGTTTGCAGGAGTAAGGTGAAAGAAACAGAGAAGAGTCACAGTAAAAAACTCATCCCCTCAGAAATTAAAATGGAGTCCCAAGAACATCCTCCCAGCTCTTAAGTGAAATAGGATGACAAAGTCCTTTTGCAACAGATTTTACATTATAAATGAAATCTAGACCAAGGTACAGATTCTCAATTAATATAAAATGGTGTGGCTCCCTATAACCACCCAAGACCATTATTTATATCAGTGGAGGCTCCCACCCTTAATGCCAAAACCAGAAATTAGTAACCAGTCAGTATAAATCCAAGTGCATTTTAGTCATGCATATAACATCAAGTTCAAGTATGAAACACAATGACAGGGAAAAGACATAATAGTACTGAAAACTAGTATTTATTAGCAACAATAAGAAGTTACATAGTTCCATTATCACCCCAAAGAAAATATCATGAACAAAATCTCCGTAAAATACAATAACTTCTTTGAACTCTCCAGAAAAGCAGAGAAATTAACATATATACAAATGATACAAACTATTCCCCCTTAACTTCATTCCTACTGAACACACTACCTTTAGTTATGTACTTTCCAGACAGACAAAATTACAGTGTCATGTAGCAACCAGCACCATTTATCAAGTTGTAAAGTAAATCAGTTTGACAAATAGACCACCAAACCTTTCACGCTCCTTAAAGTGAACTCTTTTCTGTTGGCATTTCCCTTCAATGCATCTAACTTTGTGAATTACCTTTTTCAAATGATGTTCAAGCAATGCCAGGAAAAGTACACAAAGGTCTTTAATTTCTACTGATGTCTAATAACAGCAACAGATGGTTCAAATAAAAATGTAAATCTGTTCCATTACAACATGTCAGGTTAAAAAGTGATGAATTGTCCAAGTCCAAAAGGGCTCAAATTCTAGCCAACTGAGGAGAATGCCTGAAATGTAGGCATGAAAGCGAGCTTTTCTATCCCTTCTAAATCTTTTAAACCAGGGTGTCAAACATGTGGCCCATGGGCCAAATGCTGCCCATGAATCTCTTCCATCCGGCCCACATCTGAGCGCTGTAGGACCACACTCTCCCTAACAGAGAGAAAGAGAGCACAGTCTTACCGTATTGCAGACTGCAATCTCACACACCCAGTGCTTTGCAATGCCACAAGAGTGTCAGATCTCATGACATCACGGAGTGCTAGGTATGCAAGACTATGTTCTGAGAGACCACATTCTCTCCCTTAGAGAGAGAAAGTGGTATTGCAGAGCTCAGTTTCGCATACAGAGCACTCCGCAATGCTGCAACAGTGCCGTAGTCAATTTATGGTGTTTATCGCCCACTTTAAGTATGTTTAAGCCAAATCCAGCCCACCACTGCAAATGAGTTTGACACCCCTACTTTGAACTAGGCTTCTAACTCTTGAAAGAGCGCTGTTTTATATGCCTATGGTGAATATTTGCTATGGCTATGTCTACGTCTAAAAATTTAGTTCGAACCTGCAAGTCCAAACTAAATAAGTCCGAGGCTAGTTCAGACTAACCGCGGTTTTTTAGTTTGAACTAGACACGTGGCTTAGTTCAAACTAAAAAGTTAGTTCGAACTAAGTCACACGGCTAGTTCAAACTAATGGCTTAGTTCAAACTTTCTTAGTTTGAATTAGCCATTAGTGCTGGTCTACATCATGTTAATTTGAACTTAAAGTTTGAACTAAGCGCTTAGTCCGGACTAACCAGTCAAACTTATTTCTTAGTCCTCGACTAGTCAAAGGCTAGTGCAGACACGGGCTAAATTAGTCCAGACTAAGCTTGCTTTGTCTAGACTAATTGGCTAGTGTAGACTTAGCCTATTAGTTTATTAAAACATATCAGGAGCTACCAAATGCAGGAATAACTTCGGAGACAGATTTTTGCACATAGTGCTGTGGATCAAGAGGGGACACAAACACAAATTTCATACGGCACCACATAATCAACCAGGTCAGACCACAAACGAACAGAAGATAGAAATGGTCCTTGAGATAGCAGTAATTGCCTGACTTTATTTCACAAGTTACTACTAGACAGGGTGTTCCTGAAACCAAAGATTCATCTGGATTATGCCTGCCAGAAAATAATGTCTCCAACAAGCTTTTTCACGCGTCATAACAACACCATCTGACACCAATTTATCAGGTGTTCTGCGATTAGGCAGCCTCACTGGCCTTTTTTCTAATGAATGCTGTAGGCCCACTCTCTTCCCAGCTCATGCACATCAACTATAGCAGAAGCCAGAAATGATCATCTTATCACTGCTGCTCCACTGTGAATCATTACTACACTGAGGCTGAGGAATTATTCGGATAGCTGGCAGGTGGGAAATTGGCTATTACTAGAGCCAAGTGCAGCTGAGAATGCTTACAGAATCTGTATGCAGCAGAAGCATGAATGTTTTGGGCATCTACCGGGTTATATATTGGCTGAGGGATTGTCCCCAATTTCCTTTTACCAAAACAAACAAGTTTGGGGGAGGAAATATTACATTGCACCGGTAATTTAGAATGCAGAGAAGTGGGTTAGACCAGCGGTTTTCAAACTTAGGGTCAGGACTCAGTATTGGGTCACAGACCCTCAGATACTGGGTCGTGGTGCCCCCTGCTGCAACTGCAGAAAGACTGAAACACATTGCTGAAAGATGTAATTGTGAGTCATAGGCATAAATGATTTTTCTCAGCTGGGTCCCAAGGAAAAAGGTTTAAAAACCACTGAGTTAGACAGTCATTTCCTGAGGAGACAGGAACAAGAGGCAGAGAACCACCACCCCTATTAGGGAGAAAAAGACTACCCGATGCTGCTACAAGGGAATGGAGAAAGATGATTATGGGTGTATTTGGTAGAATGTTTAAAGTGCTCGCACTTGGCAACTGTTAGAATACAGATATTTAGACCAGCCTTGTAAAGGCCTATGATTTTTAAGTGCAGTCTTATCATTTAGCTAGTTACAGGGGTATAGACACAAAATCAAAATCACAGCCTGCCTGACTATGGGCCTTCTCTCATGGTGACAGTCTGAGGACTTATACTTTGGCTAAGCAAAAGCAAGCAGCAGATGCAGCCATAGACTGGGAAGCAAGAGATCACAGCCATACATTCCAAATGAATTACTTTAAAATAAGGTAATACCAGACTGTTAAGAAGGCAATCCAGTCTAACACCTCCAGAAAAAGGAAAGATTCTAGAACATTTAAATAAAAGTTTGTTTGATAGCATTCCATCTGGTTTTAAACACTTCTCAATAGTTGAAGTTGTCAAACTTACACTTTTTATTGTTCGGTCACTATGATACCCACTTCTGATAATTTCTGTCTAATTGCATTTGTCTGTCACATAATTAATTGTAATAACTTAAGGTAGTGGGGTATGCTTTGTCAGAGAATTATGTTACAATATGTTAGGATTGGTTAAATAATTTTCCTGTAATATTTTAAAGAAAAGGCAGAGTTTGCCCCAGTTCACCCAGGGTCTCTACGCATGAATGCAGTCAGCTCCCAAATCCAGCATCAGGCAGTCTAACCCCTTCTCCACCTGGAACTCCCTTCGCTGTGGCCTCATCCCTAGAAAGGGTCCCAGAGAGTTCCTCCATGGCCCAGAAGCTTTACGGTCAGAAGGGATTCTCAGAGTGTGTGAAAGGCAGAACAATTTAGTAGCTCACAGGAACACAGTGTAGAAAGACTTAGATGGCAGATCAACTAAAGGTTATAGAACTGACCCAAAGAGGGAAGCACAGAGCCGTACTCCAAGGGCCCACTCCCTTGAATCCATGTTACAGAACTCCACACTCCAACCCACTCAAGCCACTGTCACTCTTTCTCCTAGCTCCTCTCCAGTCCTTTGTCTCTTTCCTGGGCTAGGTGGACATTCCCCCCTTGGTCTTGATCTGCCACAAGCTGTGTAAACTGATTGGGGTGTGGGTGAGGGTCCTGGCCAGGTCTTCCTTAGTGTGGTTATGGAAGTCCCATCCACAACCCTCCTGTGGTCCCTGAAATAAACACAAACCTGAGTCCCGTCACCAAAAGACATGGACAGAAAAGCAGTGTATACTGAGGCACAGTACACACCACCCAGTGTATCTCCACTTTGGCACAAAAGTAAAGTGAGACGAAACATTATTGACAGGAAGAACTGGGATTCTTGTTTCATTACCCCAATAAACACATAGTACTGCCTGCTTCTGGACTTCTGTTTCTGTCAGCAATTCAAGAACTGAGGGAGAAGGCCCTAATAACCCTGCCAAGTAATTCAAATACAGAGGCTATAACTACAGCACTATAGCTTACATCAACCTAAGTTCGGTCACTCAGGGGTGTGAATTAGCCACACTCTGAGCTACATAACTTATGCCAACTTCAGCACAGATGTGGAAAGCTTTTCCCGCTTACACACCCACCGCTGCCTGCAGAGACTGGAGTAATTTAAACTGCTGGTTTACAACAGCACAGCTGAGCTCTCAAGTGCAGCCACATTCAGAGATAAACTAAGACAAACTAAAATGAAAGCAGATAGGTACGGTGTGGATATTCTAGGCCTGTATAAAGAAAAGGAGTCATGTTGAAGAGAAAGCGAAGATGGACTTGGATGGCATTCCAGCCAGGGTCTCATGATTTATTAAACAGTGAGATACCTGAGTCTAAAAGCAACCCTCCTTATCTGAGCCAGGTAATGCTCTTCCACGTATCTCGCTTATCCCCTAATAATAATTATCCTCAAGTGACTGGAGTTTTCAGTTCTGGGTAGTTACAGAAGACAGAGGAAGGAAAATCAGAGGGGATGGAAAGACCTTTTGCTTCGCTTGTCATGCAGCTATAGTGAAAAAGCTTTCAGACATACAAGGGATATTAAAGGCTACTAGAACAACATGAATGATCCAGCAACAGAAGATGTTATTCTCTTGCAAACTGTGGGAAAAAAAGCAAAGCACTGAAATGTCCAGAATCATAGACTCTAACTTTGAAGAGTTTGAATATTGCCTTCTTACAGTGTTTAAGGACATCAGACGAAGGTGCTCTTTCATTAGGAATGCTAATAAAAGAAAAAGCCAGGTAACTTTCTAGGCAAATATACAAGCTGCACAGTAATTTTAAAATCTGATTATGGTACTTCTGTCCACCGAGTCTAAATCATGGCTCAGCTGATATTGAAAAAGCTAATATTTTTGTACTTAAAATGAAAATAGAATAATAATAATACAAAACTTCTGCAGCATTCTTCCTCATAGCAAAAACAGTGAGAGTCCTGTGGCACCTTAAAGACTTAACAGATTTCTAGGGATATAAGCTTTCATGGGCTGCAACCTACTTCATCAGATGAATGAATTAGAAATTACAGTTAGGAGGCATATAGATATTTGCAAAACTGACAAACATTACAATGGGGAGAGCAAGTGCTAACAAAGTCAGCAAACAAACACAAAAACAGTTACAGTAGATGAGACCCATTCACATCAGTTGATTAGAATGTAAGAATGTGTGAAAACGGGCAGTTACTTTTTGTAATGAGATAACCATTCCAAGTCTCTATTCAAACCCAGTTTGATAGTGTCAAGTTTGCATATGGGTTCCAGCTCTGCAGTTTCATGCTGAAGTCTGTTTTTGACATTCTTTTGTTGAAGTACAGTGACTTCTAAGTCTGCTACAGAGTGGTCAGGGAGACTGGGTGCATTTGCACTCATCCTTCAGCAGAGACAAACACCTACAGCCTGGGTTGGCTACCTGGGCACGTGTGCCAAACATGGCACTCATGCCCATTCAGAGTGGCACACAGGGCTCCCGGCTCTGTGGCTGCCCTTCCCTGCTGCCCCCCCAGCAAGAACTGTGCAGGTCCCGCTGGGGGGGGGCATCAGAAACTGCCATGCATGTGGCTCTTGCCACCCCACATCCCACTAGGGGAGTGGGGCCAGCAGGAGCTGCCACGCATGCATCTGCTGCCACTCCTGGCACTGCTGGGAGGGTGGGGGCAGCAGGAGCCCCAGTGTGCATAGCTCATGCTGCCCCAGTCCCCACCTCCAGCACCTGCTGGTCCCTCCCCCAGCACCTGTGGTGGGCAAGACTGGCAATGGAGCCAGGAAAGTTTGCCAGCCCCCGACCTACGCAATCTCTATCAAACAAACATTCTTAAAACTATAGTACCCACTTGCAGAAGTGAAGAAAGAGACTGACAGAGCCAGGCAGGTACCCAGAAGTCACATACTACAGGACAGAACCAACAAAGAAAACAACAGACCCCTGGCCATTATCTACAGCTCCCAGGTAAAATCTCTCCAACATATCAAGGATCTACAATCTATCCTGGAAGATGATCCTTCACTCTCTCAGGCCTAGGGAGGCAGGCCAATCCTTGCTTACAGACAGCCCCCCAACGTGAAGCAAATACTCATCAGAAACCACAGTGAGAGTCCTGTGGTACCTTATAGACTAACAGATATCTTTGAGCATAAGCTTTTGTGGGCTACAGGCCGCTTCATCAGAAACCTTACACCATTCTGCAAGAACACTAACCCAGGAACCTATCCTTGCAACAGACCCTGTTGCCAGCTCTGCCTGCACATCAACTCCAGTGACACCATCACTGGTCCTAATCACATTGGCCACATCAACAGGAGGGTCATTCACCTTCACGTCCACTAATGTGATATATGCCATCTTGTGTCAGCTATGTCCCTCTGCCGTGTACATTGGTCAAACAAGACTGTCCCTAAGCAAAAGAATAAATGGACACAAATCAAAAATGGTAACATCCATAAACAAAGAGAGCACTTCAATCTCCCTGGACACTCTGTAGTGGGACTTTGATTGTTTTTGCTATATTCAGACTAACACGGCTACCCCTCTGTAATTTATCTTCATACTTTCTTATGGATGTTAAGTAATTAAGCTCAGAATGCCCCTGTGAAGTAAAGTACTATTATCCCTGTTTTACAGAGGAGAAACTGAGGTACAGATTATTCTTCACGATCTAATCTTGACATACTGTATTAACAGCCACAATTTAAGAGAAATCAGCACCTATTTTGCTTAGCACAGCAATCTAAAGGGTTTATGTGTAAAGACTGATAATGGTATCTTAGTATCAGTATCAAAATTAAAACAAGTGTTATCTGTCCCTCAATTTTTGCTCTGGCTACAGTCAATACTATTGCCTAATCATAAAATGATGATCCTTGAGCTAGGAAGATTTCCAGTGCTGACCATCTAACCACATTCACACAAAGAATTTAGGATGTGATAGCCAAGAGGTACAAACAAATGCAAGGCAACTTGACATTTTTATTTTTGCCAACACAGCTGATTCCTATGAAGTAAAATGTTTTGGCATTTTAACACAGCTGCTATTTCTTTATAATACAGTCACTGCATAAACAGCTAAGTATCAGGAACCACTCCTACCCACACAATAATTCCATCTCTGAAAAAACATGAGATGATGAAATGACTGATTTTCCTTCCTCGAAACTGTATTCACCATACACTGATAAATACTAGCAGAGAAAGATACTGCACAAACTTTTGGAACCATCTCTCCTGATTAGTTATTCTGTGAAAGGGTCACTATGAAAAATGCTGGACTGTGCTAAGCTTTTTATTTCAGTGAGATGAGTTATGATAGTGTGGCCAAGTGTCAAATGCATGTTTTATTAAAGCAATTTCTTAACAAGGAAATGAAGAAAAAGAACCAGCAAGTTAGACCCAGAGCAACACGCAGGAGAGGGAACTGAAAAGGACAGTTGAAAGATTCAGAATGACAGAAAACTTCCATGAGTTGAATGGAAGCTAGCTTTGAGTTGATAGACAAGAAAAATTGTTCCAGTAATCATACAACCTAATAACATGAGAACAAGTAAACCAGGGGAAGTAAAGGAGCTAGCACAATCAAAAATTGCAACTGCCTCCCCTTGTCTGGAAAGAGCTCTTCTCTGCCTACAATACGGAACATAAACTATATAAAGTCTATCTGCGTTTGTCTTTGCAAACAGAGAGAGAGAGAGAGACAGAAAGAGAGAGAGAGAGACTTTTGAAGAAGCCTAACCACCAATTTTTTAAACACAGATCTCTATCAGCATTCGTGAATGCCCAAAAATTATCTGCATCTCAGAAACAAATCAAGCTTCAGCTCCAACAAAGAACACATCTATATCTGCATCCATGTACCTCCAAAGACAGTTGCGGCATCTGAAACAGCACATCACAAAGGCCAGAATGAAGTGTGTAAAAATGAGGGACAGAGTTGTAGTAACCTGGGGGAGGAAGGGATCAACACCATGGTCAGTGAGTCCTAGGAGAGCCAAGAGAAGCAGAATACAGGTTTTTGCATTGGAATAGCAGCCCTGCCCCTGCCTTTTGATGGCAGCAGAGCTCCTAGAGCCTAGAGGATCCAGCAACATCCACGCCCAAGATAGGCTCAAGTCTGTAACTGATCATGACTGAGGAAAACAGGAAATGTTTAGCTAGATGTGGTCAGGGTATTTCTTTCGTTGGAAAGTATAAGCCAAGTACGATCGGCAGTGGAAGAAGCTGGTGTAGCTGCAGTGCCCAGTTTCCCAGCTTTCTCCAGCCCTCACCATTTCTTTTCCTTCTCCTCCATTTCTGAGTGTTTTATCTGCAGGAAGAACTCCATCTCACCCTTACATAAAGATCTGCCTGTCCTAAAGTCATTCTCCCAGCTTGGCCCTTATGTTATAGAAGGGACATGGCTGCCCCTATCCACTCCTGCCTCAATGGGCTCATTCCACTTTCCCTCATCACCACTCCACGTCTGCTTTGGAATTGGACTTCTTGGACTGTTCGGGGGCTGGTGTCTCCACGGCTCCTCTGCCCGTCCACAAACGCATTCACTGAGCTGCTTTTCTGCCCTACTCTAGCTTAGCTCCTGTTGCCACAAAAGCTAGAAAAAAAAAAACAAAACTTGTTTTGGACTACCTGGCTTTGCCAGTTAAACCCCTTGCATGCCTTTTCCCCCAGGCAGCGGTGGCGGCGGCAGCAGCGGCAGCAGCAGCAGCAGCAGAGGAAGAAAGTCTCCCAAAATTTCTAATAGCCAACACAAAAAAAATGTACCCATTAAAAATCCTGGGGTTTGTGCTCCTGGCTCAAAAATATCCCATCGCTATGCCACCATGTCAAAGCTGTTTCCCCACTCTGGTACTTTGAGTGCAGAAGGTGGGGGCCTGCAAAGGCCTTAAAAACCACTGGTCCTAAAAGCTTTGTCTAAAAACTCTCCACAGTTATCAGTTTCCTGGCCTTGGAGGGTATTGCTGCCACCAGCCAAATACAAAAAACTCTTGAAAACCCAGGAAGGCACACTTGGGAATTCTTTTCTGTGAGACACCTTCAATCACTTTTCTTCCTCCCTCAGAACAATTTAACACTACCTGTGGTATCAGCTGAAATTGGGACAGAATCCCTTTTAGTACTTGGCCATGGAGTCTGAGGCCCATGCACACAAAACCTCTTGCTTTTTAGGACACAGAACCAGAACTTATTTTAAAAGGGCAAATTCTTTAACTAAGAGGAGCTAAGAAACACACAGGCTATGTCTACACACAAAGCTTTATTTCGAAATAAGTCATTTCAAAACGACTTATTTTGAAATAAAACCCATATTTCAAAAGGACTTATTTCAAAATAAGGAAAGCCTGCTATCGAAACAGCTGTTATTTCAAAATGGTTATTTCGAAATAAGGCCGTTTGGACATGCTGTTTCAAAACAGCCGTTTTGAAATGAATGAGGTTTAAGCTGTTTCGAAATGACGGTTCTTATTTTGAAATGACAGAGCCCATCATTTCGAAATAAGAAAACGTTGTGTGGACCTAATCTTTTTTATTTTGAAATAACCAGTGTTATTTCAAAATAAAAGAGATGTGTGGACATATCCACAGAGTTGCTTCCCTAGGATTTAACCTAGCCTTAGTCTCCAGTTGAGGGTTTTTCAATGGCAGTTGACCACCAGTTACACAGGAAATGCAAAAATCCTTGCGTAAGTGGTGGCAACTTTGCAAGCAGCCAGTACACATCCGGGAAAAGCCAACCACAAATCTCTTTCAGTCGGCTTTCCCCTACATACCTTGGCCCCCACGACTTCTGGGGCCAACTGGAGCAGCACAGTGAGTTTGGACTTGCTGCAAATCAATCCTGAAATCCCAACCTGATAGCAGCAACACCCTTAGGAAGTTACAGGGTAATTGGGGGGGCGGGGCAGGGTACATGTGCTCAGCACAAAGGAATCCAAAAACAAAACAAACCAAAGAAGTAACGCGACTGAGTCTAGCTAAACATTCCTGGTTCTACTCGTGCATGGTCAATTACAGACTTGAGCCTATCTTGGGCACCAATGTTCCTGGATTCTCCAGGCCTTTCTTCCTGACCTCATCCTGACCCTTCCAGGAGCTCTGCTGCCACCAAACAGAAACAGGCAGGGGCAGGGCTGCTGCTCCAATTAAAAAATCTGTACTCTGTTTTTATTGGCTCTCCTGTGACTCACTGGCCATTGTTTTAACCCCTCTCCCCAAAGTTACTACAAGAGTATTCTCATTCAAGGAAATCTGGCTGTGGTACAAAAATCTGGGAAAGATTAGATTAAGACCAGGGGTTAAAGTAAGGCACAACACCCTGGAACACCATTCCAGGGCCCATAAATCTGAACAGCAAGCATTCTGGAGCCCCGAAAACAGGGGTGTCACTGGCGCCTGTCACAGGCAGCAGGTGTCTTGAGTCCCAACGCCAGTGCCCTGAATAACTGGCACACCCCCTGCCAATCTCGTCCCCATCCCCAACCACGTATGTGGGGCCAAGCCAGCCATGGTGTTGCCTGCCTCACCCAGCCCCATCCCCAGCTAGGGATCGGGGGGCCAGGCTGGCAGCAGCAGGAGCCCAGGACCCCAACTCCGGATCAGGGCCTGGGGCGTGGCCAGGGTCCCGGAGACAGGGCCTAGGATGTCTTTTCCCGGGGCAATGATGCTCCTGCCTGAAAAATAGAAAAATCAAGCAGAACACATGTTCCACCCTGGCCTGGGAGCTGCAGCCAGGCTGGGGAGAGTTTTGAAATCTCCTGCAGGACAGCCTGGCCAGGGAGCAACTTGTCTGGACACCCCTGCAACTCTGACCAGGTAGGGAGGAGACCCTGGGGGTCCTAACACACGAGTGCAGCCGCAGAGCAGGGTTTAATGTGGCATGTAGACACACTCTGGTCTCAGTATCCCTCTCCCCCCCCCAGGGCCTGGATGGATTTGGGGGTGGCCCCACTCCACAGTCCAGGGGTTGGTCTTCCTAGGTCAGTGCCTGCTGCATCCTGCTGTCTTGTCTCCCAGCGGATCTCTGCTTTCCAGCCACTATCCTGCTGACCTGGACCAGGCCTGGGTTAAAATCCCAGGATGTTCTGTGTAGCTTTGCCACCTACTCGGTTTCACCTCTCCTGCTCCCCAGACCTGCAGTCCTGGATGGAGCCACGGACACCCTGAGCAACACCTGCACAGGTGAGGAATGGCTTAGATCCACCAAGGATCAGCCTGGGTGAGTTTCCCAGCCAGGGGCTTTATTTATGGTGGTTCTGGTCAGGGGTGGGTTTATAGGGTTCCAGGGTGCTGCCCCTGCCTTATTCCATGTCTGTAAATGGGTCTCTCTGCCTCGTTCCCTGGTAAAGACCCACTCAAAGCAGAAGAGGGCTGAGTGTGTAGGGTGAAGCTGCCAAGGGGGCACAGAGAGGCCAGCGTGGGCAGAGGGTGGGTGGGCTAGGCACCCACCTAGGCACCGGTGCAGCCAGAGAAGTGTTCAGGGAGGTAGGGGGAAAATGCAACTAAGCTTTAATTTTTCTTTGGCCATAGAGAAGCAGGAAAACATAGAGGTTTAAAAGCCAAACCACCTGCTCCCTCCACACGTGCTTTGTGTGAATGTGTGTAGTGAACTGGTCTGGGCCCTGTTCCCAACTCTGCCCCCCATGTGCCACCATAGCCTCCATTTCTGTGCCTCAGTTTCCATCAAGCCAGTACTGTATTTTTACCCCATCTCTGCAAAGCACTTTGCAATCCTTGGAAACACAGCTACCCCAGCAGCACCATAATTGTTACTGGAAATGGTGCCCATCCTGCCCAGGGGCCCCATCCAGATTTTCACCTCAAAGTGTCCCTGCTTTTCTCACTTTGGGCCTTACTGGCATGGAAGAGAAAAGGTTTCTGGGCAAAGATATACCACAGTTTTATGATGAATGAACTTGGTGTGTACCATTCTGCATTCTCCTCCTGTATTAAATTAAGTCCATGCTCTTGTATATGTAATTATTTCATGGAGTTCATGGGGCACTGACATGGTTATTCGTAGAGCCCTGCATGGATACAAACATATCCAATCTGCATCTGCAAGAAATTGTCCACAGATATCCGTGTTGTATCCACGGATGCAGATGTAATGCAGCTATCTGCGGATATCCACATATTTGTAGGGCTCTAGCTCTGTGCAGATAAAAATATGTGGAGCTGTATCTGATCTGCATCCACAAGAAATGGTCTGCAGATATCTGCACTGTATTGTGGATATCCACGGATTGGCAGGGCTCTAGTTATTTGTAACCTAGCTCCTCATGCTCATCTGTTTCTCATCACTGCAGTACTCAGCATCTCACAGTTACAGCCTCTCCTGAAAAAGAAGAAAGGGTTATGCTTATTTTCTGAACATCAGCTTGCTCCCTGCTTATCATTTGTTGATGATGTCAGAAGAACTCGACTATTTATGAGAGAGGTGTTTTCACCAGCACCCTAAACTCACCATGGGATCTGAGTTAGGCGGGGTTCCTTCTGGCTCCTACATCACCAGTTATAATGAGTTCATTGAGGAGTCAGAGCCTGGAGCATCATTCTCCTCTCCTCACCCCAAATCAGTGGGGATACTGAAAGAAAACAGGGCAAGATTTTTAAAAGCACCTAAGGAATTTAGAAGCACAAGTACCACAGAGAGTCCATGGTATTTGTGCTCCTAAATCCTGGGGCACTTTTTGAAAATCCCACTCTGAATAAAAGAGATCATAGTGTTATACTTAGAAAAGGGAAGACTATCAGGATCTTATGCAGAGGGACAAGGCAATATTTATTATAAGAAATTTAATACAAGGCCACATTTATTACAAGAAAACACCATTGATAACGTCCTACTCCCTATGCATACATACACACAAAAGAACAGAGGTTAAAATACATGGGAACACTTGGAGCACCATTCTGAGGCCCACAAATCTGACAGATCAGAGTTCTGGGACCCAGCTTCCAGAGTCTCGAAAAATCTGACCCACAGATGCAAGAAGGAGGCCTAGACAATACAGGAAGGGGGCCCGGAGATTAGGAAGGTTCCAAGGCCCATCAAATATACTTTAACCACTGATTAAGATGGTCAGAATATGACTATCATTAGGAAACACCACAAAACTTTTCTATTTGGTAAAACTTTTCCAGCAAAACTAGAATGACATTCAGTAAATCAACTACTTAGAATAGAATAGAACCATAGGGTTAGAAGGGACCTCATCAAGCCCAACCCCCTGGGGCTTGAACCCAGGACCTTCTGTATATTAAGCAGAGGTGCTAGCCACTACACAATACCAAAAGCAAGCAGCAAATCCACAGAGTCTATTAAGGAACTTCACTAAGCAAGCTATTTTGCATGAAAGGCACTCAGGCTTCACAGTGATGGCTGGCAGTACACCAACCCAGAATAAGGAAAATATGACTGTCTTAAATGCTTTTTATGAGCCAGAAAGATATTCTTACAAGGAATACACATTCTCTTCTCCGAGAGTACAACATAACGTACAGCAGTGCACTCTGTACAATATTGTAGAAAGGGGTGCAAGATGAGGGACGTTCACACAGGGAGTACAGAGTTCTGTACAATGTAGAGCCCAGTTCTACATGGACTTCTCATGCTAAAGAACATAGAGAAGACCAAGTATAGACTCCTACTATTCAGACCCTCCAGTCCTCCACCACTAGGATGCAGATGCCCTGCTGTTCCTTCACAGCCTGAAAGGGAGTATCCTTTTCTTCTCTCTACTTAACTACAGGGTTATTCAGGCTTTGTGCTGCGAATGAGTTTTGTCCCAAAACAAATTTTTTTCCATACCATCTGTATCCTTCTTAACCTGATTTCACTCAAAGCATAAGATCAAGACTTCCACAATATCAATAAACTCTTTATTACCTTCATCTGGGCTGATAAAAGTGCGAGTATTTCCCACAAAAATGCTTAAGACCTGGATGAATACAGGCCTGGATCTGTTAGACGTCAGGCTCTATTATTTCACTTATCACAAGAAACACTGCAAAAAGCTTCATCCTCATTCAAAGCAATTAAATTCCATGTGGTTATTTATTCAAAAGTCTTGTCTATGCCATACAATTTTTTATCTATTCTACTGAATAATCTGTTTTTCAACTCGGGCTAACTTCCACAGGGACTGTACATTTTCTAAGCCTTCTCTCTCTTCCTCCCCCAGACATCCTACACTGGAATATAAAAGATTTTCATAATACCAAATCAAGACGAAAAAAACGGAATCTCAAAATCACGTGGCGCTCTTAATGTAAGAGCTTTTTTAACACCATGTAAACATGGGGACTTATTCCTATTTAATGAGAAATATCAACCCTAAGACTGTCAATTCTCCTTTTAGCAAAAATGTCAACAAATTTTCTGTCAGCACCAAAACATAATATATCACAGCTGGAGCAGTTGAGAGCTATTCTGGGTTCCAAATCACACTCTGCAAGCTCTTATTCCCCATGGTATTGCTAGTTCCTTTCTTGTACTCCATCCTTGTCCAGAGAAGATTCAACCTTTCATGCAGAAAACCAGACTGACTCATCTTTGACAGGCCAAGATTTGAGATTTCTAAAACTCACTCTAAGTCGGGGTCTGCAACATGTGACTCCAGAGCTGCATGCAACTCTTTGGCTGTTCCCCATGGGACTCTGGATTCTGGGCCCCAACCACCACTGGGGGACCCTGCGGGCAGTCCATGCCAGGCTCTGGGATACCCACCACCACCAGGAGACCTGCACAAGCCTGCTTCTGGTTCTGGTTTCCCCCTCCTCCTCCAGGGGACCTTTAGCTGGCACCCTAAGTCAGCTCTTCCTATCCCCAACAGGGATGCTACACCCATTACGGCTCTCAGAACACTTGGTTATTGAAGGAATTTTTAAAAATGGCTCTTCTTATCTTTTGGGTTGCCAACCCCTGCTCTAAGCAATAAACAGCAAAATATTCAACAGGTATTACTGGACCACATCAAAGCTGCTGCCTAAGTCATCAACTTCACAAGAAGACATGTCATTTTTTCGCCACATTATTGTGTACTATAGCTCAATGGCAAAATGTCTTTACACTGCTTTGAAGCCTTCAGTGTTATTATCCTACCTAGACTTAAATAACGTAGCCCTTCAGGGTATGTCTATAATGCAATTAGAGTCCCCTGGCTGGCCTGTGCCAGTTGACTCATATTTAGGGCTTGTCTACAGTTGAGAATTATGACACACTAAGCCATCTTACTGCTCATTAACAAGTCCACCTTCTACACCAGAATCTCCCTTATTGTGCACTAAGACCCCTCTTACTCCAGAATAATAAAACTTCATGAGTGAGAGGAGCAACAACTATACCAGAACAGTTCTTGTACACTAAGGAGTGTATGCACATGGAAGAATATTTAATCTGCATTTACAAGCCTCTGGAAATGGCCCAGAGTGCCTCTCAAGGCCACTCTGGGACTTGGAGCTGTCGTACTTGTCAATTTCACTGCTCTGTTAAAGCAGTGAAATTGACAACTGGGCTGCTCTCAGAACTGAAGCCACTGGGATTCCTGGGTCCCTGGAAGCAGGGCAGGCAGCTGCCAGGATTCTCAGGTCCCCAGCAGCTCGGCAGCCACAGCCACAACTGCCGGGATCCTCCAGTCCCCAGCAGCTCTGCAGCTGTAGCTGCCAGTGTTCCCAGGGCCCGGCAGTTCTGTGGCTCCAGACACCCAGGTTCCTGGGTACCCGGCGGCAGTTTCTGCAGTCCCTGCAGCAGGGTAGGGGCCCCCAGTGGCTGGAGCCATGGAGCAGCTGGGGTCCCGGGGAATCCTGGCTTATGCCACTAGCCACCAGGGAATCCTGGTGGCTGGAGCCACAGAGCAACCAGGGACCTGGGAGCCCCAGTGACTGGAGCTGAGGAGCAGCTGATGGCTGCAGGAAACCCCTGGCTGGAGCTACGGAGCTCTGGGGACTAGGGATCCCTAGAGACTGCAGTCACTGAGCCACTGGGGACCTGAGAACTTTGGCGGCTGGGAGGATGCTCAGGGTCACAGGCACAACGCCTAGGTCCCAGGCAAGTGGGGGTGGGGGGCAGCAGGGAGCCTATTGGCTGTGGGTTCCCTGCAGCTCCCTCTGCAGGGAGCTGAGAGGTTGACCTTTCAGCTTCCCCACACAGCCTCTTTTGCCATTGGAAGTGGTCCTAGTGTGGACACACTCCAACAGAAAAAGGATGGCTGTCCAGGTGCACAATTTCACAATAACTAAACTGCAGTTATTATAAAACAATGATTTATTGGGGAACAATCTTCTAGTGTAAACATGCTGTAAGGGTTTGTTTATTGTGATGTAGATGTTCCAACTTGGGCTGCAGCCCATGATCTGGGTCTTTCCCTCCTCACAGAATCCTGGAGCCCCACCTCCAGGCACAGCACAAATATCTACACCACAATTAAACCAGCAAGGAGTCCTGCAGCACTTTTAAAGATTAACAAATTTATTTATTGCATGATCTTTTGTGTGAGAAAATCCCACTTCATCAGATCTTTGATGATGGGTATCACAAACCTTCAAAATGTCTGACAAAGTGGGATTTTCTCCCACAAAAGTCATGTGAATAGAAAATGTATTAGTCTTTAAAAGTGCCAAACATCTCCTTGCTTATTGCGCTGAACTAGACTAACACAGCTATCCCTTTGGAACCACAATTAAACACCTTAGCCCAAGCCTCACGAGACAGGCTGCTGACACCAGTCAGCCACGGGTTTTAATTGTAGTGTAGACACATCCTCAGCTTGATTGATCTGAATGCTTGGATGACCTCACAGCTATACTAACAAAGCAGTCTAAGCAGGTCCTGTTCTTTATGAAAAATTCCTTCTGCACAATAGGAAAGAATTTCCTTTTTCCTTTCCATTATGTGTCTTAATCCTTTTTTTACCTCAGACCTCTCTCAACAATTCCATGCTAATTATTTCATTTCTTGTTTCCCTTTTTAAAAGGTTGGAAAATACTGTATCATATTTCAGGCCGTGACATAAGAGAAAATAAGCAAGGCCATGTGCTACATCTACAAGGCCACCCCAGGGTGGGGGCCCAGGCGCAACTTGTCCCAGACCCACACCAAGAACAGGGCCCCCTGCCCTGGCCCCTGCCTCAGCTTCTGACTCTATATGTCCCAGGGAACTTTGAGGCTGGTAAAACAAGAGGGCTTGGTAATTGGGAAGGTGGCCAGAGTGAGCTGAGATAGGAGGAGACCTGGGGGTGGGCAGAGGTGGTATGAGTTGTATGTATGGAACAGTGAGGGAAGGACCCATCAAATCTGTCCTAGGGCCCCTATGTCCTCTGGGAGGTCCTGTACATCTGTGTTTTAGAATGATGGCACTGGGAAACAGCAGCAGCTCTTAGCACATATCCCATTCTCACTGACATCCCCTTCAAAGGGGTCAGAGTCAGGGTGCTGGAGTGCGCTACTTGTCTACAAAAAAGTATCTCAGTAACACAAACTAATCTTGTGCATATATAACTAGCAGAGACTGATGTAGATGGAACACACACACCGCTTTTAGAGAGTGCAACAAAACAGTTATTTATCTGAATCATGGATGACTTAACAGTGCCTACTTTAATACACAAAAAGTGTTAAAAAGCACAATTCATTGTTCTTGCAGATCCAGCAACTCACCTGGGACTTCTGACTGTTCCCTGAAGTCTTTAATTAAAAAGAGTATTTGAAATAGATTTAATTCTTCTCTACATCTTCCCACCAGTTTACATCACACTGAACTGCTCAAAAGGTTACTTTAATACCCATAATAGATCAGTGACCAGAGAAAAAATGCCTTCTGATCATGTTAGCAGAATCCTTTGCAAATCAAAATGCAGGGTGCTACTCCATACTGAGCTAGTTTCCCTAACATCAAAACAGTGCCTCTTTTGTCTATCATTTACCAAATAATAACTTCCTTTCATTTAAAATTAAACAGATTAATTACAGCTATAAGCAACAGCAAGTCCAGAAATTAAAGTGAGGTGAGCAACACAAAAGTCTGTTTGTTTGTTTGTTACATTTCAGATATCCTTGAGAGAATTTTTATGACAAAGCTCAGCTGTTGGAACACCTTTATTGATTTTATGCAAATCCATGTAAATAAGAATTGCTATGGTTTAGAATCAAAAATGTTTCTAGTCTGAAGGCTAGAGAAGAAACTACAGAGAAACATAACCCACGGCGTCCTTACCAATACTAACAATAGCCAGGAGTGAAGATACAACAGGAAGGTGTGGAGGACCTGATTCTCTTTTTGTTACTTTTGGGTTTACATTGCTCTTCATATACTATGCCATTAAACTAACTGAAGTCAGAAAAAATTAGAAGCCAGTTCTCTCCTCCTACTGTTAAAATGAAATCACTTACACTGCCTAAAACCAAGAACGCTCGTGATCTCTCCTTCCTTTAATCTGTAACTTTAAAAACTTCTGTGAAAGGCAAAAAGATAAATAAAAGGTAAGAAGTTGGTTTTATCTACAACATATGTTATGAACTTTTATTTGTTGCAAGAGTAAAGATGGAACCATATCCAAACACTCTGAACACCTTCTGATCAAGACTCCTCATCTGAGATTTGAACTGAACACAAAATAAAGATTCATAGGAGCAGGTTTATGCTTCCAAATTCTAAAATTTCCCTACTTCCAATCAGTCTGCTCCCTTTCTTCCTGCAACAGAGAAGATCCCCTTCTCCATCTTGCCTTTGATCAGCCTACATCTCAACCCCACCATTTATTTATTTTCATTCATCATCAAAAGTTGTCAGAGGGAAAGCCCTGTATTTTTCTAGGAATTTCAAAGGACATTAAGTAGCTACATACCACTAGTATCTTTGTAGGTTACCAGTTTGAGTCTTAATCCTTTAGTAACAGAATAGTAAAAAAAAACTGTGTGACATCTTCTTTTAATACATGACCAGCAACACGAACAGCTCAGTCCATACTTTGCAGAGCATCTGCCATCAACTATACCACAAATAGTAAGGTTACCCAACTTGTGCAGTAACTATCTGAACCCCACCCTTGGTTCTGGTTACAGATCTGAACATCCCTATCTTAATCTAACTCCATTCTCTTCCACAAAGCTTCCCATAACTTAATGTAGAGAAGGATTGCTGAGCACATTTAAAGTTCCACTGAAATTAGAAAGATGTTGCAAACATCTCTCATCTCTCTCCATAATGTATGTATGTATTCAATTTTGGTATCATAGCCAAGAAGTAAAGCATTTTAATAAACAGATTGAGCCTGTTGCAGCCAAAAACTATTCCTTAATTAATTCAGTTTTAATTTGTTTACCTGAAATCAAAATGATTTGTAATTCAGCCAGGATTTAGATCCAATGGTTGCTATTACAATTTGCAATCAACAACAAAAGTTACAGTGTGGCAAGCTAAGAAGTTAGGGTCAAAACTGAAGCTGTTTACAGTCATGGCCAGCAACAGGACCTACTGATAAGATCTTGTTTTCAGTTCCTTACAATTTTGCAAAACTTTAATTCTTGGAGCTACTGAAATTTTCCATATTGGCTGTCTACCTCAGACTGAAATTTTTTTCCTCAAGAAATTCAGCCAAAATTGTTCAGCTGTTTCCAAGTATAAGGATAAGGAAAAATACATTGTTTTGCCCATGTTAAAAATTCTTGAGACCTTTCTTTTTTTTAAAGAATTTTAGCTCTTATGTTTTTATTTCTGACTCATGGTCTCTATCACCATCCACTTTCTCAACTATTCTTCCTCATCTTTCCATTTCCCACACCTTCTCCTTGACTGTAGGTTTCTCCCTGATCCCCACTCCTAAGAAGTAATTTCTTCTTTCTCTTTTCTCTGCATCCTTTTCAACCTTCCTCTTTTCTCTGGAGCAGTGGTTCCCCAACCTTTTCAGGCTGGGGACCCCGTTTTAACAAAAAAAAAAAAAATCATTGCAGCCCCCCTGGCTGATTATGTAATCTGGCCCATGCCTCTCTGGTGGTGCCGCTGGGACAGCCAGTAAGCGGCACTGCCACCACCATGGCCCACGTTGCCAGTGTTCCCTCTAAGCTGCGCCAGCGCGCTGTGGCGCAGCCCGCCACAGCCGCCAGCGCAGCGGAAGCTGCCGGCAGCGCACTGCCAGCAGCCTCCACAGAACTCCTCTGGGGCTGGGAGTTTTGAAAACTCCCGCCCAGAGGAGCTGCAACAGAGCATGCCCAGAAAATCTGGGCATGCTCCGTAGAGCTCCTC
>ML681990.1:27572665-27618646 GCA_007922195.1 Podocnemis expansa | reverse complement strand
GAGCGGGAGGGGGGCTGTCAGGAGCAGCGGGGGGCTGTTGGGAGGGGGGCGAGTGGGAGGGGGGCCTGTCGGGAGGGGGGGTGAGCGGGTGGGGGGTTGTCAGGAGCAGCGGGGGGCTGTCGGGAGGGGGGCGAGCGCGAGGGGGGCCTGTCAGGAGGGGGGGCGAGCGGGAGCAGGCAGGCTGCCAGGAGGGGTGGGCTGAGCGGGAGCAGCGGGGGCGGGGCTGTCAGGAGCGGGGGGAGGGGCTGCGCAGCGGGCGCAGCGGGCCCCCGGGGGGGGGGGGAGCGCAGCGAGCAACCGTAGTTGCTCAGCTGTCCTCTCCCCTTAGAGGGAACATTGCACGTTGCTGGGGAGCTGAGCCGTGGTGGCTATGGCCCCTGCTCATTCTCCTCCTACAGAGCCGCGGCCTCATCCCCCTGCTGGGATCCGGCCACAGGAGGGGAAAAGCAGCCCTGATGGGGTGCATCGGGGCTGCAGCTGGATTCTGGCCCTGCTAGGGAGAGGCTCCACGGACACCCTGCAACATGTCTGCAGACCCCCAGGGGTCCCCTGACCCTAGGTTGGGAACCACTAACTCTAGAGTCATCCAGTTCTCCCAACTCCATTCTCTCCTTCTCAGGGCCCTGCTTATCTGTGTTTTGCTATCAGTTACAGTGAGGCAGCTCCAACTTGCATTAGTTGTGTGCATGGACCAAAAGACCGTATATAGAGCCAATCTGACTTTTAATCTGTATTTAGCTGTTGAAAGACACAAAGCAATACTATCATGAATAACCATTATACCAGCAATTCCCAAAAGGGCTCTGTCATGAGTCCACAGGGTCTGTGCTACACTCCAGCTTTTAAACACTTCCTTGGAGAAACCCTCCAGCATAGCACTCTTCTTACAGGAAGCTATGTCGCCTCAACATCTTCAAAACTAAGCTCCAGCACCTCTGTTTCAAACTGTGAGCTCTACCCAGCAATCCAGGTGAGGGCTTGTCTACACTTGAAAAATTAATTGACATAAAATATGTTGAATTTCAGCCACCATTATAATTACAGCGCTGGCTGACGTTCACACTGCTCTCCTTGGGTCAATGAAGTATATCCTCACTAGGATCACTTCCACCAACCTCAGGGGCAGTTTGGGGAACTGAGACACCCATCTCATCTCCTAAACTCTCTGTGGGCTGGTGCTCCATGCCCCAGTCCCAGTCAGGGAACCGTCTGCATCCCAGGCTACAGCCACAGCCACCCTCACCCTGGCGACCCAAGCTGCAGCTACTCATATGGGAACTGTCCCTCTCCTGGTGAGCAGCTGGGAGCTGAGCTCTAGCCACTCGCTTGCCATTTGGCCCTAGCTTGTAGCCAGGAACTGGGCAGCAGCCACCTCTGGCTGGCAGTGGGCAGAAGCCACCTGCCACCACTTCCCGTCTAGTCCTGGCTAAAAATGGGCTCCATGTACCTGTGGCTTGCCTGGTCCCACCTCACAGCGGAAAGCCAGGAACCAGTTGCTCTGGGCTTACAACAGCTGGGAACAGGAACCGGTGCACCCACTTTCTTAGCTGGAATTCTAAAACTGATTAGAATGACAACCCCTCTCCACTGTAAGAGGTCACAGAACCAATTACCTTACCTCTACCAGTAAAAACCCTACACTTCTCCTTGAAGTGGTTTTATTTTATTTTAAAAAAACAGAAGTTTTGTCAACAGGGAGGTGACTGTAGTGTGTACACCAGCATTGTTTTGTCAACAAAAGTTAGCTTTTGTCAACAAATCTGTCTAGTGTAGACAAGACATTAGACAGACTTCTGGTCAGTGACTTTTACACTCTTCAGGGACCAATGTACCTCAACAAGTATTTGATGTGAGACTAGACAATCTTTTCAAAGACTAAATTGATTATATTAGTTAGCTGGAACACAGAAAGTCCTTAGCTTAGCATAGAAAAATATAGGTTCAGATATAATCCATTCTGGCCAAAACAGCGTTCCAGCCCACCAAACTTCCATGGAATTCATTGTAGCTCTCTACCCCCATCTCTTTGTCAGACCAAGGTGAGAGCTGTCATATATCTCCCCAAAACTAAGTCTTTTCCCAGCCACCTTACCCCTTCAGTTCATTGTCCAAATCCAAATACCCATACTGTTTCACACGTTCTATCTGCCGATGGTCACATGGATAAATGTCAGTTTTTCAGTCCCTGGGGCTCCCATTGTCTTTGCAGGCCCTTCATTCTTATGAGTGGGTTTCAGCCAGTCCTTTAAGGGCCCATTGATTACTCCTCAAACAGTTACATGACAGAACACCTCATGGATCCTGCTCTGCCCCCAATAACTGCTTTTCAACCCTTTTTTACCCACTGGGGAGCAGTGCAAAGTAGAGAGGGAAACTGAGGCACCAACAAGTTCCGGTGTGGCTGTGTTGGTCTGTTTCAGTGAAACAACGGAGTAGTCCTGCAGCTCCTTAAAGACTAACAGATTTATTTGTGAATGATCTTTCATGGATTAGAATGCTCTTTGTCAGATGTATCAGATGTGTAGTTCTAGCCAACAAAAGCTTATGTACAAATTTGTTAGTCTTAAGGTGCCACAAGACTATGTATTTGTTGAATCACACACAGAAATTATAAATATACTCTGAAGAATTTCCACTTTTTCACAGGTTCCAATATGATTCAATATTTCCAGTGATGTCACTGAATCTGTGTGTCTTTATGCCACATAATGATTAATTATTTTCACAACCTGACTCTGTATATTAAGAGTAAAAAATACATACAGACAAGTTCCAAAGTAGTAGCCATGTTAGTCTAGCAAAATAAACAAGGAGTCCTTCGGAACTTTTAAAGATTAATAAATGTATTTATCACATGAGCTTTCATGGGAGAAAATCCCACTTTGTCAGATGCTTTGAAGATGGGGGAATTTACAGAATGGGAAGAAAATAAGTGCAGAGAAATATAAGTCAGAGGATCAGGTCACATTGTAACAGCAAATCAAAGTCATTGTTAAGATTCAAACACTAGGGAACAGCATATAGAGGAATAGAATAGAATCATAGGATTGGAAGGGACCTCATGAGATCATCTAGCCCAACCCCCTGGGGTTCAAACCAAGGACTTTCTGCATGTAAAGCAGATGTACTAGCCACTACACTATTCACCCTCAATGAAGTCAAATCACATCTTGTAATGTGAAAAAAAATCCAAAGTCCTTCTTTAGTCCTGAAGAGACAGAGTCAAGTTTGCATATGAATTCCAATTCTGCAGTTCTGTTTGAAGCCTTGATGTGTTATTCAGTTGTTGGAGCACAGCTATTAGCAAATCATCAATAGAATGATGAGGAAGATTGAAGTGTTCACCTACTGGTTTTTGTGCTGTCGTCATCATGAATAAATAGGATTACTGTCAAGAGGCTAATAAACGACTCTCCAACACAACTTTCTACAAACCACTTTTTCTGACCCCGGTGAGGAATACCTAAAAGGAACTATAACACCTACTTAAGAAACTCCCTGAGGCAGCAAAGGAACAAATAAAGACAGACACACCACAAAAACCCTGACCAGGGATATTCCATCTATGTACTACCAAAAATCCATTAAAAAAAAAAAAAAACCAGACACCCCATCATCTCAGACTTTGACACTCTTACATTAGGCTTATATGGCTGTGTGGACTCCTTCTTCAGACCATATGCTATCAACACTCCTAGCTTTCTTCGAGACACCACAGACTTCCTGAGAAAAATCCAATCCATTTGTGTGCTTCCATATAACAGCATCCTGGCCACTACAAACACAGAAGCTCTTTACACCAACATCCCACATAAAGATGGATTACAAGTTATTAGAAGAACCATCCCAGCTGATGCCACAGCACACCTTATGTCTTAACTTTGTTTACTTTCTAGTCACCCACAACCATTTCAGATTTGAGAATAATTAACACATTCAAGACAGCAGCACTGCTACAGGTACCTGCATGGCCCCACAGTATGCTAACATATTTATAGCCAACTTAGAACAAAGTTTCCTAAAAGTTTCATCCCATATCACCCCTTCTCTACTTATGCTACACACTGATGACATTTTCATCATCCAGACACACAGCAGGGATGCCTTTGAAGATTTCCACAGAGATTTCAACAGTTTCCACTCCACTATCAAACTTAGCCTGGAACACTCCATGCAGGAGATCCACTCTCTGGACGCTACAGTACGAATTAGTGGTTGTCCACCACTAATGGAGTGGAATGTGTAGTGGAAATTGTTGAAATCTCTAGGGAAATCTTCAAGGGCATCCCTACCTTGGGTCCAGATGATGAAGATGTAAATCAATGTAGCTTAAGTAGAGGAGAGGTGCTTTGGGATGAGACTTGAGAAAACGCTGTTCTAAGCTGACCATAAAAATGTAATACCACCTTACGCCATAAACCAACTGACCAATATAGTCACCTACATCCCTCAAGCTTTCATCCAAAACACACCACATGATCCTTTATCTACAGCCACGCCCTAAGACATAACCGTATTTACTCTGATCCCTCAGACAAAGACAGACCCTTCAGGACCTCTATCAAGCATTCTTAAAAATATGGTACCCACCTGCAGAAGTGAAAAAACAGATTGACAGAGTCAGGTGGGTACCCCAAAGTCAACTACTACAGGAGAAGCCCAAGAAACAAAAAAACAGAGCACCACTAGTCATGACTTACAACCTTCAAGTCACATCACATGAAGGATCTACAACGTACTCTGTAAGACTGTCCCTCACTCTCTCAAGCCTTGGGAGACAGACCTCTCCTCACTTAAAGACATCTCCCCCAACACTAAGCAGACACTCCAGCAACTACAGACCTAAGAACCAAACTATTAAAGTGGGCACATTTTTCTCCAACAAACCGCGCTGCCAACTTTGCCCACATATCTGCACAAAAGACACCATCACAGGACCTAATCAAGCCAGCTACACCATCAAGGACCCAATCACCTACTCATCCACCAATGTGATTTATGCCATCATGTGCCAGAAATGCCCCTCCCCTTGCATAGTGGACAAATGGGACAGTCTCCGCTCAAAAAAATGGATGCATGCAAAATTGACATCAGAAATCACAACAATCAAAAACTATTATGTGAGCACTTCAATCTTCCTGAGCACTCCATTGATAATTTGCTGATAGCTGTGCTCAAATAACTGAATAACACATCAAGACTTCAAAGAGAAACTGCAGAACTGGAATTCATTTGCAAATTTGACTGAGTCTCTTCAGGATTAAAGAAGGACTTTGGATTTTTTTTTCTCATTACAACAAGTGACTTGACCTCATCTTCCTCTATATGCTGTTCCCCAGTGTTTGAATCTTAGCAACTGTTCTGAGTTGCTGTTATAGTGTGATCTGATCCTATGACTCACACTTTCTTGCATTTATTTTCTTCCCATTCTGTAAGATCCCCTGTCTTCAAAGCATCAGACAAAGTGGGATTTTCTCCCATGAAAGCTCATGTAATAAATAAACATGTTAATCTTTACAAGTGCCATAGGACTCGTTAGTTAAAAAATATATAGTCAACCATACAATTTACCTGAAACAACCCGCATCAATCTTTATAAACAAACTCCATTTTGATGTGTTCTCCAAAACAATCTTTTTAAAAAGTTACAGAGAACGGAGAATATCTTTTACAGAATGGAGATGATCTTTCACAGATGAAACACTGCACTAATGGAGCAATGTAATCCAATCATGAGTTTATGGACCCAAGATACTATATGATATGAGAAAAGAGTATTTCCATTTAGATATCTGAATGATGCTGAAGGTGTTATTTGTGGCACAGAATAAAGTGACATATTGTTATATCAGCATGGATATCTGTGAATTTCAGCAATGAGTAGCACTGTTAGGTCAGTTCTAAAATGGGATCTGTAAAGTCAATTTGATTATGCAGTTATTACCCCATCAACCATTGCTCTGGTATATGTCTCACATTAAAATGCATTCTGCTATAACAGTTCTTTTCTCTTTATGATTCTTCTTTGTGATGATTTCTTTCTGAAGTTCACCAAAATGGAGAAGGCTGTCATACCCTTCACAATTCAGCAGCCCCAAGATCTCATGCAAGTGGTATACAGAGTATGTGAATACTATTTTACCAAAAAAGACCATAGAGGAGAAGGGTCCCTGATATAAGGCTTGCATCGTGGTCCCGTACTGAAGAGTGGATTTCACTTCCCCAACCACATCACACTCTGCCTCTATAGGGCCATACTTCAACAATAAATGATTCAGTGGAGATGTGTGGATTTATACCAGCTAAAGATCTGGCCCCCAAACTACAAATACTTTTTCTTTTATGCAGATATAGGAAACTTCAGCCCAGAGCAGTAACTCATTAACTAACTCCAGTGATGGTTTACTGGGTGACTAATTATAACTTTTGTGAATTAATATGTTGAAACAGATAGTTACAAAAGCTGCATTCTAATATTAAAATATTCCTAAGAGATAGGAAGAGGCCAATAAATCTGTGTGTGAATTATCAAGTTTGCAGATTAGAGAAGTTTTATTCTATATTGCATTTCATAGTAATTTTTATGAGCTTCAAAAAATTACGGAATTGTATCATCTTCACTTGTCATAACAAGTGATGCCTCAAATTTCTCTCCTAAGAATTGCTAATATTAGCTATCAAATATTAATTATTAGGCTATATCTACACTATTATTAACTATCTTACAAGTGTAACAGTGAACAGATGAAAACTAGTTGTTATCTGAATAACGCTGAAATTCCATTAACCCAACAGAATCCTGTTAATTGATGGAGAATTCTGAAAATAGGGGCAAAGATAATATAAACTTTGTTGAGGATTTTCCCTTAATTAATGGAGACTCAGCTTGTCACTGTTTTTTGTTTTTCTTGTTTGTTTGTTTTTGGGGGTTTTTTGTTTTTGTTTTTGTGGAATGCTATTCGCTGTCTTGTGAGATGGAAATGCTAATGAAAATATAGCAGTGACAAAGACACTTAAAATATCTAAAAATTATGCCAAAGAAATATAATGGCCCAAACTCTTCTAAATAAAATCAGTACAGTTACTGCAGATTTACTACAGTGAACAGTAACCAGATAGCCTGATTCAGCAAAACACTGCAGCACAATCCTAACTTGGAAGAGGACTACTCATGTACTTAAAGTTAAATGTGTGTTAAGTATTTCATTGGATCAAGGCCAAAAATACAATGAGGCCAACTGCATTCAGTATGTCTATCAGTTACTCCTGTGTTACCTAACTGAAATGAAGGCAGTGACACCAGTGGAACCAATGGCAAATTCTGGCAAGCCCCAAGAAAATTAGGGTTAGCTCTCACCCCAGTAACAGTTGCACATGTGTGATCCCATTAACTTCTAGAGTCTTATGGAGGGGTACAGGAGAGAAACAAGCTAAATCTGTAAACCTTCTACATCTAACTTTCATTAAAATACCAAGATATATGTCTTAACACACTTAAAACATATTCCTTCACCAAACAAGGACATTCCACCACCAGAGAAGTAGATAACGTCATGGAATAAGTCATCCAAATACTCAAAAAGAATTTGCTTTGAAAGAGAAACTACCTCTCCCTCTCAACCATAAACCCCAGCTGTCACCTACCATCCCCCAGTGGAATCCATACAGGGTATCATCAAACAGCTACAACCCATATTCAACAGGGACCCCATCCTGAAAAAATTTTTTCCTGAACCCCTCTTCTGGCCTTCAAACAGCTTCCCTAACCTCTCCAAGTTCTTCATCAGAGGCAAACTCCCCACAGACCAAGACATATCAACTTAAAGCAGCACCAAACCCTGCCAGCACAACAAATGCAAATCCTGCAAACATATCACCACTGTTTCTATGATCAATAACCCCACAATATTCCTTTCAAGATCCTTAGATCCTGTACATGCCTATCACAACATGTGCCATTGTATCCCTCATCCAGTGCATTAAATACCCCAATAACAACTGCGTAGGTGAATCCAAACAATCACTAAGCTCTTGAATGAACTCATACAGGAAAATGACAAAAGACAAAAACATCCTGTCATCTGTGGGGTGAAATCTGCACAACACTTTCAAAAATGAGCCTAGGAGCTTAAATGCATAACTCCAATAGACACTAAATATCACAAATTCAACAAAGTCACTGAAGTTATGGACTGTCACTGTGACGCTGTCTGGGTCTAGGGAAGTCTTCACATTTATTTTTCATATTAATATTTCATAGTTGTAATAATCCATATGTAATATGCTATGTTTGGTATCAATAGAAAGGCTGTAATCTGCTAAGAATGATTATATGATTTATATGTAGGTATCATATTTGTATTAGAAATTAGGAATATGTTTATTTTATGTGTGTTCCAAGTGATTTGTTCTTAAGCCCCAGTTGCAGTGGACTCAGGAATAAACCCATTCAACCAGTTACCCAGACTGACCATGTGGCCCAACTCCATTTTGATCTGGCAAGGACTCTGAGATAAAAGGCAGGGGATCTACCTCCATTTTGTCTTTTGTCTTCAGTCTTCAGCCTGTCTGCAACAAACATCCTCCTCTGGAACTATTCCTTCTGGGACTGACAAAGGACTGAGACCCACCCAGGTGCTGGGTGCATATCAGAGGAATGGGACTAACCTGCAAACTACATATTCTTCAAAGACTTGCTTTCTAGGGACTCTAAACCATTTGTATGTATGTGTTTCACTCTGACCCTTTAATGTCTCTCATGTTTTGTTTATTTTCTTTTTATATTAAAGCTTTAGTTGTAGTTATTAAAGGATTGGCTGGCAATGTGATATTTTGGGTAAGATCCAAGCCTATATTGTTCTGGGTGATGTGGCTGACCCTTTGGGGTCAGGAGAACCTATTTCTTTAAGAGACCCAGTGGCCAGTGGGGACCATAGGAGCTGATGTGCATAAAGGGGGCTGTTTCTGTTTTGTTATGCTTGGTGATGATCAGAGTGGGGAATCAGAAGCATGTTTAGTTACTGACTGGGAGACTGGTTTAAATATTGCCCGTCCGTGGTTTGAGGGTTTAGCCCCTCATTTTGCAGCTTGCTCTGATTCTGGCACATTCCAAAGGTTATCTCAGGAAGCCCAGGTCACAGTTACTACAATTTTTAACCCAGTAGCCTCCTCATTTTGTCCTATGATTGCAGAGGTTTTAACTGTACTTTCATTGGTCCCTTACAACACGGGTTTTCAGACTTAGGGCCCAGGACCCAGTACTGGGTTGCAGACCTTCAGGTACTGGGTCACAGCACTCCCTGCTGCCACCACCGAAAGATTAGAGTGGATTGCTCAAAGATGTAATTGTTGTGTTGTGGACATGCATGATTTTTTTCAACTGGGTCCCGGGGAAAAAAGTTTGAAAACAACTGCCTTACAATATGTGCTAACTACAAATACTAAACACACTGTTCTACCTTGCATTTTACTGTGATGGTGAGAGTACCTTTACCAGAACCCAAGAAGAGATTAGTATGGCTAAAAGCTTGTCCCTCTCACCAAGAGAAGTTGGTCCAATACAGATATTGTGTTACCTACCTTGTCTCTCATTAAAATACCAGCCAGTAAGCAAGACAAATGTTTTTATATTCAGGCATGAAGAAATCTGAACTGACCCACCATTTCAGCTACAATCTGACCGATCAAGGACAGCAGTAACACAGAAATGCCACTGTCAGTACACCTGGCAGTTATGATCAAATGACCTCAAAACATAAATAGTTGAATAGAAAAGCCCTGACATCATTGTGGGCAAATCAGCATTCATCCTATAGCTTAAAATATCATTCACTTTCTAGAACTGTGTCTAATTAATTACCAGTCCATTGAGATCACCAGATACTGAAATCAACTTAAAGTTTACTAGTCATAATAGACTTTCACTATGGCAACCACTGATCACAGTCAACTGTATTGTAATTCTAGAATCCAGAAAAATCAATAATCTAGTAAGAATACCACAGGCAGAACAGTCTGTGCATTATACCTATTTGAACTTCTAATGCATTTCGGCTGGCTACAGAAAATGACATTTAGAAATATTAAAGTAAAATGTAATGGTAATCCCATTCATCCCCCAAATCAAATAAAATTTGGCAACATTCTATGAATATAGAATGAAATACTGTGACTGCTCCACTGTAACATACATCTATTTCCAGGATGGCACAGGAACCATTAATGATTTACCATTAATTTGTATATTATTCTTCATTAATTTATTTATTTATATCACTGTGGTAGTTACTGAACCCACCTGAGGCCCCTTTGTGCTAGGCACTGTACAAACGCATGGGAAGAGGCGGTCCCTCCTCCAGGGAGCCCAAACTCTAAACAGACAAGATAGGAAAGTGTGAGAGAAGGGGCACATTACCCATTTTAAGGGATAGGATTTGAAGACACAAACCAATTAAGTGCTTTGTCCAAGGCCACATAGGGAGTCTATGCCAGGGACAGCCATTAAATGCTGGTACCCAGCATAGTTTCTTAACCATAAAAGGCCCAATCCTCTATAGTCTTTATTTTAAACTTCTGGGCATTAAACAATCTGGAGAGGTGACCTCCAGGGTTTCCATTTGTTGAGAATACAGGACACCTCTGAGGAGACTGCACTCTAACACAAACAGCATTACTGTCTTTCGGTAGCTGAGCTAGATAATAAGATCTCTTTATAGTGTGCTTGACATTTGGATTCTCTCTGGTTAACAGCCTTTCTGCCAGCAATAACTAATAAGTAACACAATAAAATGCATATTTTCAAATAGGTAATATAATAGTTATTTATATTGTTCCTGTTGTTTTTTGTATAAGGATTTTAATCTAGTTTAAGTATGTATGTATGTATGCTGCTTGTACTTACCTTTTCTATAGCAATGGATTCAGTTCATTTAGCATAAGTACTGAGATCCATATACGCCCAAATACAAGTAAATAGAATTATTTCAGATATGCACTGGTGTAACTGAAAGTTGAATCTGGTCTGGAGGATTAATTCTGTTACCATTTCCTCTAAGTTTCTTTTCAAATAGTCTTTAATGGAACACAAACAATAACAAAAGGAAATAGAGAAGCTATTCTAGTCACAAGATCCTAACATAGACAGTCACTTTATTCCCCCCTGGATTAGGTGGTACACAACCTTTGCCACACCAGTGGCTCCTGTGGCAACTTACCAGAAGCCTGAGAGCCAGAACAAATTTCAATATATATTTACATAATTTTACAGAGATGTTAATCAGAGGTAAATGCAACTTTTATTTTCCATTTGTAAAGCATGACAAATACACAGAAAAAATAAGAGAGTCCTGTGGCACCTTAAAGACTAACAAATTTCTTCAGGCATAATCTTTTGTGGGAGCTAACCCACTTCATCAGGTGCATCTGACTAAGTGGGTTGGAGCCCACAAAAGCTTATACCCAAAGAAATTTGTTAGTCCTTAAGGTGCCACAGGACTCTTGTCCTTACTGTATATAGACTTAACACAGCTACCCCTCTGCAAATCTACAAAGTGATTTAAAAACAAAGAAACTAACAAATAAAAACAAAACAAAGGAAGGAACATCAGTAGAAGGTTGGTACTCCTTGCTGGTACTTTTAGACTTCCAAAATCAAGATAGATGTTTGATAGCCAGTTGCTGTAGGATATGACCTACTCCAAATCACAACAGAAAAGATCCATTCAGCTTCAAACATTCTTTGCTAGGCTCCCCATTCAAAGGAATTTAGGGTTAGACGCTCAAAGGAACTTAGATAGTTAACTCATATAAATTTCCGTGGGAGTTAGGCACCTAAATAGCTTTGAGGATCAGGACCTTAGCCGCTCTCAGCCTGAACCTTGGAACCCTTTGGACAGCTGTGAAAGTTCAGTAAGAGGTTATACAAATAGCTGTAATCTCACATTCCTCAGTTCCTTCCAAAGGCCATTCCCCCAGAACTTAGAACTCCCTCTGACTCTTCTGTTGTTACTTTACTGAATTTTTCTGGTTTTATGCTTCTTAAAACTTTGGGGCTATGTCCACACTTACACAGTTAAATCAACTTAACTTATATTGATTTAATAAAATCAATATAAAAATAATTAAATACATTTAAGTTAAATCAATTTAATAGGTCCCCACTAGAAACTCAAATCAAAATAGCATGTCCAGGGACAGGACTTGCTATTTTGATTTAGGAGAGAGGCACCATGGGAGGTGTGACAACATGGCCCCCTAGAAAGGCCTTGCCCCCACCCACTATATAGAAAAAGGAAAGCACCTGGCAAGGAGAAGGGCAAAAAGTGTTAAAACGATTTAACAGTGAAATCAAAATAACATGTCCACACTGTGTTATTTCAAAATAACAATTTTGATTTAACCGTCATATCGATATAATACTAGGTTTTATTATATCAATATGAATTTCCATATATTGAAATGAAGGAGCTCCTCGTTTCAAAATAAAGGAATGTCGAGTGGACCTACCATTTTTTAAATGGAAATAATCAGCTTTACTTTAATTAAAACAGTGTGTGTGTGGACATACCCTGAGAGATTAGTTACTAATTGTATCTGAACATATACAATTGCGTGATTCTGCCGAGATGTTGCATCTGTCTCTGAATCTCAACAGGTAACACTGGCTCCATTAGCCAGAGTCTTAACTTACTTTGACGCCATTGGAAAATACTAATTAAAATGATGGCCATCTGGTGGTGGTTAAGATTTTACTACTGACCCATATTTTCACTGCCGGAAGGTTTTGGGAGACAGGCAGTTACCAGGGAGATACAATATTCATTTTGGATTCACCTTCCCTTCCAAGAAAGATTATATGTCTTAGTTCATAATCTTCCTCATCAAAGATGGCGTACTAGAAAGAGAGAGCCTGAGACATGAGGCCTTGTATAAGGGGCTCAGTACGAGGCCAAAAGACTGAATTAAAGCAGTAGGCCCCACTGATATAAAGCAAAGTTAGCAAAAGTCGAGGCTGTGAGCAGTAATAGGGCCCTTCCCTGTTACAAAGCAGATGCCTGCTTACAAATTCACTATCCGATACATGAGCTTGGCAAGAACAGGGTGGGCACTGCAAAAATCTAATCACTCCTGGCCACTAAGTATTCACATAAACACATTCCAAGTATGGTGTCCAGATGCCCCAATTTTATAGGGACAGTCCTGATTTGCAGGGCTTTCTTCTAACATAGATGCCTAGTGCTCTCCATCCCAGCCCAATTTTTCATACTTACTATTTGGTCACCCTATTTCCAGAAGGGTGATACCAGAATACCCTAATATAAACTTATGGTGTAAACACATTTCCCAAAGATGATACAAGGATACACAGACCCCTTTGAAAAAGATGTCAGCATGGTGGATAGAGATATTTTGATTGAACCAACAGTACAAAGTAAAGGGTGGTAACTAATCTAGGGCAATATGTAATTTGCTTGTACCAGCATATGAAAGAGGGGATGCAAAGGAGTGTTTTTGTCTGGCTGAGGGGGAACAGAAAGTACCGCTATTCACTGAGCTGCAAGCTTATATATATTAAGTACACTTGTAGTACATATAGGGCACTGATAATCATGCTTTTGCTATGGAACAGAATTTGTGATCTTTGTAGACAATTTGATCAGAACCTGCTGTACAGGCTAACTGACCAAAGTCAATGAAGCATGCAGAGGGAAAATCCACATACAGCCAACAACTGCAGACAGAAGGAACCCTCAGGTAGATTCAAGTCTGAACTTTCTCTCACTTTGCTTTTCAATGGAGTCAATGACTCCTGGTCACAGCAGTGACAGAAAGTGACATTGTGCATCAAATAAAATGCATTTGCATATTAAGCAACCAAGGAAATTCCCAGATAGAACTACACTGAAATGGATATAAGATTGAGAATATATCATTTATACTAAGGATAAAATCATAAAATGATGGTGTAATGATCTCTGGAAGTTCAGCAAAACAAGCCAGGAGTCCTGTGGCACTTTTAAAGACTAACAAATTTATTTATCGCGTGAGCTTTTGTGGGAGAAAATCCCATTTTGTCAGATGCCTGAAAATACTTAACGTGTCTGTTGTAGATGGATTTTCTCTTTTTTCTGAAGTCCGGTCATGTAGAAAAATGTGTTGTAGGTTGGCTTTGTATGAGAGATTCCAGTGTTGAGAGTTCATTTTAAATTGTCTCCTGTTTGCTGTACAGGATGCTGATCAGGTGGTTTCTTTGTTTCTGTGAAAGTATTTGGCACAATCTCTCACTGTCTTCTTTATAATATGACAATTTCAGTGGATTCTGGATTTTCAGTCCATTAGGTATAATGCCAGATGTTTGCATTTGGAAAGGAAGATGATGTCTGTTGGTATCTGTGTGAGTTGTTTCATGATACTGATGGATTTCCACTTCAAAGGGCTGTATTCAGTGCTTTGCATGTTGACAAGTTCCAAAGGGGCATCTGTGTTAGTCTAGCTGAGCAAAACAAACAAGACCACCTGTGGCACTTTTAAATAAATGGATTACAAATCAAAGTGAAACTTCAGAATTGGAATTCATATGTAGATTTTACACCATTGCCTTAAGGCTAAATACGGATCTCAGGTTTTCTTATTATTACAACAGGTGATTTTGACCTCACCTCCCCCTATATGCTGTTCTTCACCGTTTGAGTCTAAACAACTGCTTTGATTTGCTGTAATAGTCTGACCTGATCCTATGACTTAACATTTCCCTGCATTTATTTTCCTCCCATTCTGCAAGTTCCCCATCTTCAAGTGTCTGATGAAGTGGGATTTTCTCCCACAAAAACTCATGCCATAAGTAAATTTGTTAATCTGTAAGAGTGCCACAGGCTTGTCTTGCTGAACTAGACTAACATGGCTATCCCTTTGGAACTCAGGAAATTCAGTTACAGTTAACAGGACCATGAGGCTACACATTTATAGCATATACTCATCGGCATGGTTTACAACATTATTATTATGTTTTCATGGCCTAATAAATAATACAATACAGTTGACATATGGTACCTGGTGAGTTATCATTAAAGATCCTCAGAGAAACGGTGTGTTTTAAAGACCTGATTGGAGGGAGATGAGAGTGTTCAATTAATGCACAAGAAATTACATAAAGAAACAACCCTTGCTGCTTTGTTGTTTTCCTTAAGGATTTTTCTCTGCTGTCTAACAGCATAAAACCCCTATCTGTTTAGGTTAAAAAACTAGAGAGAATTGCTATACTTTGCACAAAACAAAAATAATAAACTGGAATAAATTTTAAACAGCTTCCATGATTTTATTTAGGCACTGCAGAAATCTCAGTGATATTGGATTCTAGTCAGAAATGTTTATCATTGCCTAAAGTAGGCTGGTAACCAGGCTAATCTTCTAAAGTGAGAGATTATTTTTCCAGTCACCAACATATTATATATCAGAAACAGAACACGGTGTATTAGTGAATGTACAATCTAGCTGATTAGGATTCCAAGTACCCTTTGTTACGTTGGTCTAACTTTCCAGGCGTTCCAGTATCTCTGAATATAAATATAATCTGAGACAGTTAATGTATATTTGATCTATATCTATAGGGTGTGGCTAACTCAATTCAATGATTTAATATAGAATATTACATGTTCTATGTTTCTTAACAGTATGAACATAAATTCAGCCAATGTACCTACCAGCTATTGTCAGCATGAACATATAAACTCAGCAGATTCTCTTCTGCAAGTGCTTAAGGAATGGGCTCTGTTCACTGAAAATAACTGCAGCCTATACTCCACAGGTAAGGTGTGAAGTGGCAGACGTTACAGTATCCTCTCTGACACTAAGCGCTCCTGTATTCACACTCAATAGTAGTAATCCTGGTACAAACTAGGTCTTGTAAAGTATCATGTGAAAACTAATAACTCATTGACCATTGATATTCTGACATGATATATGCATGTGATGGGTATTAAAAGGTATCAGTATATACCGAAATTATAACTAAAATGTATTCAAACCAGATATGTCAGGGAACAATGTTAAACAGGACTACACAAAAAGCAATGTGTGTTTACCTCAATTTACATATAAGCAGTAAATAGACCCATCAAGCTAACAAGGGGGACAGCAAGCACAAAAGCTCATGCAATAAATATATTTTTCAGTCTTTAAGTGCCACAGGACTCCTTCCTTGTTTTACCAAACTAAAGTGACACTGCTGTCCCTTTGGAACCACACACCAGAAGACAGCATGGGGTCTACGCCTAGTACGAGAGGGAAGCTTTGTCTGGGCCAGAACAATCCATTTCAAAGGTTTACTATTCCATAAAGGTGGGGGGTGGAGGAGGAGAGAGGCTGAACCTCATGTAATAAGCCACAGAATGAAAATGGTGGTATAAAATATTACTGTATTATAAAAGTGTATAGAATAACATTTTCCGGAAGGCAATGACACACTGGTGATTAATATCACTGTGAAATGCATATATTACCACTACAGAAAGAATTATAATACTCATTGAACTATCTGCCCAGAAAGGAGGAAATGTCACAGCTATCTACCTTTCTCTTATGTAAATTAAGCGTGATGAAACCCAACAATGGAAGACCCATTTAAACAGAAATCAGAGAGGAGATGGAGAGTCCACTGAAAGGGAAGAAGAGGAGGAGAATGGCATGGCTAGCTGAGTACACAAAAGGGCTCCATGCTTCCTGAAACAAGTTCATTGAATTTTGGGAGCTATAAGCAAGGACAGAAGCCATCATTGGTATCCATCACCAGACAGACATAAGGAAACAGAGATCTTGCACACTGCGAAAGATGGGTCATTCACCAGAGGGGAGGTTTAAGTGTCTGGAACTGGATATAGGTGAGAAACCTAATTAACATTAAAAAAGAGTCCTGTGGCACTTTTAAAGACTAACCATTTTATTTATTGCATGAGCATCTGTGTGTGAATCCTACTTCATCAGATGCTAGAAATGGAAAACATATGGTATGTAAGGGAAAACTAAATGTATTTATTTTTTTCCTTCCATACTAGAAGTTTTCTATTTCGAGCATCTGACAAAGTAGGATTCACCCACGTAAGCTCCTGTGATAAATAAAATTCACAGTCTTTCAAAGTGCCACAGAACTCCTTGTTTGCTTTGCTGGACAGGCAAATGGCATGGCCAGCTCAACCAGGAGATGCAGTGAATCAGTGCATCCCCTCAGCAGCCTCTGCTGTTGAAATCCCAGGCTTGACATAAAGCTGCTCTTAGGGCTTGTCTAGACTGACAGTTGCAAATCCGCTGCTGTCAGATCAAGCCTCCCAGTTTGATTGTGCATGTTTGTGAAAACCAGCTCAATTGATCAAGGAGTCAATGCATTAACTCCAGCCCCTGAACTTGAGTAGTATGAGTCAAAGGGATGTCATTTCCCTTGGACTCAGTGCAGTGGACCCCCCCAGGCATTAGGAAGTTGAAGGGAGACATGCACGTTATTTTTACTAATTTGCACACCTCCCTTAGACTGCCGCCGAAAATGGCACACAGTGTAGACGAGCACTTGGATAGCAAACCCTAAGGGCAGGATGGATTGGAGGGATATAACATTTCTCTGGGGAGAAGACCCTCCCTGGGGCCAGAAGAACTCACACAGTGTAATTTATATCTATCTCCCAGTGACAGCTGCAGAGAATCTAACCCCAAACAGTGTAAACATAAATAAATGTGCTAATTTCAACATAATTCCTAGTTCCTTTTACATTTACATTCTACAGAACACTGAAATATCAACTATGACAAGAGTTATGCTACTAAATGTTATTTAAGATATAGCCAGCATCTGTAGTTAACTGTGACTTTCACTTACATTTCTTTAATAGGATATATAAAATTATGGACCAGTTCCTCAGATGTTGTAAAAGTTTGTAGCTTCATTGACTTCTCTGAAAATATGTTGATTTACACTAGCTGAGGGTATGTCTAAATGTGTAATTACACAGAAGTATTGCAGACAATTAGTTTGGCTGGGATAAGGCACATTACAATCAAAGTGGGCATACATTGCACACACGTAGGCCAGTAGCGAATTACTCCTGATTTTAGTGGCTGATGATGATAGTTTGCTCAGAATCAATGATAAAAGCTCCAGCAAGTGAGTATTTTAAACTTCACTGTTACTAGACTGTAGAAATTGCCATACCAGACAGGCCCAATACTGTTTCTAACAGTACACAATCAGCTTCACTTGATGCTTCTGTTGAAGATTTAAACAGCTCATAATGCTGTTGGACAATTATGCAATACTAGTTCTGGGAGGCAAGGCGGAAACTCCTAATTGACCCATTAGGGCACAAGCACCAATAGCTTTTGTGATTTTTATCTTAACTAATGTAACTGTGACACCTATTCTTCTTCTATACAGCAAGTGCATAATCCTGATTAGCCCAGTATGATGCTGAGGCTTTCCAGTCATCCATGTCTGTCTTGAAGCCAGATGCTGCTAGCTTGCAAAAGTATTTATGCTCAGTATCTCTGTGTGGTTGTTGTCTTTGACAAAGGCCAGGTTTTGGCTGAATTGTTTAATCAATGTATGTTTTCTCATTCCTGAATAAACGACGACTCTTTACACAGGAGTATTTTTTACTATATCTATTTATTGAAGTTTAATACATGGACACAACATGGTCTCCAATTATCCAAAAGCAAGAGAGATAATCTAAAGCAAACAAGCGACTAACTGGTACTTTAATAGAAGATTTAAACTTATGTATACAATAGACTATTGAGGTTGGTTGGTTGGTTGGTTGGTTGGTTAAGGATATGCAAAGGTCTTTGCAAGTAGAGTATTTGCATTTCTTTTAATTTACTAGCCACAGTACAGCAGAAGGTGTAGAGTAGAGGAATTTGCCAATGAGAACAATGAAGAAAGAAAACAAATATAAACAAAGAACAATGGAATGTCAAAATAACTGGATAATAAGGTCCTATTTCGTCAATAATAGTGTTAAAATCATTAAGATACACAATCAAACTGTGGTCTCATTTAAAACTAATCAACCTCACTGAGGTTTATAAGATTCAACAGATGTAAATGAGAATAGCTGCTGGTCCATAGACTTCACCATTATTTATGCTCTGCAAAGTGATCATCTAGAAAGCTAGGGTAACATTACCAAATATTATACTGCTTTTATGCCATTCAGACATTTGCAGAATTAAGAGATGTGTGGAAATATGTTTCCAAAAGGGCAGAATTAAGTCCCTTTGGCTAGCCGGTTCTTTTGACCCCATAATCTGCACATTTGTGCCACATATTGAGCTCTTTTGACACTTACATTGGCATCAGTACTGTATGAGCTTTGGAGTAATTTTCTTCTTCTGAACATTCCTCCTATAGTCCTACAAACTTGCTCTCTCTCTCCTTTCTCCCCATTCATCTCACATACTGGGCGTATAAAAGATCTTCTTTGGATATGTAAGCCTAATGGCAAAATTCTACAATTCTGAAAGACAAACAAGCCTCTTAAGTGTAAATGCTATAGGATAATTTAAAATCAAATGAACAAATAAATAGAAACTTACAAAGGAAACCATTCTCTCTTACATTCCACAGATTTTTAGAATAACATGCCAGATCTTCATTTAGTGACTACAATAGAGGCAGCATACAACAATTGAGAACCTGACCTGATATCTATAGAACCTCACTAAATCACTATAAAATTTTATTGTTGTAAATAACTGGAAATTCTAGAGGATTTGTCCTAGAGAGAATAATCCTTCCCTTGTAGACTGCAGGCTTGACAGGTAACCAGTTATCTTAGTATTTGTATTTATGGCTCAATTAAGTCAATATAGACCCTTTTATGTATGTTCACAGGTTCTTCTACACTAAAATGCTTTTTGCTGGTTTGGTGTGGGTTTTTTTGTTGTTGTTGTTGTTGTACCCTCCGTTAATGATTTCACCTATAAAATGCTTTGAAGCTCTTTTGGTTAAGGTCTAATGCTGATTTAATATGAGTGTCAGATGAAGGATTTTTCATATGGCCTAACAAATTTTTTCTTAAGAATGATTTCAGCAAAAACTTGATACCCAGATACTGAGGCTGAAAAAGTTACAGAAAGAAAAGTATGCCTCTGACAACTGACATTCTACCTTTGCCCTTTGCAATGGCACTCGTTTGATAAGAATGCATGAAAGAAAGCTTACAGTTGAAGAAAAAATGCTGGTCTCCCATCATTTGAGAATACTCCAAAATGGCATGTCTTCAAAGATAACAGGAATAAAATAGAGCACTGCACCTCATAGCTCCCCCAGCATGAAATATCAATTTTGATTCACTGGAACTTTCAGGGCCAAATGAAACTCTCATTTATCCTGCAGTAAACCCAGAGCAAATCTATTCACATCACTGAAGTGACTTCAGATTTACATCAGTATAACTGAGATCAGGAGCTGGCTCTCAGTAAGTGCTGTTACAACATAAGAATCACTTAAAGGTTTAAAAATACCCACCATAAACTTCAGCTACTGATCTGACACAAAAGCATTCCAAATTAATTTCATATCTTCCCTGAATACAGGTGGTTCAGAGACCTGATCCCAGATGTATTTGTCAATACTGTATAGAAGATCAGTGGGAGGAGAAAAAGGGATACTGAACAAGAGCAAAGGAAATAAAACATTCTATCATTTAGAAAACAAGTCAGTGACCTGGAATGCCATCTCTATCCTTTAAGCTACCTTTTCTACTTGAGAGTGAAAGCTGTCTGCCATAAATGCCATATCACATATTAAAAAAACAAACAGAACAAAACTGTCACCTTCTAGACCTGTTTATAAATGAATTAGTGAGGAGGTGGGATTTTCTCCCACGAAAGCTCATGCGAAAAATAAATCTGTTAGTCTCAAAATGCCACACGACTCCTTGTTGTTTTTTTGTTAGAAATTCCTATCTATGAAGAAAAAAATGAAATCTCCATTTGGAGTAACATTTAAGAAACCAAGATTTCAACATGGCATCCTCATCAAATAGTGTTGAATGCTCTGACAGTTGCATTGAAAGAGTGGAACTTATTTCTTTAATCATGCACCACTTGAGGATCTTCTTTCTGCAACACTACATTTCACTACATAAAAAGCATGTCTGCGGTTTATGTTTAATCGATGCCTCGAAGTCTGTGAAAGCCAGAAAGTCTGCTTGTTTATTTTTGTCCAGTTCTTTACTTAAGACAAGCTTCCAGAGAGCACAATGGAAGTCTGCCTCAAAAGGGACTAAGCAAAAATTGCCTGACTTAGAGTTTGGCCCTGAATAATGATAACTCACTTCCAGTTTTAAGCCACAGCCCACCACAGGAGATCATGCAGAAACTACAGGGTTTTCTGGGTAGGTGAGCACTCCAAAACCCTTTAGCAATCTGCCATACCCTTTCCTCCTGCTTGCTGGCGTGAGAGTGAGCAAAGTCACTCAAATATGTAGCAAAAGCAGCACTAGTGTTATAGTCCATGTGCTTAGGAAGCATAGTGCCTGATCCAAAGTTCACTGAAGTTAATGTGAGTCTTTCTACTAAGAAAGTAGTTCATAAAGTCTAAGATGATGACTGTACACACACCCCCTCCATTCAAGGATGCAATGCGGGGGTAAGGATATGGTTACCAGATGTCAGGTAAAAGGAGGACATGTCCTTTTTACCTTCATGTCCTCCATCTGGCAGGCATTTTAAAATATATGATTTTGTCTGGCTTTTTACTTACAAGGGTTAAAGTATGCTGGAACATCCTGGAACACCCTATTTTTAAGGGGATGCGTTCCAGGACCCCCTTAAAACAGAATTTTACATGATTATTATATTTTCTCCATGCATTCTCCAACATCCTCCTTTTTGTACCTCCCTGTCCTCTTTTCCATGCTTTGGTGTTTGGTAACCCTAGGTGAGGGGCGCTCTTTTTCCCTGCACTTATTCTCCTGCATAAAGACAGGACACAAACTAGTTCTTAGTTGTTTGACCATACTAGGGGCCCCTTAGGGTAAGCAGAATAGATTCTACCTACCCTACAGAAAGTCACATACACTGTGATCTTAACTCACTAGTGTAAAATTCTCTGAGCTTATCTTTCTAAGTCACTTTTAACTAATAGATCCACTTAGAGACCACTAGCCTTCAGTATGTGCTTCCCTGAATAAGGAAACGTGATGATTTGGGGTGCCTTTTCACAAAGGCAGAGGCCAGAATGGATGATTCCAGTGAAAATTGCTGTAAACATCCTTAATAGTTTGAAATAAATAATTAGTATGTTCTTGCTGAAATAATGTTAATTAATTGTCAATAGTTAGACACCTCACCATAATTTATTTAATACTAAGGCAAAATTATATTGTGAAAACTTCCTCAATTTACTCACATTACAATAATTTCTTTTTATAAATTATAAGTAAATTGAACTTTTCCTGTAATTTAAGATTTACTTTGCTTACAACTACTGCTGCTTACTAAAGTTATTTTAATTTTAAATGATTAGATTATCACTCAAAAACATATGAGAATAACTCAGATCCAGACCACTTTATATTACTTTACAGTAACTACGGGTATGTCCACACAGGGCTTTTATTTCGAAACAACACTGGTTGTTTTGAAATAAAAGTCCCTATGTCCACATAACGTTTTCTTGTTTTGAAAGGAGGAAGCTCCTCATTTCGAAACAAGAGCCGTCCTTTCGAAACAGCTTAAACCACTTCGCTTTCGAAAGGAGGGTTATTTTGAAACCACTTCTTTCAAAATAAGCCGTTTGGACATGTTATTTCAAAACAATCCATGTTTCAAAATAACAAGGACCTTCCTCCCAGGGTGCTAAGCACCCTGGGGGGAGGTCCCCCCCCCCAGCACCCTGGCAAGGGATCAGCACCCTGCCAGGGTGCTGAGTGGCGTGCAGGGGGTTGGAAGGTGCCCCAGCCGGCTTCCCCCCCGCTTCCCCTAGCTGGGAGTAGGGGGGGATGGGAGCCTCACCCCCTTCACCCCTCTACCCCCAGCAAGGGGAAGGGAGGGAAGCCAGCTGGGGCTGCCCCCAAGCCTGGGGCACCCTGCCCCCCCCGCAGCTCCTGCCGGGCACAGGGGGGCTTCCCCTCCCCCCCCCCGCCCCGGGCCCCCGGCCCCCTCCCCTCTCCTATTTCGAAATAGCATGTCACAGTGGATATGCTATTTCAATTCCCTCCTTTTTCCTTATTTCAAAATAGCTTTTAGTTACTTTGAAATAAGGCGTTTCAAAATAAGGCCTTTATTTCGAAACAGCTTGTTTCGAAACGGCCTGTTTCAAAACAAGGGCTTGTGTGTGGACATAGCCCTACCAGCAATCCAAAAAATAAACGTGTGTGTGTGCATGTGCATGCCAACTGACAGTTATCTTGAAGTCTTTATTTGTGTACATTGATAAGCACAGACCATTAGTACAGTCTAAATGGAAACATCAGCTATGGTATTGCTCCCTTTACAGACAAAAGTGATCTAAATAAATTTTGTCACAGTGAACTTGACTTTTAAATTTGTTTGTCTTCTCATATTATCTGTTTAACAATGATCCAGAGATCTATTTTTAGGTACCTGATGTGTTAATATATGACAAAAGCACAGAAAGATGTTGCTGAAAACATTTTTTGCACATACATTCCATCACTTTTCCAAGCTGCTCTTAGATACAATGGCCTAATCTTGGTCCCTAACTGTAGGCACACAAGTCCATATTTAGACCTAAATAAATGGTCTGATTTTCAAAGGTGCTAAACAACCACTCAGAAACACTGACTTTATAAGTAACTGTGGATGTCCAGAACCATAGAAAATCAGATCACATAATTAAAAATATAAGTTTACATTCTTAAAGCTAGGCAGCCATATCTCAATATTTTGGCCTGAGCGAGGAATGCAGCAGCACTTTGTAGTTTCAAAACATCCATGGCCCTCCCTGGGACCAAAATAGGGATCACAACTGATAGGCATTCTAAATCAAATTGTATTTTACAGTAGGTAGTGATAGGGCAGGGCTTCTTAACCTATGGGTCACAACACAAAAACAGGTCACCATGCCATTTAGGGTGGGTTGCCATGATTCTCTTTAATAAATTGAAAAAGAAAATACATTATTTATTCAAAACTGAACCAGGGTTCGAAGCTAACTCCCAAACTCAGTCAGCGTCTTGGCCAAAAAAGGTTAAGAACCCCTGTGATAGGGAATCCAGTGTATTTCAAACATTAATCAGCTTCTAACAGAAAAAAAAGGCATCAAAAAGAGTCGCCATCTAAAAAAACTAACTGAATATCAGAAAGGAAATGTGAGTAATGTTAACTGAGTAAAGCTGAATTCATACTTTCCTCGATTCCTTAACGGTTGGTTGGTTGGTTGGCTGGCTGGCTGGTTGGTTGGTTTGTACAGCTTTTCACAATTTTCTTTTAGAATGAATGACATATCATGAACACTTAACTGTGGATATTCTGAAAGCATCCATCAATGAGATATTATGGAGAACTATGTACTAAGAACTGAATGCATTATATAAAGGAATGCCCTATATATGCAACCATTAATAGCAAATAATAATGAATACTGATGAATTATGCTTTCTTATGTTGGCAGAAAGAGAAATATTTTCTGTGTTAAAGAGAGATTTAAAAGCTGAAATAAATTCTAACTAAAACCCTCCTGTAACACTGTTTATAATAGGGCATGGTCACAGGACCATGTCCTACCACTACTCCCTGTGCAGAATTCACACTAAATTCCTTGAAAGTTTTGTTTGAAAATAAAAATCAATAACAATCTGTGGCCCATAACTATTTTAATCTAAACTAGCCTACACAGATAGCTGTCTCATCTTGCAAGTTTATCTCCAGTATTTCAGGAATATATTCTCCCATCAAAAATCCCAATCTATGCTTCTGTGCAAAAATTAAAACAAAGAGGGGATATATAGCTTATTGGGCATTTTGGAATAAAAAGTGGGCACGTGAGCACAAAGCTGTGCATCTGTGTTTTATTCATCCCCACTGTGGCATGGATTGGCTCTAGGGAAACAAGTATATATTTAACTACAGATCGTATAAACCCCAGTATGGTAGGTAAAATCACCAGTGGCAGCATGAGTAATATTCTTAACCAGCAATAGAGTTTCAATTCCTGTCCTCAAGACATTCTTTTATGGACCAATAAACAGAGGCCTCCCAACAAAAACAAGCCACTCAGGGCAGTAGGTTGCAATTTTTCAGCTTCTAAGCTAGCTGGGAAGAAAATCACACCACTCCATCTAGGCAGTCATCACCACTCCATTTCTCCTTTAAATTTATTTCCCCACCCTCAGCCACTCATATGACAAGCAGAGGTCTGATTCTAAACCAGAGGTCAGAAACCCAAAAGATAAGAGCCATTTTTAAAAATTTCTTCAATAACCAAGAATTCCGAGAGCCACAATGGGTGTAGCCTCCTGGTAGAAGGTGAGGGGAGCTGGGCCAAGGTGCCTGCTGCAGGGTCCCCTTAGGACGGAGAGGGAACCTGTAACAAGGAGCAAGCCCCCTGCAGGATCCCCCAGTGGCAGAGGGGAGCCTAGAGCCTGGGATTGGGGGGACTGGAGCCAGGAGGCCAAAGCCACAAGAAGGCAGTCAAAGAGCCACATGCAGCTTCGGAGTCATAGGTTGCAGACCCCTGTTATAAATCCTTCTGAGCAGAGGCTTGTGGAGTACATTTCTACCTTGTACTATACTGAAGGTCTTGTGACAATATTGCGTTATAGCTCTCCTCAGCGATAAGGCTGCTTTATTTACAAAAAAGAAGAAGAAGAATAGAATTGCCATGGTAGCTCTAGTGACCAAAATCTCAGTTCTAACACACAGGCTAAAATCATGACAAGGTAAATTCTAGAGTTAATTAGAGAAACGTGAACGGAACTATATTCCATCAAAACTGAATCACCATGAAATCAGGTAGATTTTGCCAGAATTTAATGTAAGGAAAAAAATCAGGAAATAATGTCCAATAACATAGAAATATCCCATTTTGACAATTTTTGAATGAAATATTTTGATTTTTCATTTAGAAACAACTTTTTGTTCGGGCTATTTTTATTTTGTATATTCTATATTATAATACAAATATCAAAATCACAACAAAAAATTTGGATTGACCACAAAACAAAACAAAACAAAATTCAAAATTTTCCTTCATCAAGAATTTTGAACTGCTTGGTTTTCATTAAAATTCAGAACAAATCCAAACTTCAAAATTCTGAAATCCTTCATGAAGTAAAATTTCCATCTCCACACAGCTCTAGAAAATTAATTTAATAATCCTTGCTAGATATGCCTAAAAATCCTGCCAACATCACATCCACTTATTCTGAGTTGCTCAAATGAGAAATCTTGTCGCTAACACACTGCAGTGGGACACCAGTTTGTGTACCTGGCTTTGCCACAGACTTCCTGTGCAACCTTGGTTAAGTCACTACCTTTTATGTGTCACAAAGGGGATGAAAACTATTGTCAGTTTCCAAAGGGGCAGCCGTGTTAGTCTAGTCCAGCAAAAAAACCAAGGAGTCATGTGGCACTTAAAGACTAACAGATTTATTTTTCGCATGAGCTTTTGTGGGAGAAAATCCCACTTTGTCAGTTGCTTTGAACATGGGCGAACTTACAGAATGGAATGAAAATAAATGTGCTCCCTTGCATTTATTTTAATTCCATTCTGTAAGTTTGCCCATCTTCGAAGCATCTGACGAAGTGGGCTTTTCTCCCACAAAAGCTAATGCAAAAAATAAATCTGTTAGTCTTTAAGTGCCACATGACTCCTTGGTTTTTTTTGATGAAAACTATTACTGAGCCTCACTACGGTGGAAATTAAGTTAAGCATTTAAATGAGAGGCTTTGGTATTTTAATAACAAGAACCATAGAGAAATTAATCAAATAAAAAATAAGATACAAAACTTAAAAAAAAAAAAAAAGTCAATAAACTTCTACATTTTGCCATAACTTGAAAGTAGAACGCAGAGGAAAAATTTCCTCTCAGAACTAAGCGATCTTCTCAGATCAGTCCCAGACCGAAATTCAGCTTCTCCCGCATGTATGGAATCACCATTGTTATCATCATTCTGCTCATGTAGGAAGGATGGAACATCAGAGTCGAAAGCCGCCAGGCAGACTGGAGTGGAGAATTTTGCCTACAAAATTAATCTATGTGTTTAGTACTCACAGGCCTTGTCTTGTTTCTCTAAAAAATGCCTCCGTAAAAAATCTGTTCTTCTCACGTACAGCCTTCATTGTCACAATCCCTCACTGCGTTTAATAGTTATACACAAATATTAGTGAAGAGCATGGGAGAATTGACATGATCATCCTGTTTATCATGAGAAAAAGAAGAATATTCTCTCAGGACAACCAGGCATTCTCTTCACACAAACTAAGTCAAATTATACCTATAGCCTGGAAACAATTTCAGGGCATTGTGTAGCTTCATTGGACAGGTGACAGATCAGCATTTCTGTTCAGTGCTGAGTTTTGGAAGAACCAGTGTGCCACAAAAGGGGTCAGTTAGTAGGACAGCAAAATTAAGAAGGGATTAAAAAAAAAAAAAGATTCTCAGTGTGTTATCATTTTAACATCCTTTTTCAGTTCTTGCAGTACAAAGCATACCAACCATTTCTGATATTCTGTCAGCAGTATTTAAATAAAGGTAAATTTTGCATTGTCAAAGCATCTGAAGGAGCACCTTATTTTCTGAGAAATGCCTCCTAATTTGCCTACTGCTTTCTAAAAATTAAAAACATATATATTTCTAAATAGTCATGCAATGTGCTTCATATTTCGTGCCCACATTATACAACAAAGATGGGCTTCACTAGTAAATTCCTAAATACAGGATTGCCAACCCTGCAAGCACCCCAGGACTGTCAAAATATTCTAATACTTTATAAATGTAACATGAACACAGCTCATTTTAAAAGAATACAGTGCTGCCCAAGCAGAGGAAAAAATGATTATTCGTGCTTCATGGGGAAAGGATTATTTATGATAATCCATGCAACTCAAATATGTTTGTTCTTAAAGAGATTTTTCCTGCTGTAACTTTTCAAGAAAATTCTTTCAAATTCTAGCCGGTCCATTTTAGTCACATTTATGCCTATCCCTTTTTCATTTTCTCAATTATTCTTACAGTCTGTAAATAATATAGCAGCTCAACATACAGTAGTTCACAGCGACACACAATGGAATTGACCCACATACAAAAAAATCTCCCACTGAGTGGAAGCTCTGTGTATGGAATGCTAGCAAAATCATATCCTTAGGACTTGATTCTGCATTTGCAAAAGTGGGAATTAAAATAACTCCATTGAAATCAGTGTGAGATCAACCACTGGGATCTTTCCAGCAACATACTGAGAACTAGTAGGATGTAATGGGCAGTGCAAGTCAAAGATGAGTGAATACAATGAAGTTGAAGTGGGAGAATCAGTCCCTAAGTAGAAAGAAATTACGAAAATAAACATTAGAACAGTTTTCAAAAAATCACTGAGGGCCAGAACCTCAGGCAGGAGTGAAGCAGTGTACATTTACTTTTGTGGAATGATGTTAATTTATGGCAGCTAAGAATCTGGCATTGAGTGCATCAGTTAAGACCACTAGTAAATAGACCTACTGTGCATAATGGCACAAACGATATGCAGAAGAAATCCCTAGGTCTGTCAAACCTGCAGGTTTTCTAGGCCAGCCATTACATAAGGGTGAGCACTCCAAGAAAAAAAAAAGTCATCAGTCAAACAAAACAATACTCTTCTTAGCAGCAGACAGAAAACATGTTTTCTTGTTTCAGGAATTTTGCTGTTACCCTTTAAACAAAGTAAAACTATATTGTGCATCGACTTGCATGTTGCAATACTTCTTACCAACCATTCCTTAGCCATTAAAACTTGTCCATAAAAAGGCCCAGAGTACACCCCCTGTCCCATTACATGACGGCATGTCATGGTGCAAGCATAGAACATATAAAATCAGACAACTGTTTAATATCTGGGGTGATAATTCTGCTAGCTCCCATGTACCATGAGCCAGCAAAGGTTTTCTTATTTTGGGGCAGTTCCTACCTGCAAGTACCCAAAACACATGAGAATTGCCAGTGGGTGGCAGGGAAGCTATAGCTGCTGTAATGCGAACAGCGATGAGGTTGGCAGCAAAATTCCAGGAGCAGAATGCCCAGTAAACCCAGTTCAACTTAGAGGGGATATACTTCCAAGCAGGGAATACACAGAAGGCCACTAGTGACAACCCCCTTAGAGTTTGCATTAGTGGCTGTTCACCTTATCAGAGCCCTAGCTTTGGCTTACATACGGAAGTATTACACCCTCTGCAGCCATGCATTTTCCCTACATGAAGTTCTTTTATTCAGCTTTAGTATGGGGAATCAAGAGTTTGGCCGTTAAGGTTTTTCACATTATACAAAAAGAAAGCAAACAGAAAAGTAAGCTGCAGGTGTAGCTCTGCATACAAAGGATACTTTGAAAGACTGAAAAAATAAGGAACAGGAAAGATGAGAAGTCAGTGATGAGAAGCTTATTTTAAGCTACTGATATTTTTAAATGTCCTTTAAATGTCAGAAGGAATCTAAAATTTAAGCATGTGCAATGGAAACCTATTTGTACCATCATCTCTAGCTACAGTATAACATTTGAAATTCTATTTGAATTTTCCAAATCCTGAAACAGGTTCTCAGTGGCCAGTCCACTAAGACTCAAAGGTCTGCCTATTCGATTAGTAAAAGCGAAAGTAATCTCAATGCAGTGTACTTTCCAGCAGTTATGCTCTGTTACTTTTTCACTATACTCTGTTTGGTCAATGGAAACCACAGTCAGTTTCACTTCCCGGTTCAGTGCTGAAATATTTGGATTGTAAACACGGCATGGCAATGTTTAAATCCAAACTATTTTAATTGAACAATCATAATTTCATAACTGCACTTCTACTCATTATTTAGTCTTATAAAAACTGTATTTAAAACAAAATAAAATTTTAAAACCCCTTTATGTTGGCCATGAACAACCTGAGACTATCTCTTCTTCTAAACCTTTAGGCACAGGATGATACCCCCTTAATGACAAAAAGAATTTTGGCATCCCTTTCAGCAAGAGCATGTGCAGGCCTCTATTGTGACAAAGACTTTTTTGGGGGGAGGGGAACAAACTACAAACCCATGTATCAGCTACAGTCCTGATCTTACAAACTGACCTCTGCAGATGGACCCCCATGAAACTGAGCAGAACCCCACTGGTGTCAACAGTGCTCTGTTCAGGTGTCCACCTAGGAAGATCATCCTGCAATACAGAGGCCTGTAACTCCTAATGATCCATTCCCTTCTCAATTGAGAGGATTTGAATAAAGTAAGCACCAAAGATAATCAAATACTGAACTATGGAAGCTACCTAAATCAAGAGACCTCTTTTCAAACCTGATAGGCTATATTTAGTACTGGATTAGCCTATATTAGGATTAGACTAGAGTTTTATCAGTAAATGTCAGTAGATGCCAACTGTACACACATAAAGGCATGAAAAAAATATTTTCACAGTTAATAATTGAAATATACAGCTAGAAAAGGAAGTAAAATTCTGCTTAAGATTTATTGGAGTTCGATTTAAGAATACTTAGACTGCATATCACATATGATATTAAAAATTTGTGTTTTGACTGTTACAAAGGCTTTAACTTTTCAATTTCAACATCTATTGTCAATTTAGTATAAGTGAAAATTTAAAATAAATCAAAATGGGAAATTATCCTTTAAATAAATATTGATTATATCAAAATTATTAAAAATTAAAAAAGATAAATCTGCTCTGCCTACCTAAACTTCATCATTTGGTTTAATATGAACACATCTGCAATATCAAATCAACAAACCAACAAACAGCTGAAAAACAATTCCAGTCACCAACTGGAAATCTTAAAAAAATCTGAGTTCCCTTGAAAACAGTTATGCAGAATTCAGGTTAATCATATCATACAAGTAATGAAATGCAACTGAAGAACTGATAGGAATTGCAACACCTTACACAAATAATACTATCTGTTTAGATGTACACTCCAATTTGTGAATAAAGGTGTGCTTAAAAGCAGTACTTAGATTCATATTTAGTTATTTAAATTATCATTATCTGTATCATAAACTTTACTGACATTTTCATTTAATTACTCTATACTGTTAACTTGGTGTACTGCAAACAGATGTGCATCTATCATAGGACCAAATTCTGCTTTTTCTGTTACACTTGTGTAACAGAGTAAAATGTGGTCTCTTCTTTATTAGTTAGTACAGTGAGTTTTTTTTAAAACATACTAAACGCCTTGGCAATGTTTTTTGTTTTTGTTTTTCTATACAATTTGCACCAGCCAGTAATTTTATTTATCATTGTAAACTGAATATTAAGGCAGATCAAACTACTCAGAGCAAAATTCAGACGAATGAGTCTCTGATGAATAGGATCACCACACAGATCACCTGCTCAGACCCAACTCTTGTCTCCTTTATGTCTACGTTAATCATTGCTCTCATACCAATAGAAACAGGGCTGTCCCTGGGGGCATGCAGGACCCAGAGCGAATCGTCCTCTGCGGGGGCCCCCACTCAACCACCCCCAGCTCTGGGGAGCGAGGCTGGCCAGCCCAGGGGAGGGGCAGGTCCCTGCTCCAGCCATCCCATGGACCAGGCGATCTGGCCAAAAGCAGCGGGCTGGTTCAGCGCTGCCAGTCCACCCCCACCACCCCAGCCACGCACGCGGTCTTGGCTATGTGCCAGGCCTGCCTGCCGGCCACCTAGTCTTGCCACCTCGGCTAGTGAGATGGGATGACCCCTGCCTGCTGCCCCCAAGCCTTGCCCCTGGGCTAGGGGGAGGGGAACCTGGCCAGACATGCCAACTGGCCTGGAGGGTAGGGGTTTGACCCCGGGCCAGACCTGACCACCAGCCCACTGGCCTGAGTTTTGACCCCTGGCCAGACTTTCCTGCTGCCTGGGAGAGGGAGAGGTGACTCCTGGCCTCACTGCCTGGGCTTGGGCAGGGGGCACAAACCCTGGCCCCAGCTGCTTCCCAGCATTGTGCCTTGGCTTGGGAGGTGACCCTGGGCTTGGGGGGGGATTGACCCCTGACCAGACCTGTGACCCTGGCCTTGCCACCTGGGCTGGTGGGGGGCAGGGGGTCCATGCGGATGATGCTTGGCTCAGCCTGACCCCTGGCATCACTGCCTGGGCTTGTGGTGGACAGCCCAAAGCCCACGTGCCCCCCAGCCCTGCCACCTTGGCTTTGGAGAACAACTGCTGCCCGGGTCTGTCCCTGGAGCTCACCACCTGAGTGCTTGGAAGAAAGGAGCAACCCTGGCCCTGACCTCACCACCTGGGCTTACGGGAGATGACCCATGGCCCAGCCTGCCTGCTGGCTCCCCAGCCTCGCCATCCGGGCTTGTGGGGGTGACCACTTGCCTGGGCTTACGAGAGGTAAGACCCCTGGCCTGCCCACCCAGCCTCCCCACTTGGGCTTTGGGAAGGCAACCAGTGGCCCAGCCTGCCTGCTGCCCCCTCCCCCCAGCCTTGCTGCCTGGGCTAGGTGGAGACGACCCCTGGCCCAGCCTGCCCCCTAGCCTCACCACCTGGCCTGGGGCTGGGGGGGAGTCAATCCTGGGCCCAGCCTGACTGCCATCCTGGGGTACAGGTGGTGGTGGGGCTTCCCGGGCTGCCCACCTTCCTCTCACCTGGCCACCAGCATGACCTGGGGCCCAGAGGAGCATGATCCCTGATCTACCTGCCCCCCACTAGCCCAATGTGACTTGGGGCCCAGGGAGAGTCCTGGATCCCCAGCCGCCCTGTTCCCCTCCAGCCTGGCCGCTGGCCTGACCCAAGGCCCAACGGGGCTTGATCCCTGGCCACCCGCCCACATTGGCCTGGCAAGATCCAGAGTCCACGGGGAGTCCTGGATCCCCAGGTCCCCCAGAGTCCTACCCCTGACTTAGCTGCTGGCCTGACCCAGGTCCCTGGGGGATGAGGGGACAGCTTCCCATCCAAGTCCCCGCTTGGCTCAGGTTCAGGGTCCCCCCAGACCCTGCCCACGATACTCACCTGCCTGTTTGTTCCCTGGGCTGGTGCTGGCAGCGTGGGCCAGAGGAAGAAAGGGTTAAACCTCCCTCCCCCTCCAGCTAATGGCTCAGCTTCAAGCACCACAGGGGAGGGGCAGCAGGCAGCCCAGCTATTCCCTGGCAGAGCAGGGGCTGAGTGAGCCTGTGCCTGTGTCTGCTGGGGAAAAACATCTGGGGCTCGCCCTGAGAGAGCTGGGGCTCGTGCCAGTCCCTAGGATGGGGGGGCAGCGGTGCAGGCCCTGTAGGGCCCCCCAAAGCATGGGGCCCTCGGTGGCTGCCCCTCTCGCCCTACCCTAGGGACAGCCCTGAATAGAAAAAGAAAACACTACCCGACAAGTAAGAATAAAGAAGACACTAGGCAGCGAATGGGAAATTTAAGTGACTCATTATTACACAGAAGTACCTTTTGGAGCCTCCAATATAGGTGAAGGTAAAGGTGGAGTCTGAGTACCTGAAATCTAAAATACAAAGAGTAGCATTATTATCAATGATCTCCATTTCTGCTTCTTTGCTGCTTGTCTACAATTTCTGATTTCTCACTCGCCCTCATTCTGCTACAAGGGAGTTAACGTGCCTCAGAGCAGCCTGCAGCAGGAACCACCCCCCGCCCCTCTTGCAACAAGTGCCCCGGTGCTATGGCAACGGCAGGAATTTCCATTGTCAGGGAAGGCAACAGGCAGCTCAGGCGAATCAAGCCCTGTAAACAGCGATCACCGGCAAGGACCGTGCAGTCACCAAGCCTTTGCCTGGAAAGGGCTCGTTTATAAACTGCAATTGCGCCGGCTCTGGATTAAAATGCATTTAGGGAACCAGATGACCAGGGGAAAAAAATCTAACTTCCCCTCCAGCAAGAGCTAAGCAACGGAGCAGCTACAAAGCGGGCTGCATGCGCCGACTGCGCAAAGCGAAAGTGTGAGGGTCGGTCATGGGCTCCGGCAAGGGGCTGGCGGCAGAAGCCCGGCACGGACCCGCGTCTCCCGGGCCTGCTGCGCCCCAGCCAGCCCGACTCGGCGCCCGGCTTCTCCCCCAGCCCCTGCCCTCCCTCGCCCGTGTGTGCCTGTGGGGGGAGGGAGGAGGAAGGGCAGCGCTTTATCCCCCCCATGAAGCCCAGAGGTGCAGCGACCACCACTGCACCTGCTGCACAAGGCCGGCAGGAATGGGACAGCCCCAGCAAACACGTCGCGCCGGGGAGGCGGCGTCTGGAGCAGGCAGAGCCAGGGGCCAGCTGGCAACCAGGCGGAAAACTCACCTGCAAACAGGCAGTCCTTCTCCGCCTTGCACTTTTGGATCACGATGTCAATATCCTTCTGAATCCTCTCTTGCCGTGAACACATCCCCATGAAATAGGTCCCGGGGGGGAGAAAAAAGCCGCCTTTATCCCCACCCCAGCCCACCCCCCGCTCGGCCAGTCTCGCTAGGCAGTTATCAAAGGGCCCCTCCGGCCGGATGGCAGACGTGCGTCCAGCCCCGAAGTGATCCAGATCCAGCCGGGTGACGGAGGAGGAAGCCGATGTGGCATGCCCAGATGTGGGACCGCCCAGATGTTGCCGCTGCCGTTTGGTTGCAATTTCCTGCTGGCCCCACGGTAGCTCCGGCCGAGGAGGAGGCTGCCTGGCGCTGGCGGGGCCGACGCGGGCCCCTCCTACGACAGCTGCTCGGCGCCCCGGCCCTGCTGCTGGCGGAGCCGGCGACGAGGCGGCAGCAACAACAACCGTTGCCGGCGGGGGCAGGAGCAGCTCGCGGCCGGCGGCGCGCGCACAGCCACGGTCCCTCCCCGCCAGGCCGCCGCCGCTGCTGCTGCTGCAGCTACGCCGAGCCGCAGACCCTCCCCGCGCTGCTGCTCCGCTCCGCTCCGCTCCGCCCGCCGCTGGCGGGGTGAAAGCAGCCGCCCGGGGCGGGGGGTGCCCGGGGAGCGGCAGCGCTGCCCACGCGGCTCTCTGGCGCAGGGGTCACGTCGCGCCGCCCGCCACAGGCAGCGCCCAGAGCAAAGGTCCGCGCGCCAGGCCCGGGGGCGGGGCAGAGCCCTGAGGCTGCCGCTCTCTGGGGCAGCCCCCGCAGCCACTGGCCGCCCCGCCAGGGTGGCGCGGCCCACAGCCGGCTAGGGGATAGCGTGTGAATGCTCGTAGTGAAGGGGCCGGGGCAGCTGAATTTGGAAGCCCCCACAGGGGGCAGTTCAGGTCTCTCAGTGGTGGCAGCTGGGGGGCAGGCAGGGCCATCCCTGGGGGGCGCGGGGGCCCAGGCCAATCACCAGCCCTGCCTCTGGCAGGGGGTTGGACTAGATGACCTATGAGGTCCCTTCCAAGCCTGGGATTGTAGGGTCTGCGAAGCCCCCACTCACTCCTCCCCAGCACTGATGGGGCAGGTGCCTGCGCCGGGCGGCCCACACTGGGGACTACAAGAGCGGCCAAAAGCAGCAGGCGGGTTCAGCGTTGCTGGCCCACCCACGCCCCCAGCCACACACACCGCTCTGGGCTGGGCCAGCCAATCTTGCCACCTGGGCTAGCGAGAGGTGGGGTGACCCCTGGCCAGGCCTGCCTTCTACTCCCGAGCCCCGCCCCTGGGTTAGGGGAGGGGATTGTGGCTAGACCAGCCCACTGGCATGGAGGGCAAGGGTTTGACCCTGGGCAATGCCTGACCACCAGCCCACTGGCCTGGGGTTTGGCCCCTGGCCAGACCTTCCTGCTGCCTGGGCTAGGAGAGGTGATTCCTGGCCTCGTTGCCTAGGCTTGGGGGTGCGGGGGCACAAACCCAGGGCCCGCCTGCTCCCCAGCTTTGTGCCTTGGCTTGGGAGGTGACCGGCTGGCCCCCTGGGCTTGGGGGGGGGGGCAGGGGGTTGACCTGTGACCAGGCCTGTGACCCTGGCCTTGCCACCTGGGCTAGTGGGGGTAAACAACCCCTGGTCCAGCCTACCCATTGGCCTGCCAGCATCGCCACCTGGGCTTGGGGGAGAGGGGGGTATGGATGATGCCTGGCTCAGCCTGGCCCCTGGCTCGCTGCCTGGGCTTGTGATGGATAGCCCCAGGCCCACGTGCCCCCCCCCCCAGCCTTGCTACCTTGGCTTTGGAGGGGAACGACCGCTGCCTGGGTCCACCCCCTGGGGCGCACCACCTGAGCATTGGGGAGGAGGGGGCAACCCTGGCCCTGACCTCAGCACCTGGGCTTAGGGGCAGTGACCCATGCCTGCCTGCTGGCTCCCCAGCCTCACACCCGGGCTTGGGGGGGTGACCACTAGCTGAGTTTGGTCCCCAGCCTCATTGCCTGGGTTTATGGGGGAAGACCCCCAGTGTGGACTGCCCACCCAGCCTCCCCAGCTGGGCTTTGAGGAAGTGACCCATGGCCCAGCCTGCCTGCTGCCCCGCCCCCCAGTCTTGCTGCCTGAGCTAAGTGGAGACAACCCCTGGCCCAGCCTTCGTCACCCTGGCCTTACCACCTGGCCAGGGGATGCGTCAATCCATGACCCTGCCTGCCTGCCATCCTAGGGCATGGGTGGCGGTGGGGCTTTCCAGGCTGCCCATCCTCCTCTCGCCTGGCCACCAGCATGACCCAGGGCCTGGGAGTCATGATCCCTGAACTACCTGCCCTCCATTAGCCCAATGTGACTTGGGGCCCAGGGAGAGTCCTAAATCCCCAGCATCCCCCATCCCCCTCCAGCCTGGCTGCTGGCCTGACCCAAGGCCCAGGTGGGCTTGATCCCTGGCCACCTGCCCACATTGGCCTGGTGAGATCCATGGCCCATGGGGAGTCCTGGATCCCCAGGTCCCCTAGAGTCTTACCCCTGACCTGGCTGCTGGCTTGACCCAAGGTCCCCAGGGGATGAGGGGGCAGATCCCCAGCCAACGCCACCCTTGGCTCAGGCTCAGGGTCCCACTAGACCCCCTCACCCCCACAGTACTTACCTGGCTGTATGTTCCCTGGCCTGGTGCTGGCAGTGTGGGCAGGAGGAGGAAAGGGTTAAACCTCTCTCCCCCTCCCCTCCTGCTAATGGCTCAGCTGCATATTCCAGGGTGGAGGGGCCGCAGGCAGCCCAGCTATTCCTTGGCAGAGCAGGGACTGAGTGAGCCTGCATCTGCCAGGGGAAGGGGCTTGCTGTGGGAGATGCGGGGCTTATGTCCATTCGCAGCATGGGGGGCAGTGGTGTGGGTCCCACGGTGCCCCCCAAAGCAGGGGGCCCTGGGCAGTTGCCCCACTTGCCCTACCCTAGGGATGTCCTTGGGCGCAGGGTGGACCTAGCTACTGGTAGAGCAAATAAACTCCCCTCTCCCAGGATCCAAAGGGGCAGCCGTGTTAGTCTAGCTGAGCCAAAAGAGTCCTGTGGCACTTAAAGACTAACATTTATTTTCTCCCACAAAAGCTCATGCAAAAAATAGATCTGTTAGTCTAAGTGCCACAGGCTCCTTGTCTTCCCCCTGCCCCCATCCCAGCCATCCAGCAGGAGTTTTGGTAAAGGGGAGGGGATTCAAATGCAACCAGGGGCCCTCCTCCCAAGCCCAGCACTGGGGAGCTTCGAGCTTTTGCAACAAGAGACAACAGGACCCTTGAGGCCTTATTGTTGTTGTTCCCCATGCTCTACAGCACAGGGCATTGGGAGCTCTTCCACAGAAGCAGAGTCCCTTCTCCGCCTCCCTCACGCAGGTAGTAAAAAGGGGGTAGGGAGATGAGATTAAGTTTAGCTAGACCTCTTGTTTCCCACTCCACCTCAAACCTGGTCTAGTAGGGCAGTGTTTCCCAACTAGTGTGCCATCAGGCCTCAGCAGGTGTGTTATGGAATTTGTTGGAAAACTACTCAGAGCTCTGGATTGCTTATGAATATTCATGAGTTCATTTGGAGACTATATGGTGGTGTGCCTCAAAATAATTAAAGACATCCAGGTGTCCCATGGCAGAGAAGAGGTTGGAAATCACCGTAATAGGGACGCCCACTTAAATGGGCCTACCACGTGGATCACCAGGTCCTGCCTTGTGTCCCAAGCTCCATGGACTAACAGAGAAGTAGAGTCAGACTGCTTTCTCCTATTTTGACTCATTTTTTTTCTCCTTGCCAGCTCTCTCACCATTTCACTTTCCTTCCCTCTCTCTCACCCTTACCTTCCTTTCCTATTTTTTTTTTTTGCTCCCTTGAACTAATCCTTTATGCTTTCTTTCTCATCCCACTCCCTTATTTATAGGGAAGGGGGAATGGTGGGGTGTATTTTTATATGACAAATAAATTTGTCACCTATCTCTGATTGCACTAGATAAATATCACATTCCTTTTCCACTACCCTTTGGCAATCCTATTTCTAGATAGTAACCTCTTCAGAGAAGGGACTTTTACTCTGTGTCTGTAGAGCATTTAGCTAGCGTCCACACTGGAGCCTCTTGGCACTGCTGTGGTACAAGTAAAAGGAATGGCAAAATATAACTCCATGCTTGCAAAACCAATTACGTCCAGCAGCCCAAGAGCTAGGTGAATAATTCATAACAAATAAATGGGAGTGAACACAACAGAAGATGATTTGTTTAAAAATTCAAAAGAATATTCATAGAATTTATTTGAGTACTCACTCTATTCTAATCAGCTCCAGTGGATTACTATTGAGCACAATTGTTTTAGTGCATTTTCATTAGGCAAGTCTATATTAATCATGTACTGTTGATTTCAGACACAGGAGTAGTAAGTGTGATCTTTATTTTGTGTTTTAATTGGTAGATACATTCAGAAAAAAATAATGCTACTAAAATGATGTTTTCTGGGGTTCCATATTTATCCTTGCCCCAATTTGCTCATTATTAAATAAGAAAGAATAGCAGAGGTAGAGTGGGTGCTGGAGGGGTTTTGGTAAGAAAAGTAAATACATATAACTCAAAGACAATCAGAGTAGTTTTAGGCTGATAGAAATATCATCTTGTGCTGAGAGTCTCCACCACTAAGAAAAGAAGGGTTGCAACAGAATTGTCATTGAATGGAGACTTTCTAACAAAATTACATTACAGTTGTACTTGGGAATGTCTGTGCTAGCCTACAAGATTTTACTGTGTCTGAATACAATTATTAATAACTGTGTTCACTGGCACAATTTAATGAAATAAAAAACAAGGAGTCTTTAAGTGCCACACGACTAACAGATTTATTTTTCGCATGAGCTTTCATGGGAGAAAATCCCACTTCATCAGATGCTTCAAAGATGGGGGAACTTAAAGAAGGGAATGAAAATAAATGCAAGGGGGTGTAAAACGTAGGATCAGGTCATACAGTAATGGCAAATCAGAGCCGTTATTCAAGTTCAAACAATGTAATGAGACTTTATTGGCCCAAGCTCCACTTTGTCAAAATGTACAAGTCAGACCCCTCAGTTATCTGTCAAGGGACTATACGCAGTAGTTTTAATGCACGTTGTCTATTTGTCATTAGTGTCTGTTCCTGATCAGGTGGCAGGTTGCTATGTAGTGTAATGCCATCTCTGCTGCATTTCTCCTTTCTTCCAGTGCTCTACAGTATAGTACTCAGCATAAAGGCAGATAAACCATGTTTATATTTTATGTGCTAACTGTGATTAAGGTCCTCTGACAGTCCACTTGTACCCCTTCCAGCTAGACTGGGGGTTTAATCACTGTGAGGATTTAAACAGTTAATAGACATGATGGTATGCAGAATTTGTCGTGCTCTTCACTGACCAATGTTTTTTTCAGCATCATGTCCTTTAACATGATTGATGACTTCCCTGTGCAGCCACAGTAAAATTTCATAGACCCAAACTCTAGTGAATAAAAACTTAATCCAGATAAAGCAATACCACTGGCTTCAGTGATGCTAACACAGGAATGTTGCCAAGTTTCAAGGGGCAGCCATGTTAGTCTACTTCAATAAAATAAACAAGGAATCTTGTGGCACTTAAAAACTAATGAATTTATTTATTGCATGAGCTTTCATGGGAGAAAATCCCACTTCATCAGATGCTTTGGCAAAGTGGGGTTTTCTCCCACGAAAGCTCATGCAATAAATAAATTCATTAGTCTTTAAGTGTCAAAGGACTCCTTGTCTGTAACACAGGAATGAATTTGGTCCATGATTCCACCATGTGGACTCAAAGCCCAATAAAAATGTCTGTCTCAACATATTTTATTTATTAATGATGAACCAAGCTCAGTGCCTTAGTTCACATTTCAGGAAAATGAGCCAGTTTGATCTCTAGAATATTTCTGCTGACTCTAGTGCAGTTACACTATGGATAATTGAACCCAATGTAGCAATATTAGGATTTATGATCCTCAAATTCATGAAAATGAATTGCAGATGAAACCTGTTATAAAATTAGAGAGTATTATACAGCTAAAAAACCAAAACAAAGTCTTTCAAAACATTGAGAAACTGAAACCTAAAACCCTAGATTTTATTGTAAGAATGGCCCTTATCTATACAATAACCAGAGTGATTTTACACATATCAGCTTCATAATCAAAATCTTTAAAAAAAAAAAAAAAGCTTTACAAATAATTTAAGGTTCCACGTCAACTCAGATTCGACTATGGATAACTGAGAATAATGAAAGCAATATCATTTCAGAGTAGAATGGTCTCGATCCTCAGCTGTTCAGTTCATGTCATTTCTGTAGATTTAAGTCCAGCTCCATCCGTCATAAGTTTGCACCAGGGACCAGATTTTTCTCTAATTCACACAAGTGTAAATCAGGTAATTCAAATGAAGTCAATGGAGTTATGTCAGGGTAAAATCAGTACAAGAAAGAATGTTAAAGAGATATTTCAACATGCTTCCTTTTGGCTGATGTGACGAGTGAATGAGAAACTTGTTTTACAAAATCTTAATCTGGCAACTCCTTACTCTTGGCCTAATTCTATCATCCTTACACTGACCAAATCTTTCAACCTCAGCGGACAACTTGCACTTCAACAATAAGTAAAGATTGCAGAATTGGGCACTCAGTGAGTGGCCCCATTCATTTCTATGTTAAATTATTTTCTTTTTAAGTTTTCTGTTAAGATTTCTGAAACGTATTAATGACATCCTAATATACCAAAACATATCATGCTATACACAGAATGTACGTGGCTTAAGCCAGTTTGATTTACATGTAATAGAGAAGGAAATATCTTCCTGTAATTGGAACTTTGTGTGTTTGATTCTTTTCTTGGCAGTATCTGCTGACTAGTTAAAAGAATTATGACTAATTATTCTACACCAGATAGTTCTCTCTTAGAATAGAGTGGACTCTCCAGCTGTTTAAGCTAAATTCAACTGGCTTGTCTCTAAAATCATTCCTATGTGTATTTCTGTTACAAAAGGATTTCTTAAAGAAAGAAAATCAAGGAGCTTAAGTTTTTCCTTAGAAAACACAGTGTTTATCCTTACTTGCTCCTACCAACAGTGACACTAGTAAGATACAAACGTCCTAGATTTTTGTGTCTAATGAATTTGCCCCAGTTCCTACCATTGATCACCTTGCACCAATATTGTTGTAGCAGTGCAGACCACAAGTACTATTATAGTGGAGCTTATCTCTGCTGATCATTGATTACTGGAATCAGGGTAAATTCCCATCACAGATAAGGCTTTAGAAAATAATTGATTTCAAAACTTACAGGTTTTGATCTTTTGCATGACAGTCCATTCTAAATGCTACCTTGAGATATAAACATTGTTTTGTCTGTTTGTCAGAAACAATAAATATAAAGTTGTAGACTGCACAGGTGGAATTATTAACTCCTGATAAAATGATCTATCATGAGATGAACTTCAAGTAATTGCAGCTGAGTTGTGGGCAAAACAAAAAATTGTGGAAAAAGTAGTAATGGACCTCATTAGTAGCAGTAATTAGAAAAAGCCACAGTGGACCTATATGTTTAAGAAAAAATTGCTGGAACAATAAAAACATGAATTATGCAATGCCTGCTAATTTTTTTTTTTGATAACCAGACACTTTGCTGCAACTATCATTCAAAAATCTATTCATTAAAAAGTGATTGTTACAATAAAAAAAATCAAAACTTTAAAAGCCTAAACTGCTCTAAAAATTGAGTTCAATTACTTCAGTCTTTTACTTTTACAGACACTGTATGTTAGTACAGGATTAACTGCATATTCAAAATGTTACATAATTGTGGACTGTGCAAAATAAGATAAATATCAAGTAAAGCCTAGTACTCCAGGAGCTGCAATTTGTGCAGCATCACAAATTAAGTAAGGTGTATTCATGAAATTTATTGAGAAGAAGGTCATATTGTGCTTGACCATTATGTGAGGGCATGGCTGGGGGTGAGGAAATAATATAAGGAGCCTTTTCTAAAAGTTGTGTGTACAATGTAAGGACAAGCATGATTGTTTTGGGTGAAGTTCCAACTCTACGAGCCTTCGGGCACACAGAAAATCAAAGGGGGTAAGAAGGTGGGGAGCAGATGGTGATGGCGTGTGAAGCATCTGATGAAGTGGGATTTTCTCCCACGAAAGCTCATGCAAAAATAAATCTGTTAGTCTTTAAGTGCCACACAACTCCTTGGTTTTTTTGCGGGACTAGACTAACACGGCCATCCCTTTGGAAATTCCCATCAAACCTGATAGGCTATGCCAATGACACAAATTTCAGCTTCTGAGTGGTGAGGTTTGTAACAGTAATGCTCATCTTATTCCCGCCAACACACAATCCTGAGTTCATTGTGAAAGTATCTTCCAGGGATTAAGAAAGCAGACACATTAAAATAACTTTCACCGTAAATGTTGTAAGAACTATTACACATTTGCACTTTGCAGAAAGAGTATTCAGCATCTTCAGATAAATATTGTGAAGCTATTATATTTCTTAAAAGGTGTTCCATTTTTAAGGGAACTTTAAACTAGCTACCTGCCTGAAATACAGTTACTTTAATCAGTTCAGACATCCAAAGCAACAGAGGGTCACTGGCACATCTAAGCAGCTCCTATCTTTGAATGAGACAGCACATGAAGGAATAAAAAGCCATACAAATCATGGTTAAGTTACCCAGGCTGTAAATACACTCACTCAGCAGGCAGGTCCCCTTTCGAACTTGTCACTAATGCTGAGGCGTGTACCACTAACATTTGGCCATTTTTTCATTCTATGGCCACCTTAAAGGGCCACATTAATGATGTCATACCTGGCAACCATACTCTGGTTTCTGCTGCAACAGGAGCTGTAAACATCAATGAATTAGTCATGCAATGACACACTTCAAGGTGCCACTACATTTTAACATTGAACTTTTTGATTGTATTAACCTTATCATATCTTCCTTTTTTTTAGTAATTGCTCCTTTTTCTCTTTCACTAACTTCATTCTTTCTTATCTTCAACAACTCCAGTGTATTACCCTAATTCTTCTCACTGTTGTATCTTTTCTCATTTGCCCTATTCTCCCTCTAAGAGAACCTCAAGTCTCATTTTTATAACAAGTTGCTTTCACACCATCTTCTTTCCCTTCCCTTCCATCCATCCACCCCTTCAGATCAATTTTATTACACCCTACCTTCCTTTCACCTGAGCATCACCTATTTTTATCGCATCTTCATGTTTCCCTGGTTTTGAGGATGAATTTGGGGGTGAGGAGGGGAGTGAGATGCCTCTTCTCTAACTCTGCCCTGAAAGACCACAGCTGCCCAGTGGAGCTTGCTTTGCCTCCTAAGGGGAAAGAGAATTTTCAGAAGCTCTCTTTTTCATCACCTTATCTGACCTTAAAAGGATCCAGAAAAGGCTGATGGCTGCTCCTAGCTTATATAATTTTATAAGTTTAAGTTAAGGAAAGCAAGGGAAAAAACACCCATAGTTTTAATGAGAGTTTAAGGAGTCGTCAGTAAGGTAGGTGTTCAGCATATTACAAGGTGGGGGGCTCTTTGATGTTTATTAAATGACCCTATTGTGCACAAACTGTTTCCAAAGTCTCTGATATTTATGCATCACTTACAACAGCAACTTATCTACTGACAATTTTCAATTGTGAAATAAACATATAGGGAAAAATCCTAGTAATAAACCTTAGTGGAGGGTTTGTCTGCATCCAGACTGGCATGTCGAGCTGGTAACTCTTTCTCAAACCTGTTCTTCGAAACCTCCAGTGATGGGGATCATGCAGGTTTCCTTACAACAATAGGAAGTATTCAGAGATTGACTGTTGTCCCAGCAGCTAGTAGGGACAACAGGGGAACACAGTTCCAGAGAAACCCTGCTCCCTGGGGGACACAAGTATGGGAACTAGTACAGAGATACAGTGATCTCTGTGCAGATGGTTCCAGGCTTCATCACAGTTTGGAAGATCCATGGGCATTGGAAGGCCAAATACCCTCTCTGTTCTAGAAGAGGTAATGAGAAAAGAGCAACCGTCCTTTCCTCCCCTCCCACCCACAGCAACGAATGGACGATAAATTGGAAGCTCTAAGTCATGCAGGAGACATCTATATGCTGTGATCATGATACAAGGAAAAGGTGGAAGGAAAGCTAGCCTTTCTGGACATGGGTTTTATGTCTAATCCCGCTACATATATTGTATATGAACCTTCTGATCTGAACAACATTTAATTAAGGAAGGCAGCATGAGTGCAGAGCAGATTAGTGGTTGCCGTGAAAGGGCTGCTTCCACAATACAGACAATAGATGGAGAGCCTTGAAAAGGCTGCAGCTGTGGATCTTTCACTTCCAGAACAGTCTTGAAGCATAGGCAACCTGGCATAAGAGACAGAAAGCAACCCTCTGCTATTCCGCCTTACTGTAAGAGCAGGCCCAATCTCCAGCCAAGATCTGTCACAAGATCTGGACAATACAAAGGTGACTTAAACCCCCCCCCCCCCCCCCACCACACACTTTCTCATTCAGCTCTGCAAAGCAGAGACAGGCTAGAGACAAGGATTCAGTTCAAAGTGTTCAAATCTCAATGGCTAAAGTGAGGCCTTTAACTCCATATTTAAGGCGTATAAATGAAAAAGGCCTGATTTTAAGACACGCTAAGCCTCTACAGCTCCCTCTGGAGTCTGGGGGAACAAAGAGTATTCAGCTTTGAATACCTGATCACTTTTAGAAGTTGCTAAAATACACATTTGGGAACCTAAATTTAGGCCTTGGGGTTTGAAACAGAGTCCTAGTCCTTAAAAAATCACTTTAAATAAAGGCTTTTATACACCATCTTTTGATTAGGACCTTAAGAATTATAAAGCCTGCAGTCTCTGGATGCAGGAAGAACCGTTGATGTGATATACCTTGATTTTAGCAAGGCATTTGATATAGTTTCCCACAGCATTCTCATTGGCAAATTAAGGAAATATGGGTTGGATAGGTGAACTATAAGGTGGATAGAAAACTGGCTAGATCAATGGTTTCAGCGTGTAGGAATCAATGGTTCCATGTCTAGCTGGCAACCAGTCATGAGTGGTGTGCCCCAGGGGTTGGTCCTGGGGCTGGTTCTGTTCAACATTTTCATCAATGATCTCGATGATGGAATAGACTGCATTCTCAGTAAGTTTGCGGATGACACCAAGCTGGGGGGAACAGTAGACACGTTGGAGGGCAAGGACAGGATTCAGGGAGACCTAGATAAATTGGAACAGTGGGCCAATAGAAATCTTATGAGGTTCAATAAGGACAAATATAAAATCCTGCTCATGGGACAAAAAAAAAAAACCCCATGCAGCGCTACAGGCTGGGAAACATTCAGCTAAGTAGCAGCAGTGTAGAAAAGGACCTGGGGGTCATGGTGGATGGGAAGCTGGATATGAGTCAGCAGTGTGCTCTTGCTGCCAAAAAGGCCAATGGCATGCTGGGCTGCATCAAAAGAAGTATTACCAGCAGATCAAGGGATGTGACCTTGTGGGGTCCCTTCCAACCCTATGATTCTATGATT
>ML681990.1:27499912-27552150 GCA_007922195.1 Podocnemis expansa | reverse complement strand
TGCAAAAAACCATGCTGCCAAGTCTGCCCACATATCTACACAACAGACACCATCATAGGTCCTAATCAAGCCTGCTACTCCATCAAAGGCTCATTTACCTGCTCATCTACTAATGTGGTCTATGCCATCATGTGCAAGAAATGCCCCAACACCTTATATATTGGACAAACAGGACGATCGCTCCGTAAGAGACTGAATGAGCACAGAGCTGATATCAGAAATCAAAGAACAAAGAAACCAGTTGCTGAGCACTTCCATCTTCCTAATCACTCGATGATGGATTTGTTAACGACTGTCATTAGAGATGTACCTGGGACATCAAGACTCCAAAGAGAAACAGCTGAACTCGAATTAATATGCAATTTTACACCCCCTTGCATTTAGTTTCATTCCTTTCTGTAAGTTCACCCATCTTCGAAGCATCTGAGGAAGTGGGATCTTCTCCCACGAAAGCTCATGCAAAAAATAAATCTGTTAGTCTTAAAGTGCCACACAACTGCTTGTTGTTTTTTTAGCATCAAGTCAGTCACATAACTAAGGATCTGGAAATAGCATCTTTTTGTCCCCCACCCCAAAGTTGCACCCGGTGCTGATAGTGTATGGCTGAAAACCTGACCCAAAATCTGTTCAAAGATAATTTGGGAACAGGAAAAGAGTGCCAAAACTAAATATTAATGAAGAAAATTATTTTACTCACCACTACGCAGAACCTAGTCACCAGATGCTTGTTTTTTTCTTTCATGAATGCAGCTATAGTTTCCAGCTGAAGACTACACAAAATCCTAGTACTTGATGGTGCTTTCACTAACACTGACTAGACTCCTGATTTACGCTGGTGCAAATTAATACAGAATTCATAGGCTCCAAAGAGTACAGAAATGAATTCATCTGACACAGAGCATGCCATTAGCTTCTCCAGTTCTTAAAGACAGCAGTATAACTCTTCTGCTAAAAACATCTTAGATACTAAAAAATAATAATAAATCACAAAAGTGAATTTCAAAGGGGTGGCCATGCTAATCTAGTTCTCAAAGAGAAAAAAGGCTAGATTCTTCACTCCTTATTCACGCAATTGCAACAGTTATGTAGCTACTCATTTACTTCAGCAGAAATAATTGTGGATTAAATTCATTCTGTTAAAGAGAGTCAGCACAAGGACCTCCCCATCATTTAAACCGGGGGGGGGTTGGCAACCTTTGCCAGTCCCTGTGCCAGCCTTGCCCACCACACCCTCAGCGGGTGCTGGGGACAGGGCCAGGCAGGCAGGCTCTGGAGGTCGGGGTCAGGGTCAGCTGCTGCCAGCAGCAGCGGCACTGGGCTGACCAACCTGCCACGCTCCCGTCTAGACCTGTCCAACAGGGAGTGGGGCCAGCAGGGGCCAGGAGCTGCACGCTGCAGTTTTGTTGTCCCTGTGGGCCACACTCTCCAGCAGCAAAGCACGGCCAGCGGTGGCCTGGAACCATGGCAAGCAGCTCTTGCCACCTCAGGCCGTGCAGCACTGGTGGAGCAAGGCCAGTGGGGGATGCTGAGTGATGCTGCGTGCTGCTCAGGCTTGGCCCCCGTGCCATTTTTGACACATGTGCCAGGGCTTGGTACTTTTTGGCAGAGGTTACAGGGGACTATAAGGTTTACAGATCCCCTGGGCCTGGTATTTATGTTCTACTTCAAAAATGCCATGTAAAGTTCCTCCTTAAAGCCTATGTCACACTGACCTTCATGATCTTTACAAAACATATATGTAAAGAAATATATATATATTGAAAATTACATTATCAAGGCATAGTAGTTAAAGTCAGGTCACCTGGCAATAACATGATTTCAGACAGAGTCCACCAGACAGGATGTAGGGAACACTTACCTCTGTGGCCAGGGCCGTCCCTAAGGGGGTGTGGGGCCCTGGGCAAATTTGCCCTCTGCGGGGCCCCCATTCACACCCCTCAGCTCTGGAGGGCAGGCCTGGCCGGCCCAGGGGAGGGGCAGGTCCCTGTGCTGGCTATTCCATGCCAGAGACCAGGCAAGCTGGTGAAAAGCAGCAGCCTGATTCAGCACTGCCAGTCCACCCCTGGCCATGTGCACTGCTTTCAGCCCTGTGCCAGAGCAGCAGGGAGGGGGCAGGAGGCAATATGGCCAGCAGGGTAGCAATACAACCCCTGCACTGCCTCCCGTCCCCATCCCCCCCGCTGCTCTGACACAGAGCCGAAGGCAGTGCACGTGGCCAGGGGTCAACCATGAGTGCAGAACTGGACTGCCGCTTTTGACTGGCTTGCCCAGTCCCCGGCATGGGGTGGGCAGCAGTGTGGAGCCCCCCAAAGCACGGGGCCCTGGGCGGCTGCCCCTCTTGCCCTACCCGAGGGATGGCCCTGTCTGTAGCTGACCTTTGTGCATTGTGTGTCTTACAATAGATATCTAATGGCATACTGAGTCAACTACCAAAAAAGAATTTGACCTAAGAAAAAAAATGTAACCCTTCTGCAAGGGTGAGCCAGCAGAATAAGGGTCAGGTTCTATATCTAGGGGTTTCCAAATAATGTAACACTACCAACCAGCTTGAGCCCCCACCCAGATTTCTGGGATATCATGCACTATTCCTGGGCACGCCAAAGGGGTAAGGCTTCCCCACTCACAAGCACAAGTTGAGCGTAGTATATAGAAATTTTAATAGTAGTAAAAACAGAATGTAAAAGGCCAAATAACAGAGATCAACACTGATCTAGAAAATCAGTACAGAGCAAGGTTCCCAACAACCTACACCACATAACAGAACATAGAAGACTTAATGACAAAACCCTCACTGATCTGGGGAATCAATGCTAATCAGGCTTCCAACATGCTTCCACATATCATAACAGCATATGTAACTCAATAGCGAACCCAGCACTGATCTGGAGAACCAATGCTAACTAGGCTCCCAACCAGCCCTAGTGTACATAGGGAGTGACTTTCACACCAGCTGTCCACTGGCACCAACCAATGGTCACTCACTTCATCCACTAGCACTGTCACTTGGCTCCACCCACTGTCCACCAACTCCACCCACCAGTCACTCACACCACCCACATCACCACTAGCTCCACCCACCAGTCACTCACACCATCCAGTTTGCAGCTAGCCACTCTCACCATCCACTGGCTCTGCTCACTCCATCTGCTGTTCCTCTTCAGTGATTTCAGCTCAGAAAGGGGGCTTCCTCTCTCTAGTGATTTCAGCTCTTAAATCTCAAGTAGCTACAAATAGCTATTTTCATTAAAATAACAACAGCAGGCTTCAAGGAGCCCAGCCAGATCTATCACTTGACAGTAGAGCCATAGATTAAGACAACATACCTTAAGCATTGCTCCCAAAGAACCTATGCAAACCCCACCTCTTTCTTAACTTTTCCAGGGTGAAACAGGCAGATGCCTCTCTTACAAGTCTCTTTTTAGCTAACGGTAGCTTTTACCGTTTAACTAACCCAAACAGAGTTGGAACAATCAGAGAGTAGCATATCACCAAAGACAGTATTTCATATTTCCCTCCGGTAGAATTACAGATATTGACAGATTTGTGATCAGATCAACCCCAAATACCATTACCCATATTGCCCTGCAGCCATAGTTTGATTATGCTAATCTATTCTTTGTGCTCATGCAAATACTAAAGCCATGCTGTTAGGCACAGCTTCTAAGCCTGGCTTACAAAAAAAGTTAACAGTAAACAATGTGGGAGTTTCACAGCTGACAAAACAGAACTGGTATAATAGACAGAGAATGCAAAGAGACTCCCTGGCATTCTTCATCAAGGGGGAGACAAGCTGCCAGTGGCCTTGGTCTCAGGAAAGGTGAGCTTCAGCCATGCTGGAAAAATGACTAAGAACAGGACTTCTCTCCTAGTATTTTTCTCTGCCATTTCCTAGGCCCTTGTGTACATCAAAATTGAAACCTAACAGATCTGTGCCATGGAACAGAGGTTAGCTAACCCATACTCATAGACTCTCAAGTCAGAAGAGACCAGTATGATCATCTAGTCTGACCTTCTGCAAAATGCAGAGCTGAAAACCTCACCCACCCACTCCAGCAATTAGCCTCTAACCTATGACTATGTTATTCACCTCTTCAGATCATGATTTAAGGACTTTAAGATACAGAGAATTCACTGGTAGGTGAGCCATACCCTGTGCTATAGAGGAAGACGAACCCTCCCTACACCCCCCCCCCCGAGTCCTAGCCAATCTGCCCTGGGAGAAAATTCCTTCCCTACTCCAAATATGATGATTGGTTAAACCCTGAGCAAGTGGACAAGTCTCACCAGCCAGTCACCAAAGAAACAATTCTCTGTAATAACTCAGAACCCATCCCATCTACACTACCTTCTTAGGCCACTTGCACATCCACCACCACTAGCCAAAGATCAAGGCTCAGTCAATTTCCAGAGTAGGCAATCCCATCCTACCATCCCCTCCATAAACTTATCAAGCTCAGTTTTGAAAGCAGTTATGTTTTTTGCTCCCATAGCTCTCCTTGGAAGGCTATTCCAGAACTATATTCCTCTAATGGTTAGAAATGTATGTCTAATTTCAAGCCTAAATCTCCTGATGGGCAGTTTATACCCATTTGTTCTAGCATCCACATAGGAGCTGTACTCAAATAATTCCTCTCCCTCCCTGATATTATCCCTCTGATGTATTTATAGAGATCAGTCATATCATCCCTCAACTTTCTTTTGGTTAGACTAAACAAGCCAAGCTCCTTGAGTATCCTCTCATAAGGCAGGTTTTCCACTCCACAGACCATCCTTGTAGGCCTTCTCTGCACCTGTTCTAATCTGAATTCATTCTTTTTAAACAGGGGGAACCACAATTGCACACAATATTCCAGATGGGGTCTCACCATTGCCTTGTACAGTGGCACTAACACCTCCCTGTCTCTATTTGAAATACCTCTTCTGATACATCATAGAACCGCATTAGCTTTTTTCATGGCCACATCGCATTGCCTGCTCATAGTCATCCTGTGATCAACCAGTATTCCCAGATCCTTTTCCTCCTCAGTCCATTACAACTGATGTGTTCCCAACTTATAGGAAAAATTCTTGTTATTTGTCCCTAAATGCATGACCTTGCACTTCCCATTTATTAAATTTCATCTCATTGGTGGTACTCCAGTTTACAAGGTCATCCAGATCTTTTTGTATGGTATCCTGATTCTTCTCTGTATTGGCAATATCTCCCAACTCAGTGTCATCCACAAACTTTATTGGCACATTCCCACTTTTTGTGCCAAGGTCAATGACAAAGAGGTTAAATAAGATCGGTCTCAAAACCGATCCCTGAGGGGCTCCACTAGTAACTGCCCTCTAGCTTGACAGTAAATCAAGACCATTGTATTCCCTGTATCTAAAAAATCTGTTATCTTCTCAAAAAAAGGAGATCAGGTTGGTCTGGCATGACCTACTTTCTGTAAAGTCATATTGTTTTTATCACAGTTACTGCTACCCTCAATATCCTTAAGTACTTTCTCCTTCAAAATTTTCTCAAAGACCTTGCATACTACTGAGGTCAAACTAACAAGCCTGTAGTTACCCAGATCATTTTTATTCCCTTTCTTGAAAATAGGAATTATGTTAGCAATTCTCCAGTCATATGGTACAACCCCCTCCCCCCATTTCCAGATTCATTAAAAACACTCCCCATGAAGGAGATGGATCACCCCTGATATAGCCACTTTGGATGTGGGCTGAGAATGGGCCTTTGGATCCACATTTCTGCAGATGAAACAGTCCAAGTACCTTAGGTCAATGGTTTTCAAACTTGTTTTTCCCAGGACTCAGTTTAAAAAAATCATTTATGCCCACAACCCAATAGTTATATCTTTAAACAATGAATTCTAGTCTTTCACTGGCAGCAGCAGGAGGCGCCATGAGCCAGTACTGGGAGTCTGTGACCCAGTGCTGGGTCCCGACCCATGGTTTGGAAACCACAGCTTTTGGTAAATGGCAGTGAGGGATGCAGCTGCCATGGCAAGCTCTATGCCAGCCAATATCCTGTCCCCTGGTTCACTTCCCAACCCACATCAATTCCAGATATCTTAGCCTAAAGTGAGTTTTATCCTGTGTGACAGAGGATTACTTGCACATGTAAGGATAGCAGAATTAGGACTTTAGTCTTTTCTTTCAACAAGGCAGAACATTATTCTGAATATTTTTGAGCTAATGTAAGTCATGAATAAAACCAGTGTGTAGTAAAGACATGATTATTCATGTATCTGAACCTAATTTCAGAAATCTATTTCTTTTAAGTACCATGTGGTCAAGCAAATACTTTACCATTTACACATAGGTAGGTTTCATGTCATCCTCAAGAGATTAATAGATCAATGTAATGTTTCAAATTGTTCAGGAGCTAACAAATCTTGACATCAATTAATTTTATTTATTCTTTTTGTGGGTTTGTGCATTTTAATATACTTCAAATGTTTTAATGTACTTTTAAAAAAAAAATTATAATTGTCTCTTCCAGTTGCGACCAATACGAGAACACAAGCCTGTTACGATGAATTTTAAAAATAATTTGTTTCATGGCCCCTGGAAAGCTTTATCTCTGACAAAGCAAAAGTAAGTGCTGTAAATTGATGAACACAACAGTTCTACAGATTGTACATACTACAGGAATCTGTTACCTTATACATATCAAGAAATAGAAAAAAATCTCACTTGATCGTAATGTTTGTCTTAACATGTCATATTTTAGGGCTCTAGTACAAAGTATAAAAGGATTTCACATGCAATAGTAACTTTGTGAGTTAAACAATACCATAGCACATCACATGCTTCTACTGTATTTGATATCACATTCACAACATGAAATATATAGATATACAACTGTCTTCAGAGAGAGGCCCTGAAAAGTGTGTTCTGCCATCCTCTAACTGTATCCAAATTGTTCAGATGTATGTCATAGGCCTTGTACTTCCAAAATCTAAAGGACCTACTCCTTTAGCTAAAGTGGTAGGGACTGCACTTTTCTAACAGGAGAATCTGAACTGTAGACCCATTGCCTTCAAAGAGTTCCAAGCAATGCCAGCCCAACCATATAGGCAAACAAGGTGGTCACCTATGGCGCCAGGCTTTGAGGGGTGCCAAATTAGACAGAAATGATTTTTTTTATTTATTTGAAAAAATATATTAATATATTATCTCTTATAAAACATGGAGGGGGCACTGAAGTCCTAAATTAACTAGGGTGCCAAAAACTCTTGGGCTGGCCCTGGTCCAAGTGTGCAGCACATTAGCAACGAGGAGCACCTGGGGGGCAGAGAGGGCGCAGATTGGTTACCACGTTTCTTCAGACTGCTGAAGACCTCATTTTCCCAACTCCTTGATCTGATTTCTTGCCTGCAGTGCTGCTGGCAGTTCTGTCACTGGCTGGCCAGAAACGGACACTCCCCTGCTGACAGGTCACCTGTATCTTTGGAGCATATTGGGAGTTTCCTCCTCTCCATGTTGACTGAAGGTGTCTCAGGTTCCTTCCTTATCTGTATTTGCCTTCACAGCTCTAATCTCTTTTCTAGTTACCTACTCCCTGCAATCTGTTGAGACAAAGTTCCTTGTGCAGAATTGTACAAAGAATTTCAGCTTCAATCCTCTCAGAATCAGAAAGTGAAGAAGATATTCTGTAGATAAATTTAAAAAGGCATAATGACTTAGATATATGTTCTACTCTATCTAAAAAAGTATGGATTTTTAATGTTGACTTGTTTGAGTAATGAAATATTCACACGAGTAAAAGTTGGATCAGGATCAAATAAGAGCTCACCCTAAGGACCCAATCCTGCATGCTCTTATTCACACAAATAGTCTCATTGGGTGTGTTCACACAGCAGTCTTATTTCGAAACAACAGAGGTTGTTTCAAAATAAGAAATGCCCTGTTCACACGACACACTGTTGTTTCAAAACAACGTGTTCCGTTGTTTCAAAACAAGGGCATTGTTGCGAAACGACTTAAACTTCATTTGGGGTCGCAACAACGTTGTTTCAAAACGATTGTTTCGAAACAATCCCGTGTGAACATGTTGTTTCGGAACAAAGTGTTCCGAAAAAACATTTGATCCTCAGCACCCTGGCCCGGGAAACATCAGCACCCTGGCCAGGGTGCTGAGGGCTGTCCCTCAGCCTCAGAAAGGGGGCTGCAGCCCCCGGCTGGGGGGTGAGCCGCTGTGGGGCTGCTCGAGCCCGCCGCCCGAGCTACTCCCAAACCCTGCTGTGGGGTTTATCGGAATAACCCTCCATGTGTGAACATAGTCATTGTCTTAAATAAGATAAGAATCAACACATGAATAAGAACTTCTTAGCAGAGGGTCCCAAATTACTCACAACCTAGCCAGAATTGCCAAAGAGGAGAAAAGGATTGTGACTCTTACAAAGTCTTTGGGCCACATTTAGTCAAATGACTGACTTAGTTAACCATATCTCCGGATTTGTAGTGTACTTTCTTCCCAGGTTTCCTTACTCAAAAATAGTGTGAATATCCATTCCGAATGTATCTTTCCGTGAAGGTAGAATATTTTTGTGGTAATGATGAATATTTTTTCACTAAATTACTTGAGTATACCAATCCAGCTAAACTTTTAGGCTATGTCCACACATACATCATTATTTTGAAATAACCCATTTTGAAATGAGTTATTTTGAAATAAAGTCCTTATTTTGAAATAAGTTAATTTGAATTAACAGTTTGTTAATTCGAATTAAGGGAAAGCCTGCTTTTGAAATAGCCATTGTTTCAGAATGGTTATTTTGAAACAAGGCCGTTCGGACATGTTGTTTCGAAACAGTTGTTTCAAAACAATGGTGTTGTTTTGAAACAACAAGTCTGAACGCCGTTGTTTTGAAACAACCGTTTCGAAACAACAGCTATTTCGATTAGATGTGAGGTTTAATGGTTTTGAAATAATGGTGCGTCATATGGACATGCCACTTCTTATTTTGAAACATCCTCTGTTGTTTCGAAATAACAAGCCTGTGTGGACATACCCTTATATATCCTATGATGAAGGGTCATTTATTTTTAGGGTACGTTTATACTGTAGTTTTCATAGCCAAGAAGAGATGCATCTCTCCATTTCTAAATTAGACAACTATATAGTCCTTCCTTTTTCTTTACTTAAAAGCTGTTTGTTTTGCTTTGAATACAGAAGAAAAATGAATCAATCATTTGCGTTTGAGCTGAAACAAACATAGTTTAAGCAAAGCCAGCAGTGAGGACAAACATTTTGTGTAAACTATCAACTTGCGGTTAGCATGTGACAATCCACAGCTTTAGGTCTAACTGTTTTCTGATCACGGCTCTTGTAAGTTGCACAGCTGAAGCAACTTAACTACTTGTTAGCAGCATGCAGGCCAGAAGTTAGGTATAAAGTTTTAATTCAATAGAGTGGTACACATTTAGCAAGCATCAAGAAAAGTTTTGCCTGGACAAGGAGTGCAGAATAAGACTCTTCATTGTATAGTACAATTATTAGTTTTAGAATGTTTTTAAAAATGTGTGCCATGGGGAAAAGATCACACATTCCAAATTAGCAAGAGAAAATTATGTGTTAGTAATTATGTAGATTGCAACAGCAGCTATCATGTACTAAGTATTTTCTAAACACATAGGAAGCAACAGATCTAACTAAGAGAGTAATCAAAGAAGATAGATGAAGCTTGGAAAAGAAATGCAACATGTAGACGAGGTTATAGTAAGCATGTAAAATTTTGTTTGGTGTCCCTGTCCTTACCCCCCCCCCCCAGTTAAAAGATACTAAAAATCCTCTCTATAATTAAATCTTATCTTTCCCCATGCTGATTCCTTCTTCAGTTCTAGTATCCTTATACCCCTTCATTAACATACAGTGATTGACAATAAAGAGTAACATTTATACACTGTACCAAAATAGCAGATCGCTCGCCCATTTTTAGTAGCTGATCTACAAACAGAAATAGAGTAGATTCTACAGATAGAATCATCACCCATTAAATAGAAAATCCCTGAAACATAATGTATCCAGTATCATCTGAGGACCAAACTCTTGCTTCTAATAAAACATATTTTTCCCTTACCTAGATGGTGAATTAATTTAGCTCAAGTTATAAAGATATGTTTACTGAGGTCAACTAAAGAGTATTATTGACAATAACCGAAGGAACTGTATGATTGTTTTAGGGTCAAACTCAAATCATAAACATCCCCTGGGTCTTGAATTTTGAACTCTCAGGTTTGGCAATACTATCTGAGTTACATCAAAAGCTTAAAAAATGAGGCTAGTACTTCAAGAATATTAGCCAGTGAAAGTCCTGCTGAGGCTAAGTATTTTAGTAGTCATTCCCATTTTCATTTTTCTTGTTTGAAATTATCACATTTACTCATCTATTCTCAGATTCTGAAAAGCACCTTCTTTTTTAAAAGTCTGGTATACTCACAGCTCTTCCACACAGAGTAGCAGGAATAACGGATAATAAGCTGTTTAACTTTATATCAGATCCAACAGTCATTATATTCACAACATCTGAAATGCCACCTGTTAGTTTATAATACCTCTGCCTGAATTCCACCGTCTGCCAGTTATTAAGTAGCATCAAGAGGAGAAAAAAATGGGGTGGAGGTTGAAATTAATGCTAGAATTGGAAGAAATCATTGTGAAACCCCAATGAAACAAATGATTGACAAATTACATGCATAAGTACATAGATAGATACATTGCAGACTGTAGTACCACATAGGCAGTTTTTAGTGCGGCTTAAAGTAGCGGAGAAGCAAAGTTTTGCATACAGACATATTTTTGCTCCAAGAGCTGCTAGAATATTAATTAAGATAACAAGTAGTGCTTTACATCAGACAGTAAGGTGTCTTAAATTTCACCTATCACTTTATGTAAATAAACAACACTGTCTTTATCATTCTTTTTCTTCAGACACAAATGAAATATTAAAATACTAAACTGATATCAAATCTATATATATTTTTAAGCAGGTGATTACTTAGCTGTATTTTACTGTACTTTTGTGAAGCTTCACAGTGCTTATTGATTGAAGAGTTTGCTTTTCCTGGGGCAATGAACTGTATATTTAGAAATGACTGTTCAAGTTGCTTACAGAAGGAAGAAAAAGCCTTTAGAGGTGCACAATATAATCATCAGCTCAGAATTAAAGGGACACTATCCCTTGACACTCAGGATAAAACATTAGCATTTGGGGTTTATTGTTATAAAGGTATTACAGAATATAATTTTGAGAAACATTTTCAAATAGATTATTTAAAAGTTTTGATTGTTATGACCCTGAAACGCTAACTGATTGCCCTGTACAATGAACCAATTTGATGCATCCTTTCACAGAGTGAAGTAAAAAGAAGTCTCATGACAGTAATTTAACCCTTGTTAGAGTTGTAGGCCGAGGCTCTCCTTTGCCTTCAGGGCATAGTGTTTCATCAGCAGTACAAATTTCTGTAAGTGGGTGCATCTTACCAAGGCAGGGCTGGCACACCACCCTAGGCCAATGGCTCTTAACCTTTTGCAGGTCATGACAAACTTGGTGGCATACAAGACACACCAGCCCACCTCCCTCACACTGCCATGTCCCCAGCTCTCCATGACACATCTGCCCCCTCATGCTGAAACCAGTCATCTCCCCAGCTCTCCATGACATACCTGCCACTGCATGGTGACACACTATAGCTATGTCTATACTTGAGGGCTCAATTAGACTGACTTAACAAAAAAAACCAAGGAGTCATGTGGCACTTGAAGACTAACAGATTTATTCTTTGCATGAACTTTTGTGGGAGAAAATTCCACTTCGTCAGATGCTTCAAAGATGAGTGAACATAAGTTCACCCATCTTCAAAGCATCTGACAAAGTAGGATTTTCTCCCACGAAACTTCATGCAAAGAATAAATCTGTTAGTCTTCAAGTGCCACACGACTCCTTGTTTTTGTTTTTGTTTTTGTTTTTGTTTTTGTTTTTTGCTGGACTAGACTAACACACTATCTCTTTAGGAACTGACTTAACAAAGTATGCTTAAAGGTTACATCCACACTGGAGGGCTCTGTTAAGTCAACTTTATTAAGTCGACTTAACAAAGCCTACAGTGTAGACAACACTATCTACAACACATTAAATTGACTTAATAAAGTCAACTTTAATGCTTAAGTTGACTTTAAGGGCTGGAGTTATTGACTGAAGCAAGTGCTTAAGTCAACTTAATAAAAGCCTAATGTGGACACAGTTTTCCTTAAGTTGACTTAAGGGAAGTCAAGTCGACTTAAGACTCCAATGTAGACATACCCTATGTGTCTCAACACAATGGCTGAGAACCACTGCCCTAGACTATACTAAATGAGGTCTAGCCAGAACTTCTAAGTCTCACCAAATTTCAAGCATTTTAATAATCATGAGTCAGGCTTCCAAAATATTGATTTTTTTTTTTAAAGAAACAAAACCAAAAACCCTCCTGACTTTGAAGCCAAACTAAACATGTTTGGTTCCTTGTATTTGCTTTCTTTGGTTTCTGAGCCTCCATGGTGCACCCAGGCCATGTTTTCAAGCTAAAGTCTGTCAAAGGAAGGGTTACTAACTTCCTTTGTATACTAATAAAGTCTGAAGACTGACATTCTCACTTAATCACATGCCTCCAGGAACAGAGGTTTGCAGAAAACACCACTGTTGTGAAATTGGTGATTAAAAAACAAACACAAATAAGCATAAGCATAGGTGACACTTTCTCTATGCACAGGTGATTCCTGATTGCCATAATGAGACCACTGACAGCTTGTGCAAGTGTTGAGCAGCCGTCAGGTTTTTGTAATTAATTTAAGAAGAAATGGGGGGAGCAACAGATTCCATGCATGGCAACTGTCTGCAGGAGATGGGATATATAAATCTGGCTTAAAATCAAGCAGTCTTTGGCTATCTTCAGAGATCTTGGGCCTAATTTTTCCATAGCTAAGGCTCACTGCCCATTATTATGGAACTAAACTTTACAGAATGCTTGCAGCTTCCATTGAAATAAGAGAGAGTCAGCAGATTTCAGTTTCTCTGGAGTCTGTTGATAACTCTGAGTAGCATACTCTGAAAGCAGTCATTAGAATTTTTATCCTCAGTATATTCCTTTGATATTTTACATAAAACAGATTCCACCTAATACAGGAAAGGGATCAAAACTATGTCAAAGTTAGCATTTTAACTAACAAAAATATGCAGAATTGAGAAATGAGCAAAGCTTCAAGGAAAAAAAAATAAAGACAAGACACTGTGACAGCCAGCACTTAAATACAGCACACAGAGACCAAACTGAAATTTGATTCTAAGGTTCCAACACTCTCCATCTCTTTCTTAGGAATGGGACATGCCATCCCAACTGTAGCCTCAACAGACAAGACTGACTTGCTATTCACTGCCCGAGAGAACTTAAAACTAAGCACTCACTAGATAAGTCTGAGATTTTGGTTCTATTTAAAATGATTATCGCTGGTGCAGACAGCTTTTGTTGACTCATTTTTCCCAGCCACCCCCCCTTCAGGAAAACTTGTATCACAGGTGTATATGCTGCTGTTAGTTTCCTTGGCAACTTGGCAAATGGTTCAAGTAGCTTCCAGCGGCACAGGCCCATTAAACTGCATATCTGGATTTAAAAATTTTCTTGCAAAACAACCCAAACACTGTGGCATTGTTCTAACCCAGGGGTGGCCAAACTTAAGGAACTCAAGAGCCACACAAATTGATTATTAAACCTTCAAGAGCCACACTGAGGCATACAGCCATATACTTTTACCTACTAAATTGATTTGCAGTCGTTCTTCTGCGAGCCACTTTTTTTAATTCAAGAGCCATGTATGGCTCCCGAGCCGCAGTTTGGCCATGCCTGTTCTAATCCATTAGGAACAAAAAGCTCTTAGCTCTTTCTGCACTTGCTGCAGATTCAAGTTATGGCTGCGGGTCTTAGGTTGGTGAGGTGGGTGTCATTAGTATATTCATACAACAGAGCAGCATAGTGCCTGTTCTCAATGCAAAATGTGAGTCCAGACCAATCACTGATATGGGTTTGTATTTCCAAGTTGGTTCTCCCTAGACATGAAATAAAGAGAGTTTTTCACAGGGTGTTGCTTGGCCTGATTATAATCAACAACTTCAAGGTTCCATTGAGTCTGAGCTTGAGATAACTAGTTATCTAATTTTAATCCCTATTTTGTCTTATCTGAGGGCAGGGAATGGCAGCTTTGTTCCTTTCCCTTAAGAGTATTCATGCATCTGTGAATGTCTGTACACAGATTCAGATATTAGATTGATAGACAAATTACAGATCAGAGGTGATTAGAGATACAAAAATGCAAAGGTGTGTTGTCATAACTCAAGTTAGAGTGAGGGAGGGACTACAGGGGAGGACAAGGGGCTCCTCAGAGTTCTAACAGAAGCTTAAAGGAAAAATACTTCTCCCCACCAAATTGCCAACCCTGTAGGAGATACAAACTGATGACAGGCCACATACATAAAAATATAGGCAAACTGCTGACTGTAGTACCACATAGGCAGATTTAAATGCAATTTAAAACAGTGGGTGAGCAGATTCTGAGGTACAGGAGGTTGATTTTTTGCTCCAAGGAAAATAAACTAGACAACTGAGATGAGATATGGGACTGCATTTGAATTACAACATAAACCACAGGATGAAAAAGATGGACAAAAGCCTTGTCTTGCAAAAGTTATATAAATTTTAAAAATTGTCTCTGCAGGAAGAAAAAGGAACAGCAGTTTAACCGATAGAATCATAGAGTTGTAAGGGACCTCATGAGGTCATATAATTCAACTTCCTGCTAAAAGCAAGACCACTCCCACTAAATAGTCCCAACCAGGGTTTTGTCTAACCAGACCTTAAATTTTTCCAGAGATGGAGATTCCACCACCTCCCTAGATAACACATTCCAATGCTTCTCCACTTTCCAAGTGAGAAAGTATTTCCTAATATCCAACTTCAGCCACCCCAGCTGCAGCTGGAAATCATTGCTCCTTGTTCTGTCCTCTGTTAATACTGAGAACAGTCTAGCTCCCTCCTCTTTGGAGCGCCCTTTCAAGTAGAAGGTTGCTGTCAAATCCCCCCTCAGTCTTCTCTTCTGCAGGCTAAATAAGCCTAGTTCCTTCAGTCTCTCTTCATAAGTCATCTGCCCCAACCCTCTAACCCTTTTTGTTGCCTTCTGCTGGACTCCTTCTAATATGTCAACATCCTTTCTGTAGTGTGGAGCCCAAAACTGGACACAGTATTCCAGATGCGGCCTCACCAGTGTCAAATAGAGGGGAATAATCACATCCCTTTATTTGCTGGCAACTGTCCTACTAATGCAGCCCAATATGGCATTGGCCTTTTTGGCAACAAGAGAACATTTTTGACTCATATCCAGTTTCCCATCAACCATAACGCCCAGGTCCTTTTCTACAGTGCTGCTACTTAGTCAGTCGGCCCCCAGCCTGTAGCAGTACATGGGATTTTTATGTCCTAAGTGCAGGACTTTGCACTTGTCCTTGTTGAACCTCGTGAGAGATCATTTGGCCCAAAACTCCAATTTGCCTAGGTGTCCCTGAATCCTATCCCTGCCCTCCAGCGTGCCTACCATTCCCCCCAGCTTGGTGTCATCCGTGAATTTACTGAGTGTGCAATCTATCCCATCACCCAGACCGTTAATGAAGATGTTGAACAGAACTAGCCCCAAGACTGACCCCTGGGGCACTCCACTAGTCAGGGGGTCGCTGGTGCTGGGCACCGGGGGCATGTGCCCCGAATCCCAGCTCCAGTGCCCCGGATCTGGCAGGGCCACTCCTCTCCCGGTCTCTGGCCCCGGGGCCCAGCTGTCTGTGGCAGTGGCGGCCCCGTCCCCAGCCGGGGATACAGAACCCAGCTGCCCACGGCTGCTTCCGGCCCCGTCCTTGGCTGGGGATGCGGGGTCTGTGGGCCGGGGATGGGGCCTCCCCAGGGCAGCGACGCCCCTGCCACTAGTTACTGATTGCCAACTAGACAATCAGCCATTGATCTCTACCTGCTGAGCCCGATGATCCAGCCAGCTTTCTGTCCACCATACTGTCCATTCATCCAAACCATGCTTCCTTAACTTGCTGAAGAGAATGAAGTGGGAAACCATATCAAAAGCTGAAGTATATCACATCAACAGCTATTCCCGCATTCATGTAGCCAGTCATCTCATCATAGAAAGCAATCAGGTTGCTCAGGCACGATTTGCCCTTGGTGAATCCACAGTGACTGTTCCTGATCACACTATTTTCCTCCACGTGTTTCAGGATAGACTCTTTGAGGACCTGCTCCATGATTTTTCCAGGGATTGAGATGAGGCTGACTGGTCTGTAGTTCCCTGGATCCTCCTTTTTCCCTTTTTGAAGATAGTACTATATTGGCCTTCTTCCAATCCTCCGGGACCTCCTACATTCGCCATGAGTTTTCAAACATAATGGCTAGTGGCTGTACAATCATGTCAGCCAACTCCCTCAGCATCCTTGGATGCAGTTCATCTGGCCCCATAGACTTGTGCACATCCAACTTCTCTAAGTAGTCCCTGACTTGACCTTCCAACACCAAGGGCCACTCTCCTTCTCTCCATTCTGTGTTACCCAGTGTAGTAGACTGGGAGCTGACCTTGCCTGTGAAGACTGAGGTGAAAAAAGCATTGAGTACTTCAGCCTTTTCCGTATCATCCGCCATGAGGATACCCGCCCCATTCAGTAAGGGACCTACACCATCCCTGATCCTCTTCTTGTTACTTGAAGAGCCCCTCCCTATTATCCTTCATGCCCCTTGCTAGCTGAAACTCCAATTGCCCTTTGGCCTTTCTGATTTTATCCCTGCAGGCCCAAGCAATATCTTTAGACATCTCCCTGGTCATCTGTCCAAGCTTCCACTTCTTGTGAGCTTCCCTTTTGTGTTTCACCTCACCATAGAGTTCTCTGCTAAGCCATGCTGGGCACCTTCCATATTTGCTGTTCTTTCTGCACATCAGAAATTCACTGATAGCTCTTCCATTTATGTGTGTTTATTTATTGTGGTAAGCAAGGAAGTATGAAGGTACTTTAGGTGCCTAAAGTTTCAGATGAGCTCCTATACTTGGATTTAAGATGTACCTAGATAAATACCTAGATGGCCATCTCCCATGGAGATAAGCACCTAGGTGCTTTTAAATCCCCTTGGATCCATTCCGAACCAGAGATGTCCCTAGAGGGATGCCTAGGGGTGTGGGGCCCAGGGTGAATCACCCTCCGCGGGGCCACCTCTACTCCCCCGCACTGGGGGTGGGGCCTGCCGGCCCAGGGTAGGGGCAGACCCCTGCGCTGCCCACCCTCCCCCAAGCGGGGACCAGGCGAGCAGGCAAAAGGTCCACCACCGAAGCACTGCCGGTCTGCCCCCCCCCCCACCACGTGCAGTGCTCTGGGCTCCCTGCCAGAGCAGCAGGGAGGAGGCAGGGGGGCAGTGATACCAGCTCTGTGCTGCCTCCTGCCCCCTCCCTGCTGCTTCAGCACAGAGCCCAGAGCAGTGCACAAGGTGGGGTGGGGTGGCAGACCAGCCTTTTGCCCACTCACCCAGTCCCCAGCATGGGGGGGGGGGGCAGTGGGGTGGCCACACGGGGCCCCCAAAAGCTCAGGGCCTAGGGCAGCTGCCCCTTCTGCCACCCCCTAAGGACAGCCCTGTTCCCAACTGTGTCGTTAGGAGCCTAAAAACATTTTAAAATGGGGTCTTTAGACTAAAATCTTCAAGGTAGGGAACATGACTTTTTCTTTTTAAGAGAAATGTAAACTTACTATGCTATGTGCATAATAAATAACAATAATTTGAATATACAGTCATTGCTAATTCATTTGGCTGGTCTATCACCCAATTTAAATGGACTGTCTCAGCAATCGGATGTTACAGGTAGGCAAAAATGTAGATAACTGCAACTGCAAGTGCACCCAAGGACTCCTTTACTGAAAATTCTGCCTGAATATTCACACATAAAAAGCTGACAGTTTTACATCTTATTAAAATAAACAGCAGTCTTAACACTGTAGTTTCCCCCTTATTCCAGTTTGGTTCATAATTAATTCTGAGTGAAGTATATCAAGAAACTAATCACCAAAACCTTTTCCTGCAGCAGTATGTTTTTTCTTGGAGGACTCCTGTCTATGTAAGATGAACCTGACCCTTTTTAGCTTCTTAGGACTGAAGATGTCACAGTTGAAGCTGGTATTGTGGCAGGCAGAAGAGGAACAACTCTGTATTATGAAGTGAGATTTTCTTCTACGAAAGCTCATGTGATAAAGAAATTCATTAGGAGGCTTAATTTGAACTAATTTAGTACTTGTCTAAGTACATAGCTAAGGCTATGTCTTCATTGATGGTAGCAAATTTGCCACCATCAGATCAATTTTTCTGGTTCAATTGAGCAGCAGTGAAGACATGCTCAATGGATCTGGAAGTCAATCTAATAAAACTACCTTCAAAAAAGCATAGCTTTGATTGACAGGAACCCATTTCCCATTGGCACAGTGCAATGAGGATGGTGCACTAGAGGAAGTTACAAAGTCAACGGGAGTTACGCACGCTTCTCTGCATATCTTGTGTAACTCCCACCAACTGCTGCCAAATTTTGCTGGCAGTGTAGACCAGCCTAAGAATGTGTCTCCACTTTTTCTCACGGTTGCACTGCAAGTGCTTCTTTGGCTGTCTCTGGGACATCCTTGCTGCCTTCTCTGTGCACTTCTTCACACACACTCCACCACACACTACCCAGCTACTCACATTGGAAAGTGATTAATTTCATGAAACAATTTGCACAGATACAGAGAGACATCATCCTTTTCAAGTGCAAACAACTGGACATTATTACAAAAGGACTGAAGGTGAAAAGCTCCCTACGATCAACGTATCCCTCTGGAAATGTTTCAGTTTACCTGGTGACCCACCCATCGCTGTAGGTATCTATTTGCACCTAACATAACACATTTTCCATTTTATGGATCTGATGAAGGGGGATTACACCCATGAAAGCTTATGTGATAAATAAAATTGGTAGTCTTTCAAAGTGCTACAGGACTCCTTGATTGTTTTGCTGAACTAGACTAACACTGCTACCCCTTTGGAACTTCTCATATGTTCATTCAGACCCCAAGGGAAACCTTTCAAGCTATAGTAGGAGTTAAACTTATAGGAACTATATGATCTATCATGTGGTTTAGTCAGCTATCCAGCTAAAGGAATCTAATTGTTTTTCTCATTTATTTTGAATGAAGGATGGCTGTTCTATCCCAAAGCTTGAACCAGGTTTCAACCAGTCCTTAGAATAAAGAAATTCTACGTCAATCAGCAAAGTGGACACTTCTTTAGGTCAGTGTTATCGGAAACTGAATACAGGCAGATTGTGTGTGATCACAATATAGTAAGCTATTGGTACATTACAACAGGATATCATTTTCAAAACAAAACAAAACAAAACAAAACTCTTTCACCAAGGAGTAATGAAAGTTTCTGATGTTAAATTATGCACTTGGGGTTGCATGGCTCAGGGGACTGGTAATGGCTTACAAAGCCTTCTCCCTTCTAGTTCACTGGTTCAAATCAAGCCTTCTTTAACAATAACTGAATGTTGCTGCTATCAGATAAACATTCAGTGATCTATGTAAAATGAATAAAAAAAGCTTTAGGCACAGGCACAGAAGCATTATTCCACACCGTATGGGGATAATAGTTCTTCCCCTTTGCAGTGCAAGTGCACTATTCACTTTTAGACATTTCCTTACTGGAAAAATAGAAGGAATTTAGAGAAAGGAAACAAAATTGAATAGTCTGTTTGTAAAGGGTCTGACTAAGGAGGAGGTCTCTATGAGGAAATAAGAAATACTTATCTCTCCCATGTCTGAGGGCAGGACATGTCAACTGGCTATAAATATCTCAAGGATGCATTAGAACTGCTACTGTAGTGAGTATAGGGAAGACACTCTGTGCTGACAGGAGAGAGCTCTCCTGTTGGCATAGTAAAACTATCTCTGTGATTGGTCGTAGCTATGTCAGCAGGAGAAGCTCACTTGCTGACGCAGTTCTGTCTACACCAGCAGTTCGGTTGGTATGATTTATGTCATTCAGGGGGTGGCTTATTACCACCCCTGAGCAACATAAGTTATACTGACAAAATCTGTAGAATAGACAAGTCCCAAGAGTAAAATAATTCTATTTAGTATCTGAAGATGCTCTAATAAGTAGTAATAAGAAACTGAAGAGACATCAGCTTTGAAATCTTGTCTATTTAAAAAAAAAATTAAAGTAGTATCAGGTACTGTAACTACAAAGGAATGTCCCTACCAATCCCTGTGGTTAAAACTCACATTTTCCTTTTTTGGTCTCAGAAGCAGGGGCGTCGCTGGCCGGGGGAGGGACCCGGGGCACGGGCCCAGGCCCTGCCCACCGCCCCACAGGCCCCACCCCCAGCCACCAAGCCACGCCCCCTGGCCAGGGACAGGGCCTGGTGCCGCCGCACTGCTGTGAGCGGCCAGGCCCCCCATCCCCGGCTGGGGACGGGGCTGCCTCCGGTGTGCACAGCTGGGCCCCAGCCTGCCTGCCGCCGCCGCTGCGGGCGGCCAGGCCCCAGATGCTCAACCTGGGCCAGGGCTGGAAGAGGCTACAGGAGGCCGGGCCCTGCATCCCCAGCCGGAGCAGGGCCACCGCAGCTGCCAGCGGCCAGGCCCCGGATCCCTGGCCGGGGATGGGGCCACTGAAGCCGTGGGCACTGGCACTGGGGTTCAGGGCACGTGGTCCGGGGTGCCCAGCGCCAGTGACACCCCTGCTCAGAAGGCCACACATACCACCATACGCACCCACACAGAGCAGCTAATTAACTGACTAACAAAAGAACTGAAAAAATTCACAAAGAAAACAAGCTAAAACAATACAGAAAATCTAGAGTTTTTTCCTAAGGTCTTTCAGTTACAAAGTGATCTTGGTTATCACTTGTAGTAACAGTAGGTTAAAACAAAAAATCAGGCAGATTTTTAAGCTGATATTTGCCCTTTAAGTTAGCGAAAACTGAAGCTAAATAGTAACAAAATGTTTCTACCATTCAGGTAAGTTCCTTTGTAGCTTAATCTCCCAAAGAAAGTAGTGGATGTCTCATCACTTGAGAGATATCTGAGGAAGCCTGTCATTTCTTATACTTTGGAAACACCTGTAGAGCTTGTCACTCCTATAAAGGTTCATTGAATTGAAACAGCTATTTAACAATAGACTGGATTTTAAAAGAATCTAGACTATACAGTAGGGCACACTGATGCACTTCTGGAAAAATGGACTGAACGTTTCAATAGGTCTTTTCATCTTTAGTTTTTTTCTACTAGATTATCTCAGTTTATTTCCAGGTAGGGAACTATGCACACCTCAAAAACAACCAGAACAGCTCAGAGCCCTTATAAGTAGGCCATGCTGTGAGAACAAGACTGAAGTAACCAAGCTGAGCAAATGGTGCTCAGTCACTATGGGGTGATTACACATCTGATTTGAATCACACTGCCTTGACAATGCAGAAGATTCATGAATTGATAGGCTCTAAAATCAGGCTAGCCCACTGCAGTACATCCAGTCTGTCCTTCTGTTTAACACAGACCATACAATTTCCCCAAAGTAATTCCTGTTTGAACTGGAACTGCTATTGACTTAAAAATTGCTGGTGATGAAGAATCCATCACAATCCTTTACAAATTATTCCAGCGGTTAATTACCCCCATGTTAAAAATGTATGCCTTATATCTAGCTTGAATTTGTTTAGCTTCAGCTTCCATCCTTGAGATCTTGTTAGACTAAGAAGCACATAATCATTTCTTTTAACTCCATATAGGTACTAAAACTGCAATCACCACTTATCCTTCTCTTTGCTAAAAATTACTAGATTAAGATCACTGAGTTTTTCACCATAAAGCTTTGTGACAGAGTCAAACTAGATGGGTATAGGAGAGTAGTCCTGTTGAAGAACAGTGGTGAGTGGGCACAAGCCCACCCACTTCTAAAACCCCAGCCCCAGCCTTAGGGGAGGTGGCACTGGGCCATTTTTCAAAAGAGTTCTGGGGACAACTAAGGTAATAACAGGGATGGGTGTGAAGGTCAGAGGTTTATAGTAAGAGATTCAGAAGGGGACACCGAGCAGAGAAACTCGGACAGCGCCCACTGCTCCCAGAAGCTGTCGAGAGAGCCAGCAGACGCTGCCCAGAGGAACTCTGCCCAGAGGAACTCTGCCCAGAGGTGTGCACAGAGGAGGGACCGGAAATAGGCCCCACAGTCACAGGCCCCTTCCCCAGCCAACCTACTCTTCCTGGTCTTATAAATGGCGGTCTTGGCATACGCTAGGAGGAATTGAGGAGGAGGTTCCATGACTTTGTGGGGCCATGGGTAGGGAGTGTGTAGAAGAACAGGTGTGGGGAGAAGTGCAGCCAGAACCTCAAAAAAAGGTTCTGGAGGAGCTGGAAAAGGGGCTGCAACCTGGCGCACTCTAGGTAGGCATGCACCAGGGTCTCCCTCATGCCACGAAAGGAGCAGGTGTCAGATGGGGGGTGAACTGTGCCAAGTACACGCCCGTGCTCATGGCTCCGTGGAGGACCTGCCAGCTGATGTCCCTGGCAGGCCATGGGGTCAAGGTGGCATACAGGCTTGCCCACCGGGGGTCCTCGCCCTCTGTGGATGGGATTAGGTCCTGCCATTTGGTGTCGGGGGAGGACATGAGGGTGAGGAAGTGGATGGTGTGGAGCACGAGCGTGTACAGATATTGGCGGGGCGCAGTTCAGAAGGAGACTGGCTGCAGGTCTAGCAGCCGGCTTGGGGCATGCAGTGGGGGCAGTTGGGGGGGGCCGCAGGGCTGGGGCCGGATCAAGAGCTCTGGAGGGCCCGGACTGAGAGGGGGGCGGGGAGCACCCTCTCCCAGGACTTGCTCGAGGTAGCCCGAGCAGCGGGGGACAGGGCTGCCTTCACCTCCTGGAGTAGGTGCCAGGGGGTACAAGGGGTGGAGAGCCCTCTGCACTGAGCTAGCTCATGGGGATCCACCCAGTCCCTGTGGGCATAGTCCAGGAGGTCTCTGACCCTGGTGACACCTGCCAAGACCAACCTCCACCTCATGGAGGGGGCCTCCGCCACCTGCACACTGAGATGGAGGTTGTATAGCAGGGGCTCCGCGAGGAGGTCCTCCCCCTTGGTGGGTGAGTCACATTTCTTACATGCAATCCAGTCTTTGAGAATTGTGGTGATCAAGATCTGATTGTTATACAAACCTGATATTTCCTTTAGTATGGCACAGGAAGTTCAATGATAAAAACAATACGTAAAATAAGAGGTAGTGGTAGGATATTGGTGTGATATCCACACATCTTATCTGATCTTTCTTTTCAAGCATTTCCTGAACTGAAGGGATAGTGAGAAAGTAACAAAGTAGAATACATGCACAGGAAAATATGGCAACAAAGTTCTCATGGTTCATATTTATTTACAGAGAACAAATAGATTAACATGCAAATTATAATCCTTGAGCCACTGGAGGGGAAAAGAATCCAGGAAATATCTTGAGTTTACCCTCAATGAGTTTAAGGCCTTATCTGGGTGTGACCCGCCAGTAGTTCCAGCATCCATATGACAACCATAGAGAAACTCTGCATACCTTGGTGCATACCTTGCATTACTGTTTGCACTCCCACCCCTTATTTTCTTTAGCGCCTTCATTCCTTTTAAAGATGCAAAACACTTTAAAAAAAAAGTGGGGAACCCAATTTATGTTTTATTATTTAATAGTGTTAGTCCCATCATAGATGAGGCAAGCTATATGGGTGGCACACAAACAAGGAAATGATAATGCTGTTGTCAGATACTGTTGGCTCAGGTTGCAAGATTCTGACTTGTTTTTTTTTTAAATATTCCTGTATTGCAAAACTCTAGCTTTTAGTTTTATAGGTGCTGTGGTCTATTACTGGAGATGCACAGAACCTGTTCTTTCTTACATCAACTTAATGATACTGAAGAGAAAGGTTGTCAAGAGCAATATAGCATATTGCGGCTTACAGAAGAGTATGAAATAAACTAGTATAAAAAAATTTGCACTATTTGATCAACTGGTGGATTACTGTTAAGTTGTAAGTAGTCCATATTATGTTCTCCAGTTCTACACAGACTTCCCTCCTTGCAAGTATCTCCTTGTTTCTACATGAGGGGGAAGGAGACAAGCAAGTACCATACCTTACCAGTACAATTCTTCTGTACCTCAGAGTCCTTGGAAGATTCTCCAGGGCACGTACAATTAGGGGGAGTTGTTCAGCCTCATGGAAAGGTACAATAATAATAATAATGATGATAATGCTTTCAGGCTACATCCATTTTTTCCCATGGAGGTAAGAAAATGAGGAGGAAATTCTAGAACACTGTGACCTACAGCAGCCTTGGTAGGGATAGCTCTAGTACAGCTGGATGGAGCTGAAGGAGGCAGAGAGCACCAGAGCTGTTCAGGCGTTTCAAACCACTTGCATGGATACTGGTAACTTCAGATTCCCTTAGCTGTGTATGCTGGGAGCCAAAATCCCAGATCTGGCCTAATATTCTTAACTCCCACTTATATTGTCTACTGAAGTTATTAAAAATTAAAGGAATTGTTTTTCTTTTGCAAATTCTACATATTGTTTGATAGGCCTAATACAGATATTTTTGGATGTCAGAACAAGACATGACTCATGAATTTTCACTGGTCCAACTGATGCCTACTTTTCACAAAAAGCTGGGAAAAATATAAATTATAATAAGATCTTTCTTTCCATAGGTTTTCTTGTCCATATTTATTAGAAGGTTGAAGTCTTCAGAGATGCTATAAGAATAATGATCCACTACCCTGCAGTGATAAACTAAGGCTATGTCCACACGCAAAGGCTTATTTCGAAATAAAAGCCTTATTTCAAAATGACTTATTTCAAAATAATTTTTTTTTATTTTGAAATAAGGGACACCTGGAAATCGAAATAGCATGCCCTGCGTATGGACATGCTATTTCAATTCAGGAGAGGGGCAGCATGGCAGAGCCATGTTGCCAACCAATTTCTTGTCTGGCTCTCACCTGGAGAGCCAGGCAGGGGAAAACTGCCTCCAGGGTGCCATGCACCCTGGGAGGAAGGTCAGACAGGTGATTTAGAAATAATGGTTATTTCAAAATCACCTGTCCAAATGGGGTTATTTCAAAATGGGTTTAATCCATTTCGAAACGACAGCTCTTATTTCGAAACGATGGAGCCCATCGTTTCAAAATAAGAAAACGTGTGGACTAAAACTTTTTTATTTCAAAATAACCACTGTTATTTCGAAATAAAAAAGACGTGTGGACATACTCTAAGATGAACTAAGTGACTCAAGAGATGCCTTCCTATCCAGATTATGAGTCTATTGTTTCCTAACCAAGATTAAGTAAAATAATGACTAAGGGAGTCAGAAGAGAGAAGGGGCATATTCTCCAACCACTCTGTTCATGGAATCTATGAAGGTGACTCACTTAGCAATATTCCTCTATTTTTCCCCTCTATTCAATTAGTTACAACATGAAGCTCCAAGTCTCCGTGTTAAGAACAAGCCATTTCACAATTACTTGTAAAAAATGTAATTAATATCTATGACCCCCAGATATTATGTATTGAAAAACCGAGGTACTATTACCCTGAAGGGCTTATTACCTAGAGAAGGGAAAAAACCTTAAACAATATCTATTATTCTAAATTACTTTGGGAACTTTGCAAGAGATTTTAGATATTTTGTGAAACATTTAGACATGCAACTAAATGAAAAATGTATTAATGAGAAATAAATGAAACTTGGTTTCTAAATTAGGAGATTATATGGACCAAATTCAGCAGTAGGATGAATCACATGTCTGAAGCTAGGGATACAGTAGGTGTCACTGATAAGTGCATAATAAGGGCCAGATTGGCCTACCTAGCTAGGTTCCTTGAGCAAGTGACTATAGAGGCAGTGTTACAGCAAGAGGCACTGATTTCATGGAGTCAGAAGGCCAGATGGAGCATCCAAAGTGCTGTTCCTAAAGGCAGAGGCGTTGCTGGCGCTGGGCACCCCGGGGCACGTGCCTCGAACCCCAGCGCCGATGCCCCGGATCTCCGGCCCAATCGGGTCGGAGATCTGGGGCCCAGCCGCCGCCGGCCACAGCGGCCCCATCCCCAGCCAGGGAGCCGGGGCCCAGCCACCTACATCCGCTTCTGGCCCTGTCTGTGGCCAGGGATCCGGGGCCTGGCCACCCGCAGCAGCTGCAGCCCCATCCCCAGCTGGGGATGCAGGGCCAGGCCTCCTGCGGCCACTTCCAGCCCCGGCCGGGGATCTGGGGCCCAGCCACCTACAGCCGCGGTGGGCAATCCAGGGCCCGGTGGTGCACGCTGGTGGCAGCCCCATCCCCGGCAGGGGATGCAGGGCCTAGCTGCCCGCGGCGGCCCGGCGGCGCCTGTCTCTGTCCCTGGCCAAGGGGTGGGCCCTGCAGGCTAGGGATGCCCGTGTCCCGGGTCTCTCCCCCGGCCAGCGACGCCCCTGCCTAAAAGGCCTCCCATATCTTCTGCAAGATTAAAGGAAAAGGAACCAAAACCTCTTAATGGTCAACAGGCCATTATAGGAAGACCCTGCAGAAGTCCTAGAGATAATAGCTGTGGTGACTGAAAACTGTACTGAAATTGTAAGCTGCATTTGTGGTACTCTGACGTATTTTCTGTGCCTTTTTTCAGGCGGGGGAGCTCTGTAGGGAAGCCTGCAATGTGAGCCTAGCAGAAGTTAGCACCCAGTCCACCTAGAATAATGTGGGGGAAGTTGTGCCTCTGCTTTAGGGAGCAATTTCATTTGTCTGTTGGAGTTCTTCTGTTGTCATTCAGAACCCTAAGAATTATAATGTTGGGTTAGAACTTCACCCAAGAATCCTAGGTTGAGTTTAACTTCTGTGTCTATGCTGTGAAACATATGTCACCTTGCAGTCTAATTGGAATTCTTCAGTCCAAAGGAGCAGGCTGGCCCTTTGTGCCTCCTTGTGGCCAGATGTGACCTTGGAGCTCAGCACAACTACTTTCCTGGACTGTGCATCAGTAAGGTCACTGTAACAGGTCTGGGTGAAAAGAAGCCAGTGTATATAAACAGAAAAGCATTTCCTCTTTAGTAAGGTTTCAGGAAAGGAGTAGATAAAATCAACAGTTCATAAGACTTTCATCATAGGGCCTTACTTTAAAATTACAAAACTCAAGTCGTCAAACAAAGGGTATGTCTATATTGATGGTGCCAAATTCGCCACCATCAGTTTGGGCTTCCAGGAGTGGATCACAGCAAGTAGGAACTTGCCGCGCCACTCATGGAAGCTGACCCCAGAAGTCCTGGGTGTCAGGAGGCATAGGGGAAAGCTGATTGCAAGCAATTTGCAGTTGGCTTTCCCCTAATGTGTAATGGCAGCTTAGAAAGTCGCCACCATTTATGCAAGGAATTATGTTCCCTGTGTAAACAGTGGTTGACTGCCACCAAAAAAACCATAAGCAAAGACTAGGATAAAGTCTGAGTATAATCAGTCTCGTGTCCTGGAACCTGAGAGAGAAACCACAAAGACTATATGTCGTCTACTCTCCTTTCCATTGCTAAGCTTCATGTTCCTGTTTAGAAAGCTCAGCTCAGGGCAGAGCCTCCTTGATTCTACTCCAGGTTGTCCCTGCCATAGGCTCCATTCTGTCCCTGAAAAGGGATAGTACAATCCTTCATACTCCAGTTAAGAATTTTACAAGAGCCATAAAGGGTCAGACCAATGGTCCATCAACCCAAGCATCCTGTCTTCTGACAGTGGCTGGTACTAGATATCTCAGAGGGAATGAACAGAACAGGGCAGTTTATCAAGTGATGATTGAACTTGGCAACTGCAATTTCTATTTATGGTACCAATGATTTGACAGCACACACACTTTGCCTATTGAAGGAAACAAGGAGTTTCACACAACCATCCCCAGTTCCAGAAACTTAACTGAACACATCCTGGATCTGACAAGGTTGGTGCAACATTGAAAGCTTGCGATTCCTTTACATTTTCACTGCACTCTAAGCTGATAAATTGTTCTAGCAGCAGAAGTTTCTCTATTTTCATTGAAGCAAGAGTAACAATCCAGGCTTGGCACAAGGATGAAGTAATCAGAGGAAAACATTATAATGGGTTCGTCTTTCTGTGTGATCTTAGGCCAGTGTTTCTCAACCACAGTTACATACATGCATGGGGTCTGCAGAGGTCTTGTGGGGGTTACTCAACTCATCAAGCTCAGCGTTTCTCAACCTCTGGATAGGTTTAGGGGTGCAGGGTTGGTGTTTTGGATGGCAAGCAGGGCAACTGCCCAGAGCTCCAAGCTACAGGGGGCCCTGCAAAGCCAAGTTACATGCTTTAGTTCTTGGTGGAGCTTGGTCTTTTGTCCTGCTGCCCAGTGCCCTGCCTTCAGACAAGGCTCACAAGTGAAAAACAGGCTCAGGTATCACACTGAAATATAAGTGCAATATTTATATTCCAATCAATTTATTTTATAATTATATGGTAGAAACGGGGAAGTCAACCATTGTTCAGTAACAGTGTGCTGTGGCACTTCTGTAATTTTATGTCTGGTTTTGTAACCAAGTAGTTTTTAAGCGAGGTAAAAAGAGAAAGATTTCTGAAAAGGGTACAGTAGTCTGGAAACCCTGAGAACTGTTGCCTTAGACAACTCATTTAGTACCCCCTATGACAAATGACTCAGCCGTTGTGCCCCCTTGTGACTGAGCATTGGAGGGTTTTTTTTCCTTTATAGCCCACCACACTGACTGGCTATTGAGGTCTGCTGGTGTTTCCCCTTCAATTGATAACTTGGCCCTCTAGCCTGGTCACTTGTAGTCCAACCCCCTTCAGGAAGTTCAGGGTAAACGAGAATTCAATTCAACAATAGCCCCATAAACCTCAAATCAGATCATTGGCTCAAATCCAGGCCCAGTCATCCTGCTGACCCTTACATCTGGGGTCTTCATGCTAGCCTCCTCAGCAAGGAGCTAGGAGAACGCAGCCCCACCCTCTGTCCTATGGTCTAGCCCAGGGGCCTTACAGGTGATTCAGACTTGTCCCAGCAGACCCTTTGTTTCTTCCCTGAATTACTTCTTATATCAGCATGCTTTCTTCTCATGGGGCTTCCATTATCAGCAGGGGTCTACTCTGACCCAGGATCTAGGTTCCAGCTCTCCATATAGCAAAGAAAACTAAACTAACAAAAAAGAGCATCAGGTCCCTTGTTCCACAAGGATAAGGTCCCTCTACTGATCTGTATTTTCCCTCCCTACTCTTAGGAGACTTAACACAGCTTGGCTTTCTGCTCTGCTCTTCTCTGGGTACTAAGAAGCACAGTTCTATCCAAATTGGGTTCCATAAGATGGGCTATTTAGTCTATTATGGCTCCTTCTTCAGGTCCAACATGCTTAATATGTGTGGCAGGATGGGGCCACCTGAGGCCATACTTGCTCTTTAACCCCCTCTCATCAACAGCAGGGTTGGTATACCCCATCATGGGCTAATAGTACTTCCCTACCTTTCAGTTAGTAGGGAGGATAAATATTTCAAATATGCTTAGAGTATCACAGATACTGTGGAAATGTGGAATTATCCGAGGTAGATGCATAGTTCAAAAGTTCCTTCTCTTAAGATGGTTTCAAAGACTGGAGGACATCTATTACAGGGATCCGAGTCATCTAAACCCTCAGACTCACTGGGGCAAATTAAATTGTTTTATGTTATTCTTACAAACCTCAAGTTTCTTAATAATTGGGCTGCCCTTAAGCAAAGAACTTATTATAGTCCTGGTGCTGTCTCTTCTAGATGATCATGTGTTTTATTTTTTCTTAAATCTACTCCTCTAAGAAGTCACATTTGGTGGTCTTTACAACTAACTTCAAATGAAATTGGTCAGTACCTGAATGGCAGATAAAATTGTTTAAAATGATATATGCTGACACAACACAGATAAAGGATAATTTATCAGTGGCTCCAACAGCTGCTGAGGTCAAAAGGGAATTGTGGTGATGAGAAACTTAGAAAAAAAGCATTTACTTTTCTCTACCCCTTGTAGAGGTTTTAAAGTCTGAGACTATGGGACAGATTCTGAGTCAGTGTATGAAGGCATTGTTCCACCGGTTTCCATAGAGCTATGGTCATCAAGGCCCGGCTCGGGGCACTATCGCCCTGGTGCCTGGCAGGTAGGATTTCATCTTCCTCTGTAGGACCCCCATGTCTAAAAACCATTTGGTAGCATTTGTATGATACTCCCGCCATAAGAGACTGCTAAGTGCTTTCTCCTTCTGCTTACTTGACAAAGCTTAAATCAACCAAATCAAACAAATAGTTGTTTTCCCCATGGTGTAATTCTATCCTAGGTAAGACTGGATAACAGAGATAGGTTGCCCTTGTCGGATTCTCCAAATATCCAAAGTACACCTGTGGAACCACCGACTGTACCTTGTGAGCATCATATCCTTGCCAGATGGTCTTCGGGGAAGACCACTGCCTCTTCCGTTAAGCCTTATCACTCAGAAGGGTTAGTTTCTCTCTAACGAGTTCTTCAACCCCGACTCACACATAGGTGCATCGTAGCTAGGGGCTGGTATCATACGTGCTGGTGCCCATGGGCACACAGGGTCATATAAATCAATGTAAATTCTAATCCCATAGGCCTCCGGGTCATCACAACTAGGTGTCTAGTCGGAGGCATTGCAAATTCTGCTTTCCTTGCTCCTTCTGTTCTCCACGTAGTCTTCCTGGTAGTGGAATCCTAGGGCAGAACATGATGGGACAACAGGAGGGTTCACCTCCTTGGGTCTTCATAAGAATACCAAGGCCAACAGTACTCCATAAGGCCCACCATGCTGGCTTGCAAGCGCTTCGTGGGTCTGGAATTTTTCTTCTGAAAACATAAGAAGTCTCATGGGTCAAGGCAATGTAACACTGCTGGAGATCTGGTGTTGCATCCTCCCAGCCTGCCCAGGGTCTACATGGCTGATATGCTATGTGGCGCTGATCGCACCACCTCTGCCATTTTTCCTTTCCCCTTAATCAGCTCAAACTTTCTTCTTTTAGATTCTTCTTGCCTAATTTCACTAGCCTCTTTTTTCCCTTGCAGGTTGAACGGTAAACCAATACACACACCCCTTTGGGCATGTGACTTATAAGTCTTTACGTGGCTGGTTGGAGGGATGATGTTTTATCCCCTTCTATTGCTCTCTGCGTAGGCGGTGACCATCATGACCAGCCTGGTATCCCTAAGGCTCCCGGATTTCTTCATAAGGTTTACGCTGAAGTGTTCTGTGGCCAGAAGATTATCCTCTGGCCTTCATACCTCGAGCTATACCCTCAGGTAGAGCAATTGAGCATGACTTCCTCCACATTAGTCGTATTGATACATTTTCTGGTGCAAGGTGATTTAGTCCGTCCGGCCCACGCACGCTAATTGGCTTGGGTGGATTGGACCTACCCCCTGCTCGGGGTTGGCCTTACATTGAAGGCTCCATTGCCAGCTCAAGACCCCTAGCTGGTCTCTTAGTCCCTGTAAAGACCTTGCTCGCTGGGCCTATACCCTTCTGGGGTTATGCTGTGCTGAAGGCAGAGGAGCCAACTCCACCCGTTGTCCATCAGCATGACTAGTAGTCACCTATTACTGAATGCATCTGAGCAGTGCTTGAAGAAGAATGGTGGGTTACTTACCAGTAACCATCCTTCTTTGAGATGGGCTGCTTGGAGCCATTCAGGTCCCTCCCCTCCATCCCCACATCTGGAGTTGGTGACTCCTAGGAACTGTGGAGGGATCGGGAGGTGGCCATATATATAGGCACTGGGTGGTGTGGGGGGCGCTGACTGCCTGCCCTCTCCTGACAGGCTAGGACAAAAGTTTTTCTGACCAATCCGGTGCTCTGGCAAGGAGATACCTATTACTGAATGGACTCGAGCAGCCCATCTCAAAGAAGGATGGTTACTGGTAAGTAACCCACCATTCTGGGGCTCTCTCCCCGTGTGGGGTCTCAAAGCCTGGGCTCTAGCCTGAGCACAGACATTCTAGAGTTCAATTTTATAGCCCTGGAACCCCAAGTCAGCTGACCTGGACCAGTATTCACAGTTTCTTGTGGAAGTTCCTGTAAGAGACATGGTGCTATAGACTAGGAGAGGAGTAGGGGAAAAAAAGATTTTTTTTGCTCACCCACAAAAACTAGCTTATACCAGTTTAGATTCACACTGTTCCCTCCCTCAGCCCTAGTCTATACTTGGAGCAAATTCAGTAGCAGTCGCCCACCAGTTACGCAAGGAACGCAAAATTCCTTACATAACTAGTGGTGACTTCTAAAGCTGCCACTACGCATTAAGGAAAAGCCGACCGCAAGGTGCTTGTGGTCGGCCTTTCTCTATGCTCCCTGCCCCCCCAGGATTTCTGGGGCCAACTTCCAGGAGTGGTGCGGCGAATTCATACTCATTGTGAACTGCTCCCCGAAGGGCGAACTGATGCCACCGTCAGTCTAGACATATCCTCGCAGTAGAATAAACACCTGTGCAGTGTACACAGGCCTTAGTGTGTCTGTCACTGCCATATATAAGCAACAAGTAAATTAGTTATGAGTCCACTTACATAGACAATGTTCAACTCATGGAAAAATATTTTCTGTCAATTATCTGATTTAAAAATGCCAATGTTTTCCACTGTTATTCACAAGAAATTATTCAGCCAGCAGTAGAAAAAAAATATTTTGAAAGTTTCTTGTTGCAGACAAATGAGTCAGTTTTGTGGGTTTCCTTCCTTTTTCAAAACCCTTCAGTCACTATGTGCAATTTCCTCAACCACAGGCAAAACATCTGCAGACCAAAGAGCACTCAGACTCTCCAAGAAAGGCTTTTCTAGCACAAGGAACTAGAGATATTTGTAGTATGAAACACTTTTTCACAAAGAAAAATACCTAGGACTATGGTTGACTGAATAAGGCACACATTTTAATTAGTATAAAACCCTGCTCATTTGTGTTCTATATGAATTTTGTTTGTACATTAACTCTCACTTATTAACAAAGATCCATGGGCCATTCCATAACCAAGAAGTGTTTTTCAGCGTATATCTGTATGTATTATATAAGATGTTGCCAGTGGGTCAATGTTTTCGCTTGTGAAAAATACCAGAACAATAGACAGAAGCCTTCAATAATTGGAGTTGTTAAAACAGGTAGAGCACAGCTAGTGATAGGAGACCACAGCAACAACTTTCAGAAAAGTTGAAATTTCATGCTAACGTTTTTCTTGCTTCATTTAGGCCTTGATGCTGAAAATGCTTACTCACATTCGTAAAGTTAATGTGCATAATCTCAGTGAAGTCAATGAGATTAACCTCATATGTACAATTAAACACATAATCTACTGTTTACAGGACTGGACTACATGTTAGTTTGTAAACTCTCTAGGAAAGAGAAAAAATGTACATTCCATGAAATAAATATTGTACATAAAAAATGATACTGCAACCTTCCTCATGGCTTGTCAATGTGCTTAAATCCTTGCTGGGACTAGGGCCATCCTGGGGGGGGCGGGCAGGGCCAATTGGCCTGTGATGGCCTCATACTCCCAGCATTGCGATGGGCAGGTCTGCCATGTTCCCCTCTCCCCCCCCCTCAAGGCAAGCCATCAAGTCACTCTACTCTGGGAATGGAGCTGAAAATACTGCAGAAGTGCAGCACCTCCTGTCAATGAAGGCAGCATGGGGCCCATGGGCAACAGTGTGGGGCCTACCCAACCACAGGGCCTGGGGTGTTAGCTCTGCCCCCCTGCCTCCTCCCTCCAAGGACAGCCCTAGTTGAGATGAACTTCCCCTAACTCTGCTTCCTTCACTTTGGCTATCTTAAGATTTTAAAGGGATAGAGTCATGTTAGTCTAGTTCAGCAAGTAAACAAGAAGTCCTGTGGTACTTTCAAAGACCAACAAATTTATTTATCACATGAGCTGTTGAGGGAAGAAATCCCATTTTGTCAGATGCTTCAAAGAAAAAGCTTATGTGGTAAATAGATTTGTTGGTCTTTAAAAGTGACACAGGATTCCTCGCTTGTTTTGCTCAAGATTTTAAGTCTTGTGTTGTCTGATGTTTTTCTTCAAAGCCAGTTCACAGAATCCTATATTACATGAAAATTTCAGGTTTAATTTTTGTTTAAAAAAACAAAAAGCCTACTAGACCTCCTGGTTGTAGTGGAGAAAAAGCTCAAAAATATGACCCAGGTGCAACCTAGTGGCACAAATGCCAAAATGCAAATGAAAAACAGCCCCAAATTTGTTTACTCACTCAATATTTGGGCCTGGCTCCTGATTTTTTAATGAAGAAGTGACAATCCTTGTCTGTTTTTGTCCATTCTTTGACTTAAGGATATTACTGCTAATATGTCTGTCATAGTGGTGATCTTACAGTCTTCTGGTGGAAAAGATATATCCTGTGTATCAGTGGTTCTCAACCTTTTGTGAGTTGCAACACATTTAGCTGCATATTGCAACTCTATGGGACACACTAGCCAACTTCCTCCAGGTCAAATCCAGACATTTCCCCAGCTCTCCATGACATGCTTACTGCCATGTGGTGACACAGTAATGTGTCCTGACACAGTGGTTGAGAACCATTGCTATAGATGGTGACCACTTCAACTGTTTTTCAATTTCACCTCCTCCCCAAAAAACCCTACATAAATACAACATTAAGGATGAACATTTTATTTCCGTTCTTAAACATGATTCAAGAAATTCAATAAAAACAATGTGATAGAAAGTTAAAGGGGTTAAAATTTTAGAGACTGACACTATTTTTTAAAATTCAGTTTTCTAACAGAGCACATTAAATCACACTACCTGAAATATCTGGCAAAACATTCTTTTAAAAAACTAAAACAAACAGAGTCCTGTGGCAATTTTAAGGACTAACAAATTTATTTACCGCATAAGCTTTTGTGGGAGAAAAGTCATTTCAGCATCTGACAAACTCGGGTTTTCTCCTATGAAAGCTCATGAGATAAATAAATTTGTTAGTCTTTAAAAGTGCCACAAGACTTCTTCTTTGTTCTCCTGAACTAGACTAACACAGCTACCCCCTTGGAACTTAAAAAACTTAAGTTTTCTCCCTCTCAGAGTTGATGTTTACATGACTCTTTTGGAAAAGCTCTGGAGCAACATGACCATAGATGCTCAGGCCTATATATTTTTACTCACTGTGCATAAATCTGCCTATCTCCAGATGTTTCAGTTTCAGTAGACTGACCCACACTGATGCCCCCATCATTTGCTAACACCAATGGTGCTTCAAGGGCAGTAATAGCTCCATGGTGGGAGATTTCCCAATATGGTCTACTGTACGCAACAACTATGATGAATTTATCTTTGTAAGAGAAAAAGACAAAACTTAAATGAAGAATGCGGAATTTTTTTTCTTTTAAACAGGAAAAAGTGCAACAATCGTAGACAGGAAGAAGGCAGATTCTTATCAAATCATACTTTTCTTTGCTGTTTATAACAATACTTAAAAAAAAAAAAAAACCCTAAGGCTGTGTGTGTGTTTCAGTGATACGCCAACAGACTCAGAGCAGGACCCCCTGAAAAAGGGAAATATGCATGTATGTCCCAAAGGGGGAAGAGCTAAATTATCTTTAGATTTTGGTTTAATTGAATCCCTTTTAAACTGTAGCTGCTTGTACCGTTCTAGGACTGATAGGAAAGTTTCCATCTAACTAAACTGCCCATCCATCTCATCCCTCCCACCACAAACACACACACAGACTTCCATGTTAAATGAACATTTTCATGAAAAAACTTTTGGCAGAAAACTTCTAAGAAAAAAAAGAAGTTTTTTGGCTGAAAATTTTATGGTTTTTAATTTCTTGATTATATCAAACCTTTTCCATGGAAACAAAATATACTTTCTGACCAGCTTTGTACATTTATGTGTTTTGTTTTTAATGTGAACCAATTTAATGATTTCTGAAACATCAGCTTTCTCTTCATAATGCATCCATACCACTCCAACTAATATTTCTTAGGGAATGTCATCTTACTCATGATGGCACCATAGCAGTCCACACTCGCAGGGGTATGTCTACACTTACAACTTAGCTTAAATTAATGAGGATTAATTCAAATTAAATTGATGCATGGCTGCACTGGCTTTCATTACTTTGAACAAAGGAAAATGGTTCATCATTAATAATAATGAACACTTACCATATATCATCGCGTATAAGCCGAGAATTTTGTGCCTGAAAATTGGCTTCAAAACAGGCACTTGGCTTATACTCGGGAAAACACGGTAGACATCCCCAGCCAGCCCTTTCCCTGACCATGCGGCAAGCTGGAGCCCCAGTGTTGCCGGGTGGCCATCTTGGGCCATCAGCCTGGGCTGGGGCTGGAGGAAGGAAAGGACTCCGGGGTCTGGAGTGGCCAAGTAAGGGGGTTCTGGGGGGGTTGGCCTAGACATGGAGGAGGGATTCAGGGAGGCCAGGGAAGGGGCGGCAGAGCTCGAGCATTTGGGGGGGTCGGGGAGTTGGGGAAAGTGATGGGATAGCCAGGAGGGTTTTTGGGGAGCCCAGGGAAGCAGCGACAGGGACTGGGGGGGGGTGTCTGGAAGGCTGGGAAGAGCGGCAGCAGCGGTTGGAGGGTGAGGGGGAGAGGGGTGGAAAGGGTGTTGGGGAACAGGGGAGCAACAGCACGGAACTGAGAAGGGAGCAGGGGGGTGGCAGTGATGAGCCAGCAGGGCAGCAGTGGGGAAGGGGTAGAGCAGGGAGGGCGCCGGGAGAGAAGGGCAGAGCAGGTGGGAGCAAGGGGGCAACAGTGAGGAAAGGGTGGAGCAAGGGGCAACAGTGAGGTAAATGAGAAGTGAGCAGGAGGGCAGCAGTGAGGAAAGGGCAGAGCAGGGGGGCAGCAGGAGGGCAACAGTGAGGAAGGGGCAGTGCAGGGGGGCAACAGCAGGAAACTGAGAAGTGAGCAAGGGGCAGCAGTGAGGAAAGGGCAGAGCAGGGGGCAACAGCAGGAAACTGAGAAGTGAGGAAAGGGCAGAGGAGGGAGGCAGCAGGGGTGACGGCAGTGAGGAAAGGGCAGAGCAGGAGGGCAGGAGTGAAGAATGGACAGCAGGGGGGGGCAAGGGAAAAGCAGCAGTAGAGATTTTGGGATAGGGAAGCTGTCAGAAACTCCAGAGGAAGCCAGCAGCAGTGGGTGGGGGGTTAGGGGCCAAGGCCAAAAGGGGACCTCGGCTTATACCTGGGTCACCAATTTTAGCTTCTTTTTTGGGCTCAGAATTTGGCGGTCGGCTTATGCCCGGATTGGCTTATACCCGAGTATATATGGTACTTTGACGTTACAAAACCTTGCTTAACTTCGAAGTAACGGTTAATTTGAACTGTCTGGCCCTGCTGCATTAAAGAATAACCCTGGTTGTGCCAAAAGGACTTTAAGTGCAGCCCAAAGAAGGCCTTGGAGCAGCTAGGAAATTAAGGCAGCGACATTAGTGAAGGATTTTTTAAAGAGAGGCATGTAATAGATTTGGGTACTTCTGTGTAGGTAAGCATGAGCTGCTGGGAAGGGAGCACTCAATCAGATTCATTACAACTATAAACTAAACCAGTGGTTCCTAACCTTTTTGAGTATGAAGACCATTTTTAGCATCAAAAAATTTTGTGGAACCCCAAATGACAATAGTTGTTAGCAGGGACAAACTGCAAACAGTGGTGCAGCAGAAGGGCAGTGGAAGACCTGGCCACCACCAGGTGAACGCAGCAAAATAATCAGCAGCTGGTCTAGCCAAAAATGATGTCATATCAGGTGTGGAGGAGCTGAAGATAGAGGATTTTGTGTGTATAGGACAGTAGGCACAGGAGCAGGTAGGGGTGAAGAGAGGGTTTGCAGCTGTAGAAGGGGTTGGAAATGAGAATAGGTGGTAGACAAGCCTTTAATTAATTGTTTGAGAAAAATCAGTGTTTTACTAGCCCCTTTGGCAGGGGTTGGCAATTTATTGCATGTTTGCCAAAAGTGGCATGCATGCTGATTTTGTGTGCTGCTGTTACTTGTTAGCTTTGTGTTCTTGAGGAATCAGAGCATAGTATCCAGCCTGTGACCCCGCACTTCAACCTCTGCTGGAACAGGAAACCAAAAACAGTGAAAAAGCAGTGGGAGGCATCCTTACCTACCCATATCCAAAAGCCATCAACACAGTAAAAGAAGCTTCATTTGCACTGAGTATGGAGAGCCAAGCTCCAAAACAAGAACTGCACTGAACTCTGGGATTGAAGAAGCAGGAACCGCACTGGACTCTGTGATTGAAGTAGCAGGGAAGCATTGCATGATGGGGGATTCACACCAAAACTAACATTGACATGCTAACTGATACCCAAAATACTGAATCTGACTGATTGTATTGTGAGCTTCCCTGAACCATTACCCCCCAGACAGGAATGTATATTGGCCACTTAAACAAGTCCTTATAAAAGACTTCTATGCAAATCCAACTGTGAGTCCTGATTGAGTCCTGAGTCCTGGATCTAAAGCTGTATCATTTCCACTGGGCCTTCGCCTTTTCTCTTCCTTGCTGATTGCTGTGAGAGCTTTGACTGTTTCCATCCAGCTTCTGACCCTGATCTCCACAGCGTGGGAACCTTTCTGCTACACAGAGTGGTGAGACCCCCCTCCCCCAACTCTCTCTCTCTCTTCTCTCTCTCTCTTTCTCTGTTTAATTATGACTCTATCTCTAGGCCTGATAGGATAAAATCTAGGTAATATTGTAGCTGGGTGTTTTTCTTTCCTCATACGTTTATTAATGCTATAACTGTTTGGATATTTTGGGGTATTTTTCTCTCCTTTTGTAATTATTACTATTATTGCACATTTTAGATATTTAGCAATAAAATGCCTTTTATAATCAAACCAATTGCCAGACTCTTTTAAAACACCATTCTCCTTTGAGAGCTGCTCACATCATTCAGTTACAGGTGTCTACATACTGCAGCGCACGGTAGCTCGGAAAGTCTTCAGCCTTAGCCTGTCAGGTAAGGGTGTTACCCCAGAACTCCCATGCAGGTTTTAAGCCGCCAGAAAGCAACAAATATTATTTAATTGCCTCCAAACCAGATTAGTTCTGAGATGGAGGGTGGGATCAGTGCAGCCTAAATGGGTAAAACCCCTAGTGGAAAACATGGCTACAGCCCGCCAATCAAGAACAGATTCAGAGCAATGAAGAAACTTAGAGCAAGAATTTCTTTTAAAACAAGTATTAACATTTATTTAAAAGATGGTAAACATATTTATATTTACTCTAAGATCTTACAGAATTATAATGAGATTCAAAGACTGAAAATATCAATTAATACTTGTATATCTCAGCGAGCATTACAGAGTGACAGTTTAGGATGGAATACACTCTGCTGGGTTTCCCTTCTTACAGTTACAGACACATAATCACAAACTAGATAACAAGACAAAATACATTAAAACATTAGAGACAAATACAAAACACTTAACCAATTATAACATCGCACAATCAAGGGCCGGTTGCCTATGGGTTGGGGAGATCTCAGGTCTTACATCTATTTCCCTTTCTCCGTACAATAAGGGTTTTTAACTTAGGCGTTCCCTACTGCAGTCCAGTGGAGTTACCGGTTTGCCTACCACCACAAATTACTTTGTAAGGATTGGGCCCCCCCCCGTCAGCAGGTGACAGTTTGTTGGTCTTTAATCTTAACTAGTGATGTCCTACCCTCCTTGGGACCCTCTTCTTACCACAATTTTAAAGGATTTGTTCTCTGTACCCGGTCTGGTCTTTGATATCTTCGCACTCACTGTCTGCCTTCTCCTTCTCTGCTGCAGTCTCCATGGCAACTGAAATAACGGTGGCTCAGAAGGTTCTCGAGAGCTCACAGGTGCACTTGCTGCTTTGTGATGCCTGCAGGCGTTCTGACAGTGCCGGAGCTTCAAAGCCTTGAGCCTTTGGTGATATTCGTTGCTCACAGACTTAACCACAGGACTCAGTTATCTGTCTGTCTGGAGTGCATGCAAGATTGAATATTCGGGTTCGCCCTTCTGAGACTAAGTCCAGAGACCCTGCTCAGAGACTAAGTCCTGAGTCACCGCTCAGAGACTAAGGATATGTTCACACAGGCTTCTTATTTTGAAACAACAGAGACTTTTAAAGGACTTCATTTTGAAATACAGTAACTCATTTCGAAATGGGTTATTTCGAAATAATGATGTATGTGTGGACATAGCTTAAGTCTGGAGAACGCTCTTCTGAGACTAAGTCCGGAGACCCAGCTCAGAGACTAAGTCCTGAGTCACTGCCCAGAGACTAAGTCCAGTTCCACTAGACACGTTGTTACTCTCTCTGGGGATGAGTGAGAGTGTGACTTCTAGTGCAGCGGGAACATAGCCAGAGGCCATTGGAACCCAATAAAGAGTGGGAGAGATCTCCGAAGTTCTGCTGCTGTGCAACTTCTTTTATACACTATCATCACTTTCATCTCCTCTTGACCACTCACACAAGATGTGATTTCATCCTCACCCAATTACAAAGAGGATGATTTTACCTAGCACCTGCACAGTGCGTGATAGAGATCAAAGGGTTTTAGGGGTCCTCGGACAGTGGGAGGAGACCTCAGAATACTTGATGGGAGGGGGAGTGAGGGAGTTCAAAAGTTTAAAATCATCCTCCATCTTGATCTACTTTTCCTTAAAGAGATATATCTATTAGGTCTGTTTCCCTATAATCCATATGTATGGAGATTAGATGTCACTTGCTGAGTGCATTTTGAATACTAGCTTTGTAAATGATAACTTATAGATACTTTACCACTAATTATTACATATTATGCTATTTCTAACTTCATCTTAACACAAAGTTTCTACTAGATTGCCTTATACTATTTTCCTACTCATATGTGTCTTCATCCAATCAAGATTTGTTGTGATACTAAAGAGATGGCAAAAATCTCAGGCTACAAGGGCACGCGGCCAATGCCCCCTCCATGCTGCGACCACTGCTATATAGGTGACTGTGACCCTGACCTTCCCAGTTCCTTTTTCCACCCTCAGCAACAGTTTTGGATCAGCCAAGAAACTTGCATAAGCAAGTGCCTGCCTTCTACCGCGAGATTCAAGATGCCTGGTTTCAAGACATGCCTAGGATGCTTTAAAGCCTTCCTGCTCAACGATCCGCATGATAAATGCCTCGCATGCCTTGGTGAGTCCCATCTCACCAAGAGCTGCTCCCTTTGCTAGTCCTTGAAAAGGAGGACTCACAAAGATTGAGAGCTGCACCTCTGATCCCCTGCCGGGAGCAGCGTGCAAGCCTCTGATGCCACCCAAGCCCTGAGTGCTCTCCTGGCTCACCCATTGGCCTGGGCGCCAAAGCCCTGGGACTGATCTTTGGTGCAGAACCTAAAGTCTCAATCAACACCCCTGTTGGTACCGTCAGGGCACCGAACATCGCAGTCGCCGAATCAACCTGGCACTGAACCCAGGGCAGTACCACTAGTGGCACCGCCGACGCCACAGGCTTCCACATCATTGCAGGTGCACCTTCCAGCCCACATACCAGCACCGCAGAAGAAAACCAGTTCGATGCCGACCCCGGCACTGGAAGTCCAGTCGGCACAGCGAGTCGCTCCACCCACCGACCTGGTACCACCCAGCCCATTGCCGGCACCGCAATCTGGCAGCAGGGACTGCTCTTCCAACGCGGTGCCACCCAGCCCAGCTTTGGTACCACATTCAGCGGAGAACCGCTCTCTGGCCTCCTCCCCACACTCCTCCTGAGATGTGTTGGTGCCATGCTCCCAAGCCTTGGGGGCTCCCTCCCGTGGATCGGTGTCGACTTTGCCTCCAGCCTTGGTGCACTCTTCTCCTCTTAAGATGGTAATAAGGGTAGGAGAACATCTAGGGAAATGGTGCCGTAAGCGCTCTCCCTCACCCACGCCTCATCACAAACACAGATCCTCAGGGCCAATGTTCCCTCTAATTTTTCATAGTCTGTGTGTGCAAAAGAATTCTTTTGTGCAAATTTTCAGAACCAGTATCCAAATTTGTGTGCACTCCAGTGAGTGTGGTCAAACTTGTGAGTGCAACGAAGCAAGTGTGTATGATGCAAATAATGTCTAAATTTTATTTTGATATGGTGATGGAAATGATTTTTATAAATTACAAAACCTTATTTGAAACCTGCTATTTAAAACAGCCTTCTTAAAGTAGCACAAAAATATTAGCACTGTTGAAATTTTTTGTGCATGCTTTATTTTGTTGTGTGCAGGGGCTTCCCAGCCTGTGTGCGCGCGCACATGTGTACAGCTTAGAGAGAACATAGCTCAGGGCCACCTGAACCAATGGGTCCCTCTCCCTCGGGTACTGCACCAAAACCTAGCCAGGGCCGCTCCCCTCTGTGCCACCTGGTCACATGACTGGCTAGACATGGCCACTGATGAGACTTTGGCCTCACGGCACCACTCCGTCCAGTCCCCCTCACAGACCATGAATTCGGACTTCTTGGAGGAAGAGCCCAATCCCAACTCCACACATCAGAGTAGATTGCAGGCCCGTTCTTCATCTTTGCCCAATGAATACACATTTGAGAGACCAATCGACTGTAATGAGGACTCTCATGCCCACCAGGAATTGCTACGTTGTATGGCAGCCAACCTGAACCTGGAGCTCAGGTCTGTCCAGGAGTAGGTGAATCCCCTCTTCAACGTCAGCCGGAGGGCTCCCCCTGCTAAGGTGTCTCTGCTACTCCACAAAGGGGTATACAGCATCATCAAGGTGTGCTGGCAAACCCTGTTCTCAATCCTGCTGGTGTCCAGGGTTGCAGACCCGCAAGTACCACGTCCCTCAGGACAAATTCTCTTTTCTGTTCCAGCACCCCACTCTGGGGTTGCTGGTCATCGATGCCGTGAACCAGAAAGAGAGGAAAGACCAACCGGGTTCCACACCTAAGAGCAAGGAGGTGAGGAAGCCTTACTTCCTTCGTAAGAAGGTTTACTCCACAGCTGCCCTTCAGCTGCGCATAGCAAACTACTCGGCCCTTATGACAAGGTATATCTTTAACCTCTGGAATGCCATGCAAAGCTTCAGTGCTGTTATTCCAAAAGATCCTCTTACAGACTTCGACACAATGCTTGAAGAAGGGGAAATGGCATCCAGAGACGCTCTGACAGCCATCTGGGATGCCATGGACACAGCTGCCCGTACAATGCCATCAGCGGTAGTAATGTGCTGTTCGGCCTGGCTACAGGGTTTGGGCATATCCCCGCAGCTGCAGCTCATTATTCAGGACCTCCCATTCAAAGACCCTGACCTCTTTGCTGAGTCCACGGATGTAAAGCTCCATAGCATGAAAGACTCAAGGGCCAATCTCTGGTTGCTGGGAATTTACACTCCGCAACCTAACAGACGCTCTCTAAAACCTCATCAACTCCTCCAACACCAACTCCAGCAGATAAAACAACAGATCCAACTGCAGAGTACATTCCCGAGGTCCCTCCCCTTTTCCCAGCACCACCTTGGGGACATAGACAGGGACAAGGCCCGTTTGGGGAAGAGCAAGAAGTCCCACGTCCCCCAATCAGGTAGGCATGGGCAGGCCTCTGTATGCTCATCAGGGAAGAAACAGCGCTTTTGACGGTTACCTTATGGCCAGCGAACCCACGAATCAGCCAGTCCCCAACCACTTACCCCCTTTCACACACCACTGGGCCAATATCACATCCAGCCAGTGGGTCCTTGAGATGGTTGTGGAGGGGTATCGTATTCAGTTTCTTTCAATTTCTTGGGACAGAAAACCGCCCCCTCGCTCATCCCTCAGAAACCAGGAACTGTCCTACCTTTTTAAGATTGAATGCCAAGAACTCCTCTCCTTCGGCACCATAGAAAGGGTTCCTAAGCAGGAATGGGGAAAGGGTTTTTAATCCTGATACTTCCTGGTCCCAAAATCCAACGGGGACCTTCGACCCATTCTAGATCTCAGAGCCTTAAACAAACACATAAGGAGAATGAAGTTCCACATGGTTTCCCTATCACAAATCCTTCCATCTCTGTCTCCCAGGGATTGGTTCATGGCCCTCGATCTGAAAGACACCTACTTTCACATAGCCATAAGGCCCCGCCACAGGTGGTTCCTAAGATTCAGGATGGGAAACGACCATTTTCAGTTCACTCTCTCCCTTTTGGGCTCTCCCTGGCCCCCAGGGTGTTCACGAAGTGCATGGCGCCGGTCGCGGCATACTTGTGCAGACAGGGCATAAGAATTTACCCCTATCTAGATGACTGGTTAATAGTCGGGAAATCAAGCTCCTAAGTGGAGCTCCACATCAAAGCAGTAGTGAGGCTCTGCGACTTTCTGGGCCTCCATATAAACCAGGAGAAGTCAAAGCTCCGTCTATCTCAAAACATAGAGTACATAGGGGCGCGCCTAGATGCCCGCAAGGGGTCATCATTCCTACCCCTCTCCAGATTTTGGTCCATTTGCACCATCATTACGGAGTTGCAAACATCCCCCATAACCATGGCCCACTGGTGCCTGCAGCTCCTTGGCCACATGGCAGCCTCCATCTCAGTAATCCAGACAGCACACCTGAGCATTAAGCCGTTCCAGATCTGGCTCTCCACAGTGTTTCACATATGGAGGAACTCCCTAAACAAGGTACTCTCCATACCCCAGGACATGCTGGGGACACTTCAGGTTTGGAGGGATCCCCATTTTGCCGTGGGGGGCATTCCCTTCAGGGCTGTCAGACCCTCAGTGACCCTGATAATGGATGCTTTTAATGCAGGGTGGGGGGCCCATGTCTTGGGGGGACTCTTCACCCAAGGATGCTGATCCCGGATGGACACCCCTCTCCACATAAACATGGAGGAACAAAGGGCCATCAGACTAGCTTGCATGACCTTCCTAGACAACATATGGGGTAGGTCACTCCAAATCCTCATGGACAACACCACAGCTGTGTTCTGGATGAATCGGTGGGGGGTGCACTCCCCACCACGTTGCGAGGAGGCATGCAAACTTTGGGAATTAGCCATACGTCGCAATTTTAAGTGGCGCCCCACCTACCAGGGGTGGACAACGGGCTAGCGGACTCATTGAGCAGAAAGCCGTTAGCGAACCACAAGTAGTCCCCTCACAACAGGGTGTTCTCCCTCCTGATAGACAAATGGGGCTCCCTGCAGATAGATCTATTCGTGACATGGCAGATTCTCAAGTGCCCCCAGTTCTGTTCCCTCAGGGGCCGGGAGGAAGGGTCTCTCACCAATACCTTCCTCATTGACTGGTCCAGGCCCCTGATGTACACCTTCCCACTGGTTCCGCTGATACAGAGGGTCCTCCTGAAGATCATCAGGGATGGAGTGAACATAACACTAATAGCTCTGGACTGGCCCAGACAGCACTGGTTCCCGCTCCTGCAGGACATGTCCATAGAAACCCCACTCCGCCTCCCACAGTGGGTGGACCTTCTAACTCAGGACTCTGGGCGCTTCAGGCACCCAGACCCAGGTCACCTACACCTGATGGCCTGGATGCTTTCTGGCTCAGTGACCAGGAGAGACTCTGCTCAGACCAGGTTAAGAAGGTCCTGGTTTGTAGCAGAAGACCATCCACCAGGTCCATGTACCTAGCCAAGTGGAAGCAGTTCTCCATTTGGGCCAGGGACAAGGGCGTAGACCCCATTTCAGCTCTGATACGCTTGATCCTCAACTATCTCCTAGACCTCAGTGAAAAAGGCCTCTCTCCCTCTTCACTGAGAGTCCACTTAGCGGCTATCTCAGCCCTCCATGAGATGGTGGATGGGCAATCAGTCTTCTCCCATCCCACTTCCATGAGATTTCTAAAAGGGGTGGAAAGACTTTTTCCCCAACCCCATAAGTCCACCCCACCCAGGGACCTGAATGTCATCCTCCAGGCAATGACAGAGCCACCCTATGAACCTTTGGACTCAGCCACCCTATGAACCTTTGGACTCAGGTACCCTGCTGGTCCTCTCCTGGAAGGTGGCCTTCTTACTAGCAATCACTGCTGCTAGAAGCGTTTTGGAGTTGAAAACCCTCTCCTCAGAACCCCCATATACGAGGCTCTACCCAGATAAAGTGGTTTTGCATCACCACCCATCCTTCCTCCCTAAATTGGCCACCCCCTTCCATCTTAACCAGGAAGTTTGCTTGCCAGTTTTTTACCCAGATCCCCAGGTTACACAGAACCAGAGGAAGTGGCATACACTGGACATGAGGAGAGCGCTCCTAACTTACATCGAGCGCACCTGGCTGTTCCGCAAGACCCTCCAACCGTTTGTGGTGGTCGCTGAATGTAAGAGAGGTTTCCCAGTATCCTCACAGTGTATTTCCAATTGGCTTGTGAATTGCATTAAAGACTGCTACGGAAGGTCGAACACGCCCCTTCCAGGAACTGTCAGAGCTCACTCTATGAGGGCCCAAGTGTCTTCTATGGCCTTTCTTGCCAAGGTCCCGATCCAAGAGATCTGCTGCGCCACTACAAGGTTGTCAGTTCATACCTTCATGATGCACTACGCTATCACCCAACCATCTAGAGATGATGCCACTCTGGGCAGAACTGTATTCAGTGTGGGTAGACTGTAACTCCTCCCACCATCCAAGGATACAGCTAGCAGTCACCTATAACTGAATGATGCAAGCAGTACTGGAAGGAGAATGGTGGGTTACTTACCAGTAACCATCCTTCTTCAAGATGGGCTGCTCACACACATTCAGGCCCCTCCCACCGTCCCCGCTAATGGAATTGGCGAAGGTATATGGGACTGGGAGAGTCAGGGTCACGGTCACCTATATAGCCGCGGTCACGGTGTGGAGGGGGACGTTGGCCACGTGCCATGATGTGACAGGCTAAGGCTGAAGACTTTCCAAGATACCGTGCAGTACAGCACATAGACACCTACAACTGAATGTATGTGATCAGCCCATCTCAAAGAAGGACAGTTACTGGTAACTAATCTACCATTCTTCTGGCCCTGCCTCTCTCCCAAAGTGGGCTGGGACCCATCTACTGTGCCAGCTCCCGACCCCAAGCCAGGTGCTGGTGTTTGCTCCCCTCTCTCTTCCCACGTGGGCCCAGGACTGCCCGTCCCTGGTCAGAATTGGCACAAGCTAGCAGAAAAGGTTGCTTAGCCCTCAGGGTACCTGAAATGCAAAAGGAGATGGAAGGCTGAGAGCACAGGTCAGAGTTCTTCTGCCCCCATCCACTGCCATTGCTGCCAGATGAAACACATAGGAAATGCTGGGAGGAGGGAGATTTGGCACCCTCACACCCAAAAGGTTGCTGATCCCTGTCCTAGGAAAAGGATGGGGACCACATGGCTACCGTTGGTGTTTACGTCAGGGCTGGCAAGCAATGTGGTTCTCACCCTTTCCCTAGCACAGGGGTCAGCATCCTTTTGGGTGGGGAGGATGCCAAATCTCCCTTCTCCTAGCCTTTCAGATGTGCTGTGTTTGCCATGTGTGGCTTGTGAATGATTTCTGGATCACAAGGCTGCAGAAGTTGTGGGAGAGCAAGAAGCACACCTTGATATGGGGATTGCTGTCTAGAGACTGATTTGGGTGGAGAGAGGTGACCCATGTTGGCATCATGCTTTACTTATCCTGCAGTGTCTATGTGGTGACTTAAGAGGTTCTGAATTACTAGAAATTGTGATTAACTGGGCATAAATGAGCTGGGCCTTATTTCTGGTGTGCATGCCATACCACGAGTGACAGCAGATTTGAACCACATCAAAGATATTGTCCAGGAATTGTGATCATATTCTCTGATTTGGCTGAACATCTAAATAAGGGTGACAACACTAACATGAAAACTATTACTAAGTGTTGGAAGAATACTTAGTAATTCATGGCTGACTGGAAAATGCAGTGCATGTCACAAAAACATTACAGGCTTTGACATCTGACTGTTTCTCAGAGAGTAGGTACATCTACTGGATAGGCTTTAGAAGATCTTTCTCTGAAACATAAAGCTCTCAGTCTATGTCTACATTGCTCCACATTTTTGAAAGACTTTTTTTTGTGATGAGTGTTTCAAAATAATTATCTTGAAAAAACTTTTTTCAAAAATGCTATTTTGGGACAACAGTCTGGGGACTGCTTGTTATCCCAAAAATACTGTGGCTTTTTTTTTTTTAAAGAAAGTCTACACCAGACTTCCCCCCCCCCCCCCACCCCCGAAAAAAGCAACGCAATGGATGAGATAGGGAGGCTTTTTGGAAAAAAGCGTTTGCCGTGTCTGGGGATGGCTTTTTTGAAAAAGCTACCTTGAAAAAGGCTTTTTAAAAAAAAAAATATAATGAGGTTTAGCAATCCTGAAAAAGCGCTCCAGTATTTCGAGACATAGTTGCCCTTCACTCCAGACACTGTAGATGTATTGTATTATAGGAGTTAGAGGATGCAAGGGAGTAACAGTGTTATACCAAAAAGGGCACCCAGGAAAGCACCCCCTAATAAAAAGAAAAAGACTAGCAGGATCTTATTCAGGGGGACAAGGCAATATGCCACATTTATTGTAAATAAGTAAGGATAGCAAAAAGCACACACACACACACACACACACACACGAAGTTCTGCAAACTGATGTGATGTCATTACCAGTCCTTTCATGTGTTGCTTGAGCCAGCCTAGTGGCCAACTAGGCTGGGCACAAGGAGGGAGCCAGGCCTCTGTTGGTCATGATCCGATGCTCCAAGTTGCAGAATGAGACCCCAAAGTTTTCATGTTCTCACCCATCTTTTATACTTGCTGGCCCCCAGGTAAATCTATGGAATTTGCTGTGTCATGTTGCCTCAGGGTTCCTGTGAGCAAATTGGTCACCAGTCACTTGCAGACTTGATTGTATTTTGTTCTTTTCTTTCTGGGGTGGCTCCTTCTGTTTGCTTTAATGAGATGTCCACATTGTTCAGCCAGTGAGATGGTGCTTATGGTTCATCAGGACAGGCCAGTAGTTGAGACTGGTCTTTTCACACACACACCTTTCATTCACACACCTTGTTCACACATTTAAAAGAACATATACAGCATAAGCCTAAACCAGATTTCATCAAGTATCCAAAATGAAATACATTGTTTAAGCAGGAGTTCCAAACTGACAATGTGGAGTCTTGTTGAACATTGGTTATAATGTCTATTACACAGGGTTACAGAATTATTTTACTTATGACACTGAAGGACAGATGCACAATATTAACTATCATATACTTTAAAGGTAAATGTAACTCATTATCTGTCTGTCCCCCTACATTATCTGTCTGTGCCCCACAACAGCAATAGAAACCTTTGGATACTAGAGAGATGCATCTCCTGCTTGCAGTGAGGAGGAATGGGAACAGTAGTGGGTAGGATGCTAGTCTAGGGTGGGGAACACAGGAATGCGTCAGAGGCATGGAAAAGGTATGCTGAAGCAAAACTCTTGGGACTCAGCTGATATGTGAAGGAGGGATGGGGTATGCATGTAGGCTGGCCCAGTATATAAATTAAGGAACGTAATATGTACAACTGCTTAAATGGTGGCTAACTCCTAACAACATATTTTTTTCCTGTTAAAAACATTTGGAAACTCAGTGGCAAAAAACTATGTTAATGCAGGGCTAAGGCTGCTTGGTGGTGTGTCATTCCCTTGAAGAAAGCTGAGATCATCAAGAAAAAAAATTAAACTTCTGAAAACCTAGGAAATACACTGATATGGTAGCCCATGCAACCTTAACTGCCCTCTTTCAGCACTGCACCAACATGTCCCATTAACACACATACCTTTACTGTGCCAGTGCCAAAGTTGCTGAAATGTATGAGGTCTTCACTTCCTTTTACAATCTACAATCTACAATTTTACAATCTCACCCACAGAATTCCATTTAAGAGTAATAAAATATGAAGGTTTCTCCTAGGATATTTTACTATGAAAATGTTTTTGTCCTGTAAAGATCTAGATTAGAGTCTCCCAAGATTGATGGGAGTCTGGATAGATACAGAAAAGCAGGCAGAATATATAATGATGATGAAATAAATTGAGATATAGCACACTGAGACACTTTGACCTGTGCTTGTGCACATCATGAGCTATCAGGTTCCAAACTGTATGTATAGGGGAAGGAAGCATGATGCTGCTGCCACACCAACCCTCCCAGAGACCTGAGATGATGCAAACACCTTGTTGCATTATTGAAGAGAACCCTATGAAGAATTTGACTCTTGCATCAGCTGAGGTAACTGTATCTAGAGAGGGAGGAGAAAGTGAAAGTGCTATCACTCTCTAGAGCTTGCCCTTAGGAAAAGGTCTCCCTGTCATATTTTACACCCAAATGAAAAATTTGTTATTAACTACCTATCATCTTCTTGCCCGTATTCAAAAAGGCATCCGTCCCCTCCTTGGTCTGGTGATCCATATCAGGTATAGCTTGACAACTCATTCCCAGGGATGCATTTCCATTTCACTTGTCTCCAACTTGGTCCAGTGAACGCTTGACAAGGAAAACCTTGTCAGAAGATGCAACTTCTGACGTTCTAATTTCTTATATGATTCTGTGTCATCTCTGAGAAATAGCATCTCTCCCCTTGCCTGCAGACATGATCCAAAATGTGCAATTTCAAACAGTTCCAAGAGATTCCCCACCTGTCCTCTGAATTTGCCTAGTGGGGAGCAATTTTTAACAGCCAACTTTCAATTATCAGGAATTGATACTTCCCTTCACAGTGAAGAGAGGATTTTGAATCCACTGTTTATCTTTCAAAGTTAAAAGAATCTCTTTGTTTTAAAATAAATGTTATATTTCACTTAAAACCTCAGTTTGATTGTCCTAAAATTTTGAGATGGGAATAATTTTTTGCAAATGACCCATCAAAATCATAATTTATCAAGATTCTGTTTGGGAAGAACATCCAAGTGAAAAATAGCATGCTACCTCAACTTCTGTGGTTTTCTTCTCTTACTGTCCCAAATTAAGAATCAGGATTGTCAAAAAGGATCAAATTTTCTGCTGATGTAAAAGGAATGACACTTACAGGAGAATTTGGTCCATGGTTATAACAGGGGTTGCTAAGTGACAACAATTTATAAAATCCAAGTATTGAATGAAATGGAAATAAAGAATCAAAGAAATCATGCTAGGACTTGGGAAGAGCTAGTTGCAGTTCTCCCCCAGCCAGCCAGAGTACATTTAAAGCACCTTTATGTCATGTTGGCACTTTAATCTGGCATAAAGACGCCAGAGCAATGGTGAGGATCTCTTTCCTTGATATTCGAGAAATTAAACTATTCATGAGGAAGTGAATCTGAGCTTTCTATGGTACTGAGTCCAAAGGAGAAATTATCATCAACTGTTTTGTGTAAAATCCAATACAAAGATTCAATTGTAATGTAAAAAATTCTATGCTAATAAAAAAGGAAATTAAAATCTGTCATTCATATATCATCCATCAGCAAAACAAAAACATATCCAGACATGAAAAATTTTATTGTTCTCATCCCTATTACTCTATGAAGACAGAAATATTCCATCCATTTTTGCAAACAAAGCAACTACAATAAATTCTCTGATTTAGAACTCAGATACCACTCCCACAGTTTTGACTTGAAACCTAAATCTGTGTAGAAAGTTCAATTTAGAATTCATCATAAGAAAAACAAGATATTTTATGTTTAAAACTCAGTTTTTGTCAAGCGTCCGTTTACATCTACAGAATCAAAAACTGCTATGAAACACTGAGAATAAGGATAAAGTGCTAATAAGAAGTTCTGAAATAAATTCCTTTTTTATTAAATTAATCTTTGTTTACAAGTAAAACATAGGTTTCAAAAAAGCTGTTATGAAGTTATGGTACAAACTGTTTTAATGAGCCATAAAACTAGCCTTTCTGTTAAATCCATGGTTTTAAGTAACTACGAAAATTATTAATTTCAAGTCACAGGCTCATTTCTTGAAGGTAAAGTGCAGGATTCCTTTGAAAATGAGAACTGAAAGGTCAGTATGGAGTTATTGCTTGATGAAAAGTGTTTGCTTAGGGATGATATGGTATCTTTGTCTTTTATCATTTCTCTATGTGAATTGATTAAAGAACATAGGCTGTGTTCACACAGCACTTTTGTTTCGAAACAACCTCGTTGTTTCGAAACAAAAAAAACCATGTTCACACGACGCAC